>CM052279.1:28997632-29103279 GCA_028455765.1 Lasioglossum oenotherae | reverse complement strand
CACCAACACAGGCATGCGCGGCCGACACGGATACGACGGTACGTCAGGGAAGGGGAAACCAGCGACTCAGGGGAACGGCCCACGGCCCACGAATCTACCATCACTGATCGGAGGAGCTCAGTTTACTTACTGAGTTGATTAGGATCAGGTCGGGGTGGAGGGCGACAAGGACCGGGGCGATTCTGCTCGGTATGCGGCTCGCTGTCGTCACTACAAACCAATATGGCGGCGCCCTTACCTGTCAAAAACACTGCAATAGCTCCTGAACGATTGATTCTACAGAATAGGAACTTCGATTTGCAGCCGCCATGACACAATATTTTTCTTTTTACGAAAGATGGTTGAATTTACTGGTTGAAGTGGTAGTTAAAATCGATTACAAGGTATGTAAAGACTAAAAAGTAGAAAATAGAAAAATATATAAAAAAACTTTTTAAAAACTACACTTATATTAAATAAATTGCACTAAAAAGTGTGAAATAAAAAAAACTTAAAAAAAAATTAAACCGACTTCGAAAAAATGCAATAAAAAAAAGCACCAAAAAGTATGAAATAACTTCCATTTAATTTTAATTATGAATACAAATCGACTGGTAATTTAAAAAAAATATAATTTCCATTTAATTTTTATAATTTTTTTGATTTGTTTGAATACACACCAACTGTTAATAAAATTGATTAAAATAAAATATTAAATACCATACTAAATACAATACAATCTTTTCGGAGGCGGCGCAAATGATGGATGTTGCTGATTATGATTTCATTGTAATATGGTGTACTTGGAAATCAGTATGTGGGAAGTTAAGATACATTTATATGTGCAAGCATGTTTAAGAATTTAATGATTTTCGTAATTTCCTGTGTCTTAAACTTTCATTTTAATTTTGTTTTTCATAACTTCAAATTTTGTGCCGCCTCCGAAAAGATTGTATTGTATTTAGTATGGTATTTAATATTTTATTTTAATCAATTTTATTAACAGTTGGTGTGTATTCAAACAAATCAAAAAAATTATAAAAATTAAATGGAAATTATATTCTTTTTTATTACCAGTCGATTTGTATTCACAATTAAAAATAAATGGAAATTATTTCATACTTTTTGGTGCATTTTTTTTACCAGTCGATTTGTATTCATAATCAAAATAAAATGGAAATTATTTCATACTTTTTGGTGCTTTTTTTTATTGAATTTTTTTAGTGCATTTTTTTAGTACATTTTTTCGTAGTCGGTTCAATTTTTTTTTAAAGTTTTTTTTTTAGAATAACTGTTATTTTTGGCCCTGAAAGAAAACCTTATATCCACGATGTTATACACATGATAAGAACACTTGTAGTACGTGTAGATTCATCCCTACTTTTTATACACCTTGTTTCGAAGCGAAAGTTTAAGAATTTTAATGGTTTGAATCGATGCGACAGAGGTTGTTAAGATGATACGGTAGGATTGCCCAGTGACTTCGATGAACGAAATACGTTTCGAATAAACAGAAAATTAACGAAGATACTTTATGGAGCGAATAGCGGAGCAGAAACTGGAACAAATATTCAAGCGTTCCTGCAGTTCCAAGATATTCGAGGCATTCGGGTGCTAGACCCCCAAGGGTCCTGGGAATGCGCAGAATTTTCGAGACAAAAGATTTTCGAGTGATCGCGAAATGCTTTCGTGCCTGCGGCTCGGAGATTAGACGTATCATAATGAATAACTGTATCTCTGAAAAATGTGCGCTGCTCCGCTAGCTACGAACTGAACATTAACTCTGGCCTCGCTAATTTAGTGTCGCTTTTAATATACCTCTAGCCCTTGTATACATAATCCTTCTATTTTTACGTCTTTCTATATTCTATAATCTTTCTCTGCCTATACCTTGAAAGGAAAACTGTTTTTCCAATTTTTCACTCCTTTTTTAAGTACTCTTCATTAATATGACCAAAACGATTCAAAGCGAATTAATTGGTAATTAATGCAATAATAATTTAATTATTACGACTAGAAATCGCACCAAACGTAAAGGCCATCTCTGCATCGGTAATTATTAAACCGACAAAGGCGATTTATTGGACGATAAATGCAATTATAATTACACTATTACATCTACAAATCATGTTACAAACATTTAGTTCCAATTTATGTATATCCACTGACCTCGGAAAATATTTGAACACTATATTTTCGATTTCTGAAAAATTGTCAGACCCTTATAACACGATAAAACAATTATAAAAATCATACATCAATTTTTAAGGTATCGTTGGAAATAATAAGCTTCAGTATGTTGCAATTGATGGAGACCATTTTCACTTTGCGTAAATATCCGCAATTACAACAATCTAAATGATCACAGTGTTGAAATCATCTTCAAAGCCATCGTACCATCGTGGCCACAAACCTTGTAATTTTGCAAGCGAGCTTGCATATTTCATGCGGGTCGATCACAAGATGTACCAGATCGTTCACTTCCCAATACACCGGGAACAATAGCTCAGAGCAGTCATTCAAGACGTTAGCACGAAGATCCAATCAGTCGCGTAACGACGGCGTTCGAGCATTGATTAAACGAGGCGTCTCGTCGGCGGGTTCGCAATAATTGCAGCAGTCTCTTTAAAAAAAGGGCCGATAGAAAATGATTGAATCAATAGAACCCCTGTCTAGGTTATGTCTAGTTTCTCCTTTTTGGTCGAGCGACTACCGATTAACTGGCAGGTAGAGCTATCAGCCGGAGCAGTCTTCCGCTGGTAGGAAACAGAAGCGTTCGGGGAATTTACGTGGCATGGCGGAGTCTTTGATACTGGGTATTTCGAACCCATCACGCCCGTTAATATTTCGATTCTCCTCGGAGACGCGTGTTCCGGTTTCCCAAACGGAGGGAGGGCGGGAGCGTGAGAGAGAGAGAGAGAGAGAGAGAGAGAGAGAGAGAGAGAGAGAGAGCGTGCCCAGTTCGACGAAACAAAGAAGGAGGCGAAACGAATGGCGGAAAACGAGTGGAATAAGGAGAGGAAGAACAAGGATAGTTCTCTCCTGTAACGGGCAAGAGAGCGAGCAAAGAGGGGCCGGTCTGGTTTTCCGGCCTCTTGCCGAGATCTCTTGTTCTCGAACGTTGTTTTCCTCGAATGGCACACGTCCTGCAGGAAATTGCTATCCCACCGACCCCTGTTTCCAGTGACGTAATCCTCTGTATCCTTCGTGAGCAGATTTCGCGATGCCGGGGATATTAAACGGTCCGGATACGCAATAAAGTATCGAAACTCGCGTGAATGCTTCCGGAAGCGTTGAGCAAGAGAAGCTTTACCCACGTAATTGCTTGTACAGACATTTTATCAGCCCTATCATTTCTGCCTCTCCCGCGATGATCCTGATGGACGTACTGACGCGACAATCTCCGGGATCTCGTGGATCGGTGCGTCGAATCTATTTTGACGAGTATTGTGTGCCTCCGATTTGTCGCGGATTTTCGAGATGATCGAGGCGATTTTTGGGGAGTGTGTCGAGTATCTTGTTTACTGCTGTTGCAATTTCGTAACTGTAATGTTAAACTCGCCATCTGTCAAATTAATTTATTGTTTCTATTATTTTATTATAAACGGACCGAAACCCTCTTACATAAATGTTTACACAATACAATAGGAAAAAGAATTTACGTAAAACAACAAAGAAGGGACATGCACAAAAATTCATGGTACAAATGGTATTGTATTATTCGATAATTCTACGCAATTCTAATCATTCTAATAATTAAGTCTTTTAAAAGTGTGAAAAGACCCACTAAAAACAAATCAATAGGATTATAGAGAGAGATAGAGTCTGCAATAATTCGATTTGTTGGATTAATTAATCCATATATGTATATATCTGGATTTAAGGGTGCGCCGGAGCGGAAATAGTAACACTAACAGCGCCAATCGAGGTGAACTACGAAGACAGACAAGCAGATACGTTTCTCGCAAGAAAGACACTGACAGAGAATATGAAACAGCTTGATTTTTCGATCATGCAGGCGGGCTGCATTTAGCGAGGAAGCAATATTTTTTCATGCTCTTTATGTTGAAATACTCTCTGTATTATTGCGGATTAGCGTACAGAGTCCTTTTTTGGAAACAGTGTACAGAAAAAAATTTCTTCTATGAAAACGTATACTTTTGTTGTTTATAAAGTTCCAAGAGCCAAATTGCAAAAAAAGGTTTGTATGGTATTGATATAAGAGCAAAAATTAATACTGCATCGCATAGGTTCAGTTATGCGTTAAAGTAGATACCGAGGGTCAAATGTTTATTTCCTACTCCAGGCCTCTTAGACCCAAGGGCATTGGTAATAAAACACCCAAAAGACCTGGATATTAGAAAATTCAAGTTACATCGAGTTTATATAAATTTTTATGAGATAAGATTTTTTCCCGTTTCGTGAACTGGTCCCAGTACTCCCAATGAACAAGACGAGTCGATAAGTGGCTAGTAAACGTAAGCAGCGATTTTCCGTCGAAGCCGCGTTTTCCGCAGCGTTTTCCCCGCGGGCCTCAGTCGACGACAGGCAAAAACAGTCGCTTCTTGCTCGCCGGTGCCAGATTACTTGTCAGCTTGTATACGGTTATGCGCGGTACCGTTTCCGGCAAATTGTCGACGCGAGAGAAATTCCACGGAAAAATTCTCGCGGCTGCAGAGAACCTTCTCTCTCTCTCTCTCTCTCTCTCTCTCTCTCTCCCCCTCCCTCTCTCTTTCTCTTTGCCACCCTGTTTCCAGGCTTAGCAGCCGAGCCAGCCTCGAACGCCGCCGGATAAAAGATTTTTCCACGGGACAAAAGGAAGCCAAGTTCCCCCGACGCTTTCGCTCCTTTTTCCCCGAGATTAACGCTTTAATGACCGAGACCGCGAGTCGCCGGAACTTTCACTGGGACAGAAGTAACCGGTTTGCAAAAGTTGCGTCACCGAGACCGCCGCCATGCCCACCCACAAATAAAAGACTCCGACGAACCGTTTACCGAAGCCCTCCTTTCGACATTGAAGCCAGACCTTTGCATGGTGTGACCCACTGTGTGTTATTTCCTGTATTTACTATTTTCTCATTAGCCTAGTAAGTACAAAATTTTGATGTTCATGTTTTTACTCTAAATTCATTCGTGCCAAAAGTCAAATTAAATTTGAAATATTAAGTATGATCAATGAACAAAATATCCTCATTTGGGTTGACTACGCTTGGAATGTATTGTATTTACAGTGACTCACGAATGTATTTACTTTATTTATTATTATAAGTATTATTATTCAATCTTCGAGATTCAGAGCGAACAGAGATTTATTAAATCGGGCTCCCAGAGATAAACTTATTTTCGAAAATAAACGGTCTGCATTAATTTCAAGCTACGGGAACCACGCAGACGTTTAAATCTGTTCTTAGAGATTGTAATAAGGTACTGGTACATTTATATTGTAATTAATTAATAATACCATTTTTAAATTCTTCAAATGTTTTTTACGGTTTTGCATTTGATTATTTTTCCTATGAACGCATAAAATCCGCAGTCCAGTGATGATATTTAACGAATCCGTGACTTCTCTCTGCTGGATTGTTTGAATATTTGACAGAGGTGCATGCAATGTATTTAATAAATGAACGAGGAGCGAGACCAACAAAATCGACCGCAATCGGCCGCGTTAAGAGTCGCCGTTTGTTTCCGCGGGTTCATTTGTCTTCGGCGATTCGGAGTATCACAATGGAGAATTGGGGATCGATCGGGTACATATATGTGTATAATCGAATAGAGGGAACGCGCGTCTGCAGCGTTTGCGGATTATTTAAGCCGCGAGCGTGCATGAAGTCAGCAGTTCGCGCCGCCGCGCCGAGCCCCCCCCCCACCCCCCTCCCATATGCATAATGCTCTCTATTAGTGGCAGCTCCTCGTGTTTGCCTTGGCACAAAGTACCGGCGAATTCACCGGTGCGGTCCGCCAACGTAATCGAGCATGCAAAAGTACCCGGGTCGGCCCGTAAACAGCGACCCGCGATCGGCAAAACCTGGAATCGCTAACGAACGGATGCGTCCCTCTGCGACGAGTGCGTCTGCCCCGAAACTCGTAGCTTTGCGGAACAGCGAGAGATCCCCGTCGCGTGCGAAAGTTAATTGAAAATATACCCGGAGTAATTTCATCCCCAACGGGATGAATCTAGTTTCGAAACTTTGTCCGCTTGCTTGCGAACGCTTAAATCCGGGAGAAACGGCTGCCACTGCACAGACGCGATTCAAATCTTTTGCAATGCCATTTCATGCGAACGCCAGATTTTAGATTCCGACGATTCAGCCGAGTCTCTACGTTAACGTAATGTGTGTATGATAATTCTCGACGCGAATCATGTTTCTGGGTTGAAATGATTAATTTTTAGCAGGTCTAAAATGATTTAGCTGGTTTCAGAAGCGCTCAAGGAAAGGCAGCATGAGCCACTTATATTTGGTATTCATGGATGCGAGCGAATTCATTTGGATTATAGAAAACTGGGTTTATCCGTAGTTCATAACCATAGATTGGATCAGCTGGATATACAAAGCATGTGGAACGTTTCGGATTAATTTAATTCGTAGCTTCCTGTGTGCTATTTGTCGAAAATTGCTCCGTTTTGGCAGTTAATGTCGGTTTCTCTTTTATATCCCGGATACTTATTAATGTTTTCAGTCCATCGACAAAATTAACAATGAATACTTTTTTCCTAATGTTTTCAAGATCTTCATTTGTAAGATGCATGGCACTGTTCCGCGTTTCCTTAACAAATACTCACCTCGTAATCTTGTTTCCATGTTGCTCGTTCCAGTCGACGGTATCGGCCCATTTCCCTGTAGGAATCGCGATTTAAAAGTAGCGCGACCGATCGAATGGAGCGAAAAAATAACTGCGGCCACGTGAGAACGTACGTCGCGCGATTGTGTGCGCAAGCTCGTAAAAATCTACCGGAATGACCTCGTAAAGGGAGGCTCTGCAAACGTTATCGCTGCACGGTGGTCTCGATCGAAGAATTTAGTGACGTTTTGTCAGAAGGCAACTGTCTCCAATCGATACCCATCTAACTCTTACTGCTTCCTGAGAGCGTAAAAATGAAAAAATTAACGTGATCGAGTACATATCTCGGTAACTATCTAATCATTAAAATTGAGAAGACAGCTTTAATTAACACTTTATACTTACCGTCAATTTTGGAACTATTTTTTTTGGAACCAAAGATCGTTATGAATTTCTCAATAAATTGTTCAACTGCAATTTCATTCATAATTCAACAGATTTTTCGAATTAATGTAACAACTTCACCTGAAATTATTATTCAAAAGAAAATTATTAGGAAGATAGATAGAAAGCAATTATTGCGTAATATTTTTCATTGAAACTTTCATTTCGACATTCCTCAATCCCTGTCGCGCAACTTCTCGTTCCAAACCTGATCAAGCGGGATCAAGTTCTCGCTACATTTGTTCCGGTTTCTTGGACCTTCGATCCGTGACTTGGTTCGCAAAGGATCAAGCTTTCGACGAGATTAAAGACGACCGCGTAATCTATACCATCCTGTACTCTTCTTGGACCAAAGAAACACATACGGAGCAAGGATCGACCGCTCGCGAAATCAATACCGACGACCCTAAACATTTAGTAATTATTATAAAAGCCATTAAGCAAAATACTTGATCCGGAGCCCAGCTAGTGAATCGCCTCGAAGGGAATACGTTTTAGAAATTTCTTAATGTCCGTTTCACTCTAAGAGCCTGCGTCTGATCATTACTTGACTCTTCTACTTGGAAACATTCGGAGGGATTATTCGATATATCGAAGAGGCGTGTTCGATGAAAGAGATCTTTCAATTTATACTAGAAGACGATGTACAGGGTAGTGAAGATTAATGTGTGGAGGTTGGTGGAAATAGTATGTAATCAAATTGCAAAGAGTGGTTGCATTATTGATGGAGTTCCCATTTTTGTAAAGTAATTTATAGGAGTTGGAAATGATGGAACTGTTCATTCTGTTGGAGGTTCGATTGTGTTCTGAGAAAGGTAGAAATATTATTGGTAGAGTGCTAAATGTGGGCTCAATAAATTATTCACTATTCCCTTTATACTCTTAAGAATTTTATACGACATAATTTTAAAAAAGGAACAGTGAAAGAGTTCAAATACAAAATGTTGCAAACACAAATTGATTTTCAAAAAGAAGAAGTTTCTTTTCTCGGAAGATCGTGATGATAAGAATCTTCGGAAAATTGGACAACTGCAAAATTACACAATTTCATTCATCCCGATGCAAGAAAATTATCCGCGAATATGTCAGAAACACCAAATTTCGAGAAACTAGTCCCATTGTATGCGATTTATCAGCGGCCCCCGCCGCGCTGCGCCGCGCCGCACTAGCATCGGTGGTGCTTTAATAATAAAAAGCTATCGAGCATTCAACGATCTTCCGAACATAGTTCGCTGTGAAATTTTCACGCGTACGCCCGACTCCACGACGATTTATAGAGACCGCGAAACTTTTCGCATAAATTCATCGGTGATTCCGGTGTCGCCGACTGCGAAGTCGCCGATAGAGTATGCTCGCCTTTTCAAACGAAATCTCGACAAAAAGCTTCTCGTCCTAACAGGCGGAGATTAAATTTCCCCTTCCGTTCTTGGGTCGATTGGAAAATCGCTCGTTTTACGCATTATCTGTCACGGTCTTGAACGGCCATTCATGAGGCGTTCAACGTGAGCACTCAACATTGAGCACTTTGCAACGGGGAGCAAACGGGTCGAAACATTGTTGCGGATAACTAGCTACAATAACGGGCTCGTTAATCAAGCCGCACTTTTCAGGAAACAGTTGGTTCCAAAGCGGATGCTTTGTAGAATTCCTTCATTTTTTAACAGTCTTGCTGTTCAGTCCAACGTCTGTCGGAAAAGTCTGAATATCGTGCGTTCATGAATTTGTTGGTGTTGTAATACATTTCGGATTGTGAAGCTGTGTCTGAAATTTTTCTGTCTAGCCTCGTAGCACATTTTAGATTGTGCAGCTTGGTATAAAATTTTTCCGTCAAATCTTCTTATATATTTTACATTGCGAAGCTTTGTATACAATTTTTCTATGAAGTCCTATATAGTTAGACTGCGGATTTTACGCATTCATGACAATAATGGCAACAGCTTGAAAAGAATTCAAGAGTTGCAGTTGCATCATTGTCAATTCATTAAAATTGTTAAGAGAAGAAATAAGTTTTTAACGAACTTCTGGTGCTCACAATTGATAAAAAATATAGAATATATACTTATAGCAGGTATACAGGGTATGTCCGTTAAATTATGTCTCCATTTTTTAGGTATTTCCGGTACTGCCTAAAAAATGGAGACATAACGTAACGGATACACCCTGCATATGTGAAACTTTGTACATACAAGACTGTTCTGTCCAGAGTTATAATACGTTTTTAAAATACAGATATATAGATGTTTCAACGTGGAACTTAATTAACTTAATTATTCAAGCACATACTGTGACAAAACCGTGAAAAATCTAAATAGATACGATCAGTGTTTAAAAGCGTTCGAGTATTAATGGCCGTCGCTGTATTTATTCCGTCCAGCAATTTGTTCATTGCAGGTAGAGACCGTCTGACTTCAATATATTATCGGTTCAAAGTGTAAGCCAGGTAGTCGAGGTCATAAAAGTCACCCCATCTGCCTTGCACATTTTTTGAAAACAACATCGAACCAAGCATAGTAGCTATCTCTCCGAAAAGCCGTTACTACTCTTCTGATTTAGTGTTTTATAGATTCTAGGTCCGYATCTGGCGACCAAATTCGAGCCATCGTCAAGTTTTAGTTCTCCATGCATTGTTCAAGTCATGCGCTTTTCGGACTTATGGCTCGCTATGCCTCTCGCCCAGGCCATTCGGATTTCCCGCGTGGGTCACCCGCAGGTACAATCTGTTCTTGCGAGTGAACATAGTGAGGGGCGGTCACTTGCCCTTTGTATCGCATGTCTTTCTAACCAATTAACTGAGACGACCGCTTCCCTCACCAATATTGAAAAAATGCCAATCGACGAATTCGCATGGCTCATTTTTCTTAAGGTCACGCCTTCTCGAGGCTAAATGTTTTCACGAACTAACTCTCAAATCAGTTCTTCTCAAAGTTTTGTAAAGTTTCAATCTTAAAATAAATTCAGTGTATCTTATCAAAAAAACGCAAGTTTATTTACAGTAACATCCTTTCCATCCAAATAGGTGGTAAGGAATCGGTCAATTCGCGTTCTCAAAAAGCTGAGTTGAAGATTTACGACCTTCAGCGACGTCATTGCAGTCTGACATCGCAACGTGATATGATCGAACACAATTTGATTAGAAATATTCTGCCCGTTCATGCAAATTCCCCATAATCCAAAGATCCGATTGCAACCGATATTTCAGTTCCGCTTCGGGCTCTGTAAGTTTCGCGAGCGCGTTTTCGGGTTTTTTTTCGGTGCGCGAGGCGACGCGTGAATTTTACTCGCCCGCAGCCCACATGCCCACCCCTCGGCACGCTATTTCCCAGCTTTTCGTGGAAGATCCGATAACGCGATACAATTCTCTTGTGACGAGAAATTGTATCGACAATATTGCCGGTTCGGGTAGGGGAGCTTTCGTTTCAGCCTCCGCCCCCCCCCCCCTACCGTCGAGAAAATACTCGAAAACGCGTTTCTTTCGATAACGCTTCGGGAAATCCGACGATCCATGACGTTCGATCGCACCCGTTCACAGGTACTCGGAATTCTCTCGCGAAATCGCCGGCACAGTTGGCAAATCTTTTTTCGAAAACTGCCGGATGGTTCGCGAATGGTTTTACGGTTCTACTGGGCGCTCAATCCGAAACGGAACACGCGTAACAGGACGAATAAAAGCGATAACGATTGCGCCTTTCTTCCGAAAATCGATTTTGCCGCGTTCAGAATGCACGAGAGTTCACAAATCATACTAAATCTTGAAGCTTCATCATTGGAAATTTATGCCATTTCGTCGATGTTTTACTTTAATTGTCTTAAGGGAGCAGACTCGTTTTTCCAGGATTGCAAGGGTGCGGGTATTTTCATAGCGACATGTTGCCGAATAATGTAAATTATGCCTCATAAACGTAAAAATAAGACTTTCGAGGGTGATCGCGACCTAGATTGATCTTTTATCTAGCACTTTTGACTACTGAAAAATCTAGTCTTTGTATTATCGAGAACCTGCACCCTTGCAATTCTGGCAACGAGTCTACCGCCTTAATGGAGTGGATACATTTTTCTTTAATTTCGGTCGTTGTTGTTAAAGCTGCAAAAATTTATATTTGTACAAACGTTCAGCAGGTTTGTCACTGTTTTTAGTACTTGTTTAACTACATCAGTTATCTTGTGTTTTTTTTAATACATAGGTAAGTAGTTCGAGGTAAAGGAAATAGCAACAAGGAGAACGTGAAGATTAATAGAAGCAATATGGGGAATATCAGGAATACTTGTTATTTTAGAAAATAAAGCTCTTATTTTACAATCTAATATAAACTATAAAAAAATATTTGATATATCGTAAACGATAAATTAAATAAATTGTACTTCAAGGGGTTGAAAGATTGTTCAACTGTCATCGAAACATTATCGATCTCTGGACACCTGTAACTTCGTGCAAAATGATCGTATAATATTTCATAAAATACCTGTGCCCATTTAAAAGAGTGAAGTTTCCACTTCAACAGCCCGGGACTCGCTTTTTCCAAACACTTTTTAATAAAATAGAAGAAAAAATTATTTCCCAGCCTGCGCTATCGTGTAAATTCAATAAAACTGCAAGAGAGATGGAAAGCAACAAACGTTCGAAATAAATGATCCGCGGGTAAGAAATGTCGAATAATTTTTTACGGCGACACCGGTAAATTGCGGGGTACGTTTAGGAGAAACCAATAATCCGCTCGATGGAGACAAGAATAGTTGTAAGCGAGATCGGCAAGTGCCGACGGAGATAAATCCGGAAACTCCTTTGTTCCGTAAAAGGGAGAGAGAGAGGATCCGGGTAAAAAAACGTGGAAAGCATCGCGATAAAGGATTGCTTATGGGTCACGTTGCGCCGCATCGTCGAACGGAAGATTACGATTGGGAAAAAGATTACAATCAACGTCGTAAGAAGCGCCGAGAGATCGTTATTTATCGACTTGGCTGCTTTATAATCGATTCCTCCCTTTTCCCCGCGGACTCTAGTGTTTCCGCTCGCTTCTGGCATCTTCATCATACTTTTACGAGAGAGGCAACGATCTTCCTCTATCTTCCGGGACGGGAGGTTCGTTTCCAGTTACCCGGCCGAGACAAACGATCGAAGGAATTCCGTTTAATTGCTCGGCTCGCAGCTCCCGGAGACCGGCGGAAACCCTTCTGATCCTTTTCATTCCGCCCCCTCGACGGCGAAGTAACTGCCAAACAACCTCTTATTTGTTCCCGTCGTTCCGAAGATAAAGAGAGGGAGAGAGATGGAGAGTGGAGTCTCTCTTTTCCTTCGTTGTGTCGCGCGGAGCTTAATCAACAGGCCATCGACGTTTCCTTGTTAACCCGTAAAACGAGCGTGGCTCATCCTTTCTTGTCCATTTACAGAATTTATTCACGAGTATTCCATTTTCGTGAACCTTGCGAAAGAATTAAAATACACGTGTGAGAAGGTAAAGAAACTAAAATGTACTTAAATATTTCTTGAGATTCAAGTGCAATACTTCGAACTAGATGTCGTCCAATTATTTCAGAACAGTCTGCCAAGCGAGAGGCCACGCGGAGGAAGGAGCCGAGTAATAAAAATTAGTTTATCGTCACACGTCGAAAGTCGTCGAGCTGAATATTTTATGCCTAGGCTGATTGATTCATTAATTTGTACGATTAAAGAAGTAATCATTGAAAAATCGGCGATTGATTTAATCGATTGATGAAGTTGATCGTCAATCGTTGACTAAATTTTTGGCCATCTCTGGCTGGCAGACACTTTTATTTGAAAGAGAGGGAGAGGGAGAGCGTATATCTCTTCAACAGGCTCGGCAGATCCGTTCTCCAGCCGGATTGTCTTGCCTCTTTCGGTTGAAAGCCGCCTTGCTCGGCTTTCACATAAATTTCGAGGGTGTACAAGTAACGTCGGGCTATTGTCCCGAGGAATTAACCGCGGGTTCGATCTCATCGAACAGCGAACCGCCGTTGTTATCAAATTACTCAGCGCTCTAAAACGATTTTCTGTTAATTAAAGCACTCGGGTCAACAAAAAGAAATTCCGGTACTGAAACAATCGGGTGGAACCAGCCTGTATCCAAACATTTCGCACTGCTTTTCGTTTCCACACCATTGTTATAAATTCTCATCATTTTCATAACAAAGCTTGCGTTGTTTTATAAAAATACCCAAATTTTTATTGAAAACACTGAACTTCCATGCAGCAGCTCAATTACCTAACGAAATTATCAACGAGAACATACAACCCGATAAACACAAATCAAAAATACTGTACCGTCCCAAAAGTCTGAAAAATTGTACAACTTACGCCATCATCAATTTGGCATAATGTACTGTTTTATTATTCTCCCAGCTTTCAATTAACCTTTTTCATTCCATGAGCTTTAAAAACTACTCCGAATTCACACTGTGCAGATATCAGTAAAAAACAAATGATCATTTGGCTCACTGCAGATCATCTTTTCCGAGGAAAACATGAAGGATGGTGCAACAAGGGTTGACCGATCGATATTCCATGGTATTAGCGAAAGGTTCGAGGACACGAGCCGATGTTCCGGAAGACGACGAGCCGATCGAGTCTCGACGAATAGCGCCCGGTTAATTTTCTAATTTCCAGCTCTTGCGTTCCAATTCGTTGGCTAATATTCCATTAAGCCCTGCCGCAGCCCCTCTCGCCCCTCTTTCTCTCTCTCTCTCTCTCTCTCTCTCTCTCTCTCTCTCTCTCTCTCTCTCTCTCTAATTGATGTCTAATCAGCCATCGGGCTTAGACGATCCACCGCCTCCAGTCTCGCGACAATCTCCACATATCCGACTACTCTCCGATCTCGTTAATCCGTAACTTTTGCGAAGCTTCCACTTCGAGCATGATTCCGCCGCCGATAATTGTTTCCATCCAGTCCTTTTCATCTCCAATCCATTCTGAAACCACGTTAGATCACTAGGGGTC
This sequence comes from Lasioglossum oenotherae, assembly GCA_028455765.1. Lineage (NCBI taxonomy): Eukaryota > Metazoa > Arthropoda > Insecta > Hymenoptera > Halictidae > Lasioglossum > Lasioglossum oenotherae. The sequence goes on along the minus strand of CM052279.1, from coordinate 29,089,124 downwards.
ACTGGTCCGACAATTTTTACCATAATCATTAACTCTTACCTCGAGACTTCGTTATCTTTGTACAAAATCATAATTCCTCCTAGCTAAATGCAGGGTTTCTTTTTCAAACATTTTAATATTCTTGTCGATGAATAGGAAAGTTGTATACATTGTTACGTTCTTGAATAACTCTGTGTTAATTTGCATCCGAGGTATGAGAGTATGCATTGAAAATACGAAGCACGAACTTCTGGAACGTTTAAGGAAATATTAAAGCTTTTTGAAGAAACAGGATTTACATGTGAGATTATTTCTTTTTTTAAAAGAATGTCGGTAGCACATTTAAATGATAATTCTGAGGAACCTCGCCATTTTTCATACTAAATGTTTAATAGAAATGATTAAGCCAATATCTCGATCAGACTCACCAAAATTTTATTCCGCACACCCCGTCGATCTTCGTGCGTTATCTCCACTCGAACCCCCGAAAACGTAACAAATAGCTCCCGCAGGACTGCCGAACCCGTTTCAAAGATTCAAGGGTTGCAGCCGGATCATTAGGATCGCCTAAATTCGCCGAGTAGTTTCCGTGTCGCGTGAACTGCAGGTTGTATAAGTCGGCGCGAACCTAATCGAAGAGTTACAGATGCTTATCGTCGGGATTAAAGCCGCGGTAACCGGGCCGGGCCGGGCAGGGCAGGTTCGACGAACACCGCACAGACGGCAATCGATCCTGCGGCCGAGCGAAAAACTGCACGCAAAAAGCTAGAAAGGTGTCGCACGGAGCGAGAGAAAGCTTGGTCTTTTCTGATTACACGGTGCAAATCGCTCTGCTGGGCTCATAAAAGGTGAGTGCGCGGGGGTGGTTCGGGGGTTGCAGCAACGGCGCGGCGTACGTACGAGCAAGTTTGATTACTTTTCTGCCGAAGGAAATGCGACCGTTGCCGGGACTAATTACGAAAATTGCCGGATTGTTTCGCACCGTCTCGAGAGCCGTGTGATTTATTCGGCCGGCCTAGCAGGGCCGTTGAAGGACTCCACGTGGAATTATCGGGGCCTTGAAAAACCGGTAGCGAAGGTGAGGATCGATCGCGTTTAATATTTCACAGCGCCACCACCGCGGCAAACATATGTGTTAGCGATTTCGTTCGATTTTCTCTCCGGCGTGGCACCCGCTCGCGATATAATTATCGTGAAATACGATTGGTGCTACTACACGTCCATTAAAGTGTCTAGCAACCGGCTCGACCCGAAAACACTGTTCCCAAAGAACTTGTCGTGCTCGTAATACCCGGGGAACCAAACCCGCCACCATACCAGTTCGACCAGTTTCTTCGGGCCGAGTAAATGTATTCATATTCGTCGAAACCGCGATTATCGCGGCGCAGCTACCTTTGATTGATATTTCGTTCGCGTGATCAACGGTGGAAGGGTGCACCGAACGGGGACGACGACGACAACCCAACCCGTCGACGACGACGCTAAACCCGAGGAAAAACGTCAATTCGACGGCTAGTGTTCTTGGTCGATGCGAAAGTTCCTGAAATTCTCGGCCGAATGCTTTCGAAATAATCATTGGTGGCCTGGATAGATTAAACTGTGATCCTGAGTTTCGATTCCGCCCGTAGAACATTAAAAAATCGTTAGAGAAACGTAGTAAGACATTATTCTTTAGGAAACGTTAGGTGAAAGCAAACCTCTGGCTCCTCGGATGATCGATTGCTATTTTGAGTATGCGAACGTAATTCTTTTTAATCTGCAGTGCACTTATCTCGAAGAACATTCTTTAAGCTTTAATTCGAGCCCTGGAAGATTAAATAATCTCTACAGCAAGGCGCCGAAAAAATAATTAGCGATTTTGAGTTATGAACGTAATTCTTTTTAATCTGCTGTGCACTTATCTTGAAGTGCATTTTTAAGCTTTAATTTAAGCTCTACGAGATTAAATAATCTCTACAGCAAGGCGTTAACAAATTATTCTTTTAGGGATCATTCGATACGATCAGTCCCCTTGTTCTCTAGATGATCAATTGCGATTTCGAGTATGTGGACGCAATTTGTTACACCGACCCTGGTGGAGATTGAGAGTCCGTGAACTAAAAAATTGCTCGAATCGCGTGTAAAGAAGGACGGTGGGATCAGTCGAAATCTGGTGGATGAAATCACTTGAAATCACTGTGGTCTGTCGCGTTTTACTCGTCACAGAGAACGTTTATTTTCACCGATGCTACGGAGTAGCTATAACCCACGATATCGTAGCTTCTCGCAGGGGAGAGACGAATCTCGTAGAGTTTCTCGCAGAGGAGATTTTACCGGTGGCCTTTGAAAAGGCGCTAGATCGGGTAGAAATATTCGCGTTGTACTCGCAGTGGAGGTTACAAGGAATCTAAGATATTACGGCTGGGGGTCCTATTTACAGGAATCGGTGGGTACCCCCACTGTACATACATACAAGGGAGCTCGCTTCGAGGTATCTGTTCGCCGTGTTACTGTCGGGACGACAAGGGGGGGTTCGCGCGACGCCGAATCTTTGAAAGACCGCAAATCGTGTCTAACACAATTCTTTTTAGATTCCAGTACTGTTGTCTTACAGTATATGCTTCGAGCTTCAATTTAAGTCCTAGGAAATTAAGAAATCTATAAACAAGAATGACTCCTGAAAAAGGACGGAGATGGGAATGATTCTTGCGGCATTATACAAGGAAAAGCATGCCGACAATATTTAAATTTGAAAAAATGCGGAACCGTTTGGCACTTAAAAGATATTCCGTGTCAAAGGGAAATAACTTCGTCAACTTTCATTAGTCTATTAAGAATTATTCACAAGAGAAAATTAAAAATTCACGGAATGTTGCTTGTTCTAATTAAATATAATTTGCACAAGAATTGCTTCCAGAATTGCACAAGGGTGCGGGATGCGAGTTCTCATTTCTCGGTAATACAAAGATGGGATTTTTCAGTAGTCAAAAGCGCTACATAGAAGAGCAATCTAGGCCGCGATCGCCCTCGAAAGTCCTATTTTTACATTTGTGAGGTGTAATTTGCACTATTCGGCAGCATATAGCTGTCACAGCTTTATCAAAATAGTTACATGCGCAGTTGTATGCTTCCGAAGAATGCAAATTACGCCTCGTAAACGAAAAACAGACTTTTTTTGGGCGATAGCGGCCTAGATCGATCTTTTATCTAGCGTTTCTGACTACTGAAAACCCCCATATTTGTATTATCGAGAAATGAGAACGCGCATCCCGTACCCATGCAATCCTGGAAAAACAAGTATACCCCCTTCATATCGACGTAATGTAGATGCATTAAATATTGATATGAGACAAGTCACTTTTCACCAAATGAATTGTTAGATAGGCCGACCACTGTGTGGCGGACCGATTATAACTGTCAAGATGCCGAAACAGACAACCTGTCCTGTTAATTAGAAAGCGTATGGTGTTTATCGTCGCCGCAGCAGTCTATCTTGCCGGTTGATACGCGGGGATTAATGCTCCTCGAAAGCATTTGCCGGCGAGAGCACGCCTTAAATTCTTATCTGCGATCGACTGTCCATAATGGTGATATTATCCACGGGAAGGGGACACGCCACGGGGTCGTGAGTCAAGTGTATAGTGTGGGTACCGTTGATAAACGACTGGCCCGTAATAGTCTCTCCTCCGAGCCCCTCCTACTCTTACCGTCCGCCTACGGCCTCGTTAAGATTCGAAATTTGTATAATCGAACAACGTGTTTGCCCAAGCGAGGAGGGGCAAAAAAATATCCGCACCCTCGGCGACGACCGTCATTTGCTCGTCAGCCGTGTGTGTATGCGAGCAGAGAGATTCCGGTCGCGTAGTGTTGTTATTCGGACGGCGCGCGGCGCGGCGCGGCGCGGCGCGGCGGTGTGTGACTTAGCGGAGACCTCTTGTACATGCGGAAAAATGACTCGGAGACTGCGGACTTTCCCTTACCACCTCCATCCCCACCCTAGCTGAAATAAAATTCGCCGATCTAAATATTTCATTCTACGAGGACATGCTTCCGACGATTTTCATTCCTCGACATCGAGTTCTACCGGGATGACCTCGACACGTAGAAATTGGGTCGATAAGTTGGAGAGAAGATTGCAGGAAGGGGTTCGTCGGCATATCTACTCAATTTCTTCTTTACTTCTTCTCCAAGTTAATTCCCTACTTATCTTTCAACCTCGTGAGATACATCTAGATCAGAGGCCTGGCGTGGCGATTTTATATTTCTATCGAAACTTTTGTGGGGCACCACTTAGGTGCTACGTATCGTCGACTGTTTATGCTTTTCATAGACATTAGTTTTGAATAAAGTATTGTTTGAAAATCTTGCAATCTTGTTCTTCCCATTGAGGGAAGTGGTCCTTCGAGAACTCAGTCACGGACATACATATAGTTAATCGGCACACCACGTGAAAGTTACGAGAAATGCTAACGATCATCATTGATGCAATCAAGAAACTACTCAACAGACAGGAAACCAACAGAGGACTAGGAACTAGGGGACAGACTGAGAAGTAAGAAAAGTATTTGAAACTGGAGAAACCACTAGAATCTAGAAAAGGGACTTAAGACGGCTCTAGGGAAGGGCCTTGGAGGGAGAAGCGGCTAAGAAGTAGATTGGGTACTAGAAACTATTTAGAAAGCTAGAAATTAGGGGAGAGTCTAGGGGAAACACTAGTGGAAAGAAAGAACTAGGAAACAGACTAGGATACAACGTAAGGAACGGAATTGGAAGGACTTGGACACTGTAGAAAGGACTAGCAATTAGGGAACAGTGTAGGGAATAGATTTGGAATTAAAGCAACGCACTAGGACCTAGGATGGGAACTAGGAAAGGGTCTAGGGAAATTGTGAGACTAGAAAAGAGTCTAATAAAAACACTAGTAATTAGGAAAATGTGAAAGAACTAAGAAATGACCGTATAAAGGAAAGGTCTTAGGATAAGACTACAGAGACGGAGATCACCAGGAAAGATCTAGGAAGATCGTAGAGAATTAGGAAAATGTTCCTGCGTCCGAGAGCATGTATCACACAGACTCGCAACAAGCGATTCCAAACCTAACTATCAATTGCACAGTCGACAGAGCAACGTTTGAGGATAGAACTTCATTGGTCCGGTGTCCATTGGTCCAAGGATTGTTCAAGGGCCATGGCAATTCGAATTTCAACCGGAAACGGATCACATGGAAGGGTGCATCGTACCGACGAGTGTATCAGCCAATCGTGGCTGGGACTCGACTTTCGGCCGAGTAAATAGCGCTTACGCGTCTAATAGGAGGTCACGCCTCGGCTTAGGGTAACGAGCTACGGGTAGGGGGGTGTGCACGTTCGTGTAGCGCGTGCAACCCTCTCTTCCTCTGCAAAACAGAGTATAGACAGAGGTATTCCGGCGGGCCGCTGCTTCTGGAATTCCTAGCAAGGCGACGCGGGGCAACGCGAGGCACGACGCTCTATCGTCGACCCAATATCCTCCTGCAGGATTTGCCGAGGCGAGGAGAACACACCGTGGTCCCCGAACTCGACGACGACTTCAGCACGAAACGAGTTTCACTGAATTCGAAGCAAAATAATACCGCCAAGGTCTCGTCGTTTCGACGAGCAATTCCGTCTAAGACCGAGGCTCCGTCTTCCGACTTCCTACCCCCACCCCTTCCGAAGAAACTTTAAGGTCGGTCCGATTCGATTCCCGTATACCATGTCTTGGGGCGGCTGATCCCCGCCATTCTAAGAGACGCCTCTGCCGCCTCATGCCCGATGGAAATTAATATAACCAGCCTGCTTCGACAGACGCTCGGTTCAAGATTTGGCTCCTGATTCGACTAGTCTGTTGCATATGAAATGTCCGATTTTTCGATCTCGAACGGCGCGGAACGGCGGGCCGGCTTAACAAATAACTATACAAAGTGAGTCACATAAGACAAGCCACCAGAATAACTTGTACGTTTTTTTATAATCGATAGAAAGAAATGTTTCCGACAAAAGTTGTTTGGTTTCGAGGGGCTCATTACGTGTTGTACGTAACTTTTTCTTTAGATATAGATTCACCTTCAAATCTCCTAAACGGCTCCACCTGAAAAAAGTTACGTGACTCCACGAAATGGGTAGGCACTGGATAAATTCTGGGTAGAAGGTGCAGAAAAATATTGCGACTTTACTGTACATGTTTCTTCATTGTGTTACGACGGGAATTGAATTTGTTGATCGTTCGCGTTCATCATTTATAAGTAAACAGCGATCTTTATGCGAAATAAAAAGTTATTATCTAGATTGCAACAAACTGCAGTGAAATAGAACTGTATTTATTTTCTAATAATTTTAATAATTTTTTATAACAATACTTTTAAATTCTTCCAATGTTTTTACTGTTTGAAATTACATCTACTCATTTTTGTTGTAAATGCATAAAATTCGCTATCTATAAGACTCATCCTCGTTTCTGAGTTTAGGGAAGTTGCATTCCGATGTTGTTTTTACGCTAGTAGGAGTCGTGAGTAATTTATAGAACTTGCTGGCATTTATGAGGCAGCTCGAGTGTGCCATCTAGGATGATAAATGCATTGCTTCGATTTGTTTTTAGAACCAGAACTTATTTATAACTCGACCTGACAGAGTTAGACGTTCAAGCTAGTGTAGGAATCGCGGTAAATTACATAACTTCGGTAAGATTCAATTTTAGTTTATTTAGAGAATGTTTCTAAAAACTGCTACCCACTAGTTCCGGATAAAAACATTTCTCCAATAATGTCCGTACAAGAGATTCTACAAGATCTTTTTATTACGTTCATATTAGTACAACGTCCTGTAAGAATATCTCTCCGTTAAAACAAATATTGAGTTTTTAAATGTAGAGAAATTATTGTGCATGTACGAGAGAAGCAACGTTGGAATTTCAAGAGTTTATAAAGAGTTCACTTTCAAGAGTTTATAAAAAAAGATTCTAAAACTGCAATCCGCCACTTCAGAATAAAGATTAATTTTTTATTCAGCTTATAATTAGCCTTCCGCGTCTTAAACAAAATCTGTAGTCTTGTATACTTCCGGATAAAAATTGATTTATTTAAAAGAATTCTGATTAGTGCTACATACTGTGATAATGCCATGTGCCGAAGAGAGTTTCGATGCTTAGAATACGATTTCGCACAGGACGATGCAGTTTCGCGTCTTGCAGAAATCTTCGGACCGATTTCTCCGTGACACAGTTCCGGATAAACAATTAAGGTCGAGTAAGTTCCCCGGTTCGTGATTTCGCTATAGTTTCGCAGGTAGTTAACAGGCCCTGGTACGGGAACCACCCCCGCGGGGGCCGTAGATGACCAACAGTTTAACCAGAAATCCGATCAGTTTGCGACGTAGTTTAAGCACTCGCGGCCCGTGTCCTCGGCAAATATTAGATTGCAGTTCCGGGTGTGGGCTTAAGTAGCCGCAGTGTTTATGTCCGTCCTCACAGCTGACAACTTCCGGTTCATCTAAACAACACTCGATTGTCGTCGTTTCATCGATCATTTCGCTCATGCACAAGCCAAAATCCACCTCAAAATTTGTCAGTTTTTCTTTTATTGCATAAAATATTCGCCAGAGTATTAATAAATACATTTTTATGTTATTCCATACTTATAAAACCAACCCCATAGATAGCCCTATTAGGTTATCTAGTTAAACTATCTAACACAGCTAGTTACACTATCAAAGAACTCTTTGATGCGCTCTCCTGCAAAACTTATATTTTTATATTTCTGACGTTTTCCTTGCACATCCGCGATTTGTTAACCCTCCATGGGCTATTCTTCTTACTGTTTTTCAAAAAATCTGAAAAATTTTTAGGATATTTATTTATGTCTATTTTAACAAGATAAAAGATAAAAATTTTACGGATTAAATTTGGAAAAATGAGGGGACCTCTCCTGCTCCTTTAGAAGGCTTCACAAGTGAAATTTCTGCCTAGACATAAACTACCCAGTGTGAACAACCCAGTGTGAACAACCCAATGTGAACGACCCAGTAAACAAAATCTGAATGTTAATTAGACTGCTGATATTTACACAGTATATAAATTATTTGATCCGTTGCTAAACGCGGGAAACATTTGTCTCTCCGCTTGAACCGTTTCATTGTTTTGCAATTGGTCCGTGTATCTATATTGTTGCAAATGATACATATCACAAGACGTAGCGTCTCGAGGCAAACTTCAAGTGATGAAGTCGTTCGATTAATTACCATGTAGCGAATATTTGCATCGTCCACAGGGCACAAAAGTCTCCGCGAGCACCTGCAAAACGCAGAGCTAATTGAAATTTCATAAACATTCCGTTCCACGTTTCGAGTCCATCAACGAGGAAAATGAAATTCTACCGCAATTTTCTAGAATTTGCATAAAGTTCCGCAGTCTATTAATTACTACTCCCATTTCCCATCTGAAATATAAAGTGGAGGATCTACGTGAGAATTTTTCGAGTGTCTCCGAATTGAAGACAATTACTTTTTCATTGTCCTACGGAGCAGAACTTCCCAGCGTTTTGTCCAGTTCATAACGTGTTTCAGCGTCTCTCGAGCTCGTTGATTGCTTCTCGGTGAAATAAATTATGTATGTGTAAGAATGTTTATACCACCGTTTAGACGACTGAGTGTTTCATATGTTTGTTTGTTATATATAATTTTATTGATTTATGCTGTTATAGTATATAATTTTATTGATTTATGCGTTGCGTTAACAAATGTATGTTACGTTTAGATTTTGTTAAATAAACAGTTTCCTGCGAGCGAGCAACAAATTACGACGTGTCGTGTCGAGCCTCCGAGCCTCGTTACAAATGGTACAAGCTATCCATGAAAAAAGCTAGGTTAAACTACGACAGTTGTGTAGAAGGTATCCAACTTAGAAATCTGTTGTTTTATTGATATTAATCCTTCGTGAGAGCAACGTGGGTCCAACCTGGATCAAACCTGGGAAAGTTCGGTCTTGACGTTTCATTCGTAACATTTGACGTTATAACGTTTATATACAGGTTGAGTCACATAACGTTGGCACCTCAAAGTGCTTTGCAGTCGGAGCTACATACATACAGGGTGCTTCCGAATAATATGTACTAACGGGCACGAGGTGGTTCCTTATGAAAAAATAAGAACAAAATATGGAACAAAATTTTTTCATTTAAAGCTAAGTTTTCGAGAAAATCGAGTTTGAAAATCCTATTCATACGTACCCTGTTACGGCTAAGTTAGGGTTCGTCTAGCCCGAGAAATTAAACATTTCTTCCGACATAGAATAATTCTATTGCATATGATTTTTTTCATTTAATGAATATATGAAATTGATATAATACCTCATACAATAATTGGATAGATACCAACATATTTAATAATGTAAACAATAATGTGAATAATGGCCTTAAATAATCATAGTCACTGAATTTGTAATGAAAGGTATCATTGTAAATGTTTAAAGAGGGCGGTTCCATTTAAAAAATGAAGGTAGCCTTGATATCTTCAAAAGAATGACTTTGTCCTCAAGACATTTAATGTATATGAAAACAACAAAGACATTTGAGGTACAAACGTTTTAGGTGATTCACCCTGTATATTAAAACGAGGACTTGAACGCGTATTCCAGAATTTTTCCAGATATTTTTAAAACAGTAAGAAAATTAGTTGTCGACATAAATGACCCAGTATGCAGATGGCGTTGATGTAAATAAGGTTTCAGACGGGGGGTTCAGTCGAAGACAATGATTCAATTTTTGATTCCGGAGGAAAACTGTGAAAGACAAACGGTGGTGTCTGATTTTGGCGGTAAATCAGTTTGGAGCCGCGTCAATCGGGCAGCGTCGGGGTTGTTAAGGGTTAAGGAGGGCACAGGGGCCGCTTTCGCAGGCTTCAAGTAAGTAAATAAGTGGGTAGCCAACGTGCCTGTCGCGGAAGGTCGCACTCTGACTGGTGGTTAACGAGGTACGGTCTGCTTCTGGTCAGGCCGCTAATGCGCCGGTCTAGCCCTGAGAGTTGGTAATTGCGTTTATCGACGCGTTGACGGCTCGATCGTGTCCCTTGGATCCTGTCGGACACCGTCGGGGAAACCGCGAGAAAAACCTAATTTCGCACGTGTCACCCTTTGAGGCGGAATTTCGTGGGGCGCCTTGACTTGTCGGAGGTCGACAACCGCTTCATGGAATCGATCCTCAAAGAACAGATCGATATTCCCTCGCAACTAGAGCTTGCTTCTCTCTAGCCCGCGGACCCCCCTGTTCGATCGCTTTCGTGGAACTCACGGGAAACGTTTGCGATCGCACGTAGCACCGCGATTTAAAGCGTCGAAAGTTCCTTCCCCCGGAACACAAGAACCTCCGCGAGAGAGAGAGAGAGAGAGAGAGAGAGAGAGAGAGAGCGCGCAGGAAGGTCCTCCGGTTTAAATCAGATCGAAATACCTCGAGTCTAGAGAGTTAACGAGATTTCGGTCTGGTCTCGGTTACAGTTAGGGTGTCGCGGTTTCCCGACTACGAAGACTCTCCGGCTTTAACTGAGCGTGCCACCCTCGGCGACGACGTTTTAACTAGAAAGACCATTTGAACATTCATGAACCGGTTCCATTGAGCTGCGAGGTCGGCCAGTCGCGCCCGGAGTTTCGCCTAAACTTCTGTCTTATCACGCCCCGAGACAATTACACTGTTACCTTGCGCGGGGCTGCTCGAGAGTCGATCACTTTTCGCGGTCGATCGCAGAGATTTTCGGCGAAATTGAGACGGTCACGATGCGAAGCAGGTCAAATTAGAGGGAGTTTATGTCATCATTTCTCGCTGGGTTCGAATTTGTCTATGATTCTTGCAAACCCTTGTTGAAATATGCTGTGCTCAGGAATTTTTATTTTGGAGAACGTTTGTTCGATCGAGTCAATTCCTTCTGATCTACTGTAAAAAGTTTTGTCCACCCAGAAACTAAATTTTACAATACGCGGAAAATTCGAACATATTCGTCTATAAATTTCGATGAGCCCTAGCTTAGAGAAACGCGAAACACATACGGCGCCACAAGGTTCAGTTTTTTAGAGCGGTGTTCTCAGAGAATGCATCACACAATATTCCACATTCTTTTCAATGTCCCCCGGCCCTTCTATAGCATAAAGACGCCATATATTTTCAATATACAACGAAGCGGAGTTCGCTCGTTATTCTTGGGCGAGGCGAGATTATGGGACGCGATGTAAAATCTGGCCGCAGAGGGCTTGCGGAAAACTAACGAGGCCACGGTGCTAATCTCCCCCTTTATTAATCCCCGGATAGATCAAAGGGGGTTTGGACGGTGCGCACCAGACCCGGCGAAAAGTCGAGATTTTTCAACGTCGTCGGCCAAGGAATATCGAGTCAAGCCTCTATCCGTTGGCCACCCCCCTATCCACCCCTGCTTTCGCTATCACCCCCATCCACCAGAGCAGAGCCTTCCTTTTGAATTTCCGATTAGCTTGGCTCAATTAAATCACCGTAAACGGATTCAATGTCTCGAACAAAAGAGCCGAGAGATGCTTCGTCCGATCAAGCGTGCACCCCTGACGGAGTCTTTGTAGATAGACCACCCCCTTTGCCCTCCCTTTGCCTGCCACCCCCACAGCCCCGTCGGAAATACTTCTTGTACTCTTTTATACTCTTTATCCCCTTTCCCGGAAAAGTTTTCCACGAGAACCCTCCACTGCTACACGGAGTCGAATCTTCCGGACAGGAACGTTTAATCCCTGTCTCTGAACCGGACGGAACGGGGCCACTGATAGTGCATTGTCGTTTCTGGCAGAATGCGCCCAGGACTCGTTGAATTTATTTTTAATCGATGGCAATCGGACCCGGTCCTAAGAAGGCGCAATTAAACCCGTGACCAGCGTCGCAAACGACCTTGTTGATCACTCGTTTGCATCCTGAGAAAGAATGATAGGTTCAGTGGATAGTTAAATTGTTAGGGCACTTGAAATTAATGATTTCGCGTTCTATATATTGTCCCACGAGAGTCCGGACTCGCGTAAAGACCAGTTTTCGCTCGTCGCTGCGCATCTTCGGCGTAATTGGTTCAAGAAAGTGGGGAGTGGGTACTGGAGTGAGAAATGATAGGCTCGCTGCGCTCCCACCATCTTCCAAGCTGCGCGAAACAAGTCCGGACTCTCGTGCGACAAAGTGTAAATCAATTCTTCATTCGAAACCTAGTTACTCTAAATTATTATTATTATTATTATTATTATTATTATTATTATTATTATTACTACTCGTGTATCGAGTAACTCAGATGAGGGAAAAGCGAAGATACTTGGATCTTTTTCGAAAATTCTGATGCCCCTAAAAAATTTTGTTGAAAACTGAAAATAACGCAGATTTGAAGATTGGGGTCTTCTCTTTACAGTGACGTCTCAAAATTTCATCGATGATATTTTTACGCCGCTTATTTCAGGAATTAGTAGGAGAAAAAATCAATTTTTTAAATTTTATAAAATTATTTGTAGATGGTAGAACATCTGAATCTAGTATTTGTCTAATGATAGTGATTGGGAGAGTAATGTATCTATATTCGTCAATCTTGCAAACGGAATCTCGCGAGACTCGAAATATTAAATTGACTGATCTGTCCCTGACTATCACTATCGTCAGCCCAAGCAGATTGTAGATTGAAACGTCCTAATTTAGACCGAACGATGTGCCAATATAAAGAAGCTACGGCGTAGAGTACGAGACAATAATAGCCCGCGGTGAAAGATTGAAATAGTAAAGAACCGTGTACGGAGAATGAAAGCGCAGAGTTTAAAGGAGTGAAAAATAGAAACGCCTGGAATAAATTCAGCTCGCGTGTCATATTGGTGTGAAATTTCAAATTAAAGTGCTGTGTATCCCGTGGAACGCTGCACCGTATCCGGAGGATTTTCGCTAAACATAAAAAGCCAGATCGAAATTGAAGTTCTGGAAGATGGTCTGAATTCACAACGTGGAGAGTTTAATCATTTCTGTAGGAAACAAAGTAGAGTAAGTAGAGAAACAAAGTAAGTACATGTATAGGGAAAAGTTGTTCCGAATGTTAACCTCGGAAAGAGATTCCTTCACACGTTAAGTGTGTATAAAAGTTTTGATTCTTCTTTCCAGTCGATGATGAAATGATTTACTTAGACACATCCATAGCAAACAAACAATTGCACAGAAAGCCAAAGAATTATGAGCATTATAATTGCATGTCATAAACGATTGAAAAAAGTTCTGTACACAGCTGATAATTCATGTTCAACTCGACCATCGCTGTCAAACAGCAACTGAAACGCGAACAGAGACGTGCTCGACGGAGGTGAAATACGAGCAGCTACGAAAGGCTTTATCGACAGAACATCTAGTCTGGCGTGTAGCGATCATTTTCTAGTCTGAGTAGTAAATCATCGAGATTGTCGCGGCGACGGATGACCTTAATTAGCCTCGCAGCGAAGAACAGAGTATAAACTATGCCGCACAGTGGAAACGGAAGCAGAAGGTGGTTACGGGTAATGTCGGGCCATTATTACCAGACCGCCGCGCCGCGCGATTATTAAACACGTAAACGAGAAGTAATTCGGGGACACCGTGCATCGTGGACCTTGGAAAAACGACTGACCTTCGCGTGCAATTACGAATCGCCGAAGATCTACGGTATCGTCCGATCTCGGCCAACTTCGTGGCCCCCTAATCTCAGCCCACTAGTTAAAAATATTAATAACTGCTTTTCTGCGGCATGAAATCTGTACACACTGGATCGCTTCAGTTAAACTGCTTCGAATTCTCCATCTTCACACAAAAATATTAATAATAGCCAACAAATTCTCGGTCTTTAGAATTGTAAAATATTATTGTTAAAATAGACTTAATTCTTATTTAGAGAATCTTTGACAGTGTGTACGAACCACAATCTATATGACTTCATTAAGTAGTATAGACTAACACTGGTCAGACAGTAGACATCGTATATCAATTTGTACAAGAATCATTTTTAGAATTAAAACATTCATGCTAGATGATGTATTATTATATAAGACATTTGGGGAATAGAAGAAATTCAGCGTAGTTCATAATTGCTATAAAAATTGTTAACGATACTTCTGGGTCAAGAATGAACCGTCAAGACTGTCAGAGTGTTAGATTGTTGAATACAATGTTCATTCACTGTTCATCCGAGTTTAGAATACGTCGTTCTATCAAGTTGGTACGTTAGTGAGATGTTTCTAGTTCAAATACACTTTCCGGAAGATTCATTACCAATTCATTACCATCGTTAGCGTATATTTGGGGGTACAAGGAGCTAGATATAGCTCCATAGATCGATGGAAGGGAACGTCGAGTTGTTGAGAAGAGTAGAACTTCCGGAAGTGTTCAGATTACGGACGTTCCCTGGGAAACGTAGAAGCCTATCCGACTTTCGAAACTTTCGACTTCGGTGAAGGCTTGGCCGATCTACCCGCGAACGTTTTATTCGAGGTATTAATGCGAGTGGATTAGCAGAGAGTTTGGAATTCGCACTGACACATTGCTCTCGCTGTCTAGAATCCAAAGAAAATCTTATTGCTTCGAAGAAAAATTTCAATCAATTCTCGCTGGAGAGTGATGATAACCGTGATACCGAGCCAGAGTTGTGCTAATTCAATTACATTGTAATTGAATTACGCAACTGAATTACTTTGTGTTTCAATTATATCGTAATTCAATTACGTCGTAACTGAATTACATAATTCAAACCTTTCAATTAATTCGGTTACTATGTATTTTAATCACACGTGTAATTGAAATACAATGTAATTAAAATACAGCTCTTCAAATAGCAAATAACTTTGAAGAAGTGCGATATATTTTTATGTTTTTCTTTCATATACTTGTTTACTGTCTGTGCGGCGTAGTTTCTATTCCTCGTCCTCGTTCATAATACGTATCGCTATTTCAGGTTATGGTTGAAATTTAAAAAATGTGTAACACACAAGTTATTTCTGTTCAGATATTATAAATTAATAAATAATAAATTCCTTCTGTTTGAAACCTTCACATGGATTTTTCAACCCCTTCTTACCTATTACTTTATTATTCTTTAATTTTTAATATTAATTTAATTACATCGTAATTCGTAATTAATGTAAATTAATTACTAAGTATTTTATAATTGTACTCCAATTGCAATTACGAATTACATTGTGATTTAATTGAATGAAGATCTGAATTATAAATTACGATATAACTCAACTACAATGTTATTCAATTACTTTGTAATTATAATTCTTGGAGTAATGCAATTGTGATTCTGTACATCTCTGTACCGAACGCGGTATCTAGTGAGAATCGATGGTGAGGATTTGTAGCCGTAGCAGAGCATACGTTTACTTGTATTTCTGTCTGATTTAGAGAGGCAAAAGTAGTAGTATTACAATTTTTGATACGTAATATAAATAAAATAGCAATTTCTGCAATGTTTATATTATACTTACTAGATTGCGTGCTTTTATACTTACACGAAATCTTATAAATTATCCTTTGAACTCGTAAGTCTGCATTTTGCCGCAGTGTCTAAATCATTCCCTTCATAAAGCTAGTACAGCTATTCAGAGCCAAAGAAACTTTAGCTGAACATTTCGGGCACTACAAAATTAATTTTTCAATTGAATAAAATTTGTTATACTAGCCTGAACTTGCTAGTTCAATATAAAAAATGTACATGGCAATCGGATGAATGGTTCTCGCGAAAGAATTCCGTCAGTTCACAGTGCTCTCACGAACGCATTTACAAAAGTATGTAAAGTTCAAATGCTCGGGAGTTTTAATCAAGTCGCTGACTTAAGATCCCTATAATTTTTAATGACCTGCCCATACGTATTTACCTGAGTTTGTTCAATATCCACGCGATCGGTCACAGGTTATGATATATAATATTATTTTATTATCGCGCCACTAAATCCTTAACCAAGCGGACTTAATACCATTTTGTTTTCACTCTGGAATCGTTAACCAAGCTTATGAAACTGCATTGCGTTTAATTTTCTCAAAATGCGACCATAAAATAGCAAATTTTCATGAACGTCCGCCGTTCGGTACCAGTATGAAGGAAATAAACAATAAGTAGATAATTGAAATTATATATACGGTTGTATTAAATGTTATTGTTAGAGGTTTATATCCCGTTTTAGTTTTCGTTTATTACTCTCGTCATATTTAAGAATTCTCGAATAATTTATAATACTGGTTTCATCAGCGGATCCTCTACCGATGTGTACAATGCCATTGTACCAGTATTCACATAATTCGTCTTCTACTAACTAATCAAATTTTGTTTTAAAAAATTGTACGCATTTACGGCAAAACTTAATGAATCGGGGGAATCGAAGAATACGAGTACACTATTTTCGACTGGCTGGAAATTTTAAAAGAGGAACTTCATTTCTACGTAATGTCCGTCGCTAACCATTGATTTAGAATGTTTTTATTTTCGCGCGCGAAAATGGGACAGTCATTAATTTAGTTACGAAATTATAAATAAAAAGTCTACTGGGAGAAACAATTAAAATCCACGAAATTCATCTGGGCTATTTTTATTTTTGCGACTAATTGCAAGCTTCCTGAGTACATGCAACGAGATTGGAAACGACTGATTCCCGATTGAAAACGATTGGTTACCGATTGAAAATCGTGAAAATTTCGCGGCGAAGAAGTAAACATCCGCCGACGGGTCCGGCGCGTCGTCCACGAATTCCTCGCGGCCGGGTTTTCGCGTTTTCGCGCGCGAATTGCTATTAACAAGCGTCGGCTCGCTTAATAAGGCACGCGAGTTATGCGAAAATTGCGGGTCCACGTTCCGGGTACGTACGCACGACGATTAGGCGCGGCGGCTTCCACTAATTAAAATCGCATCAGGGGAGTACTGTTGCGCGAAACCGAGTCGTTCCCTTTTCTTTTTTAATACATACTTCTCTCTCCTTGTCTCTCGTCATTTCTTTTTTTCGCCTACACCCCACCACTCGAGTTCTGTTGAACGATTGCTTAATGAGACATTAATAACAGCAGCGGGTTGCGATTAGCTACGGTAAACCGTGCTTTCGTCTCGTGTGGAATAATATATAAATAATGAGAAGAGTTTAACACGTGATTGATCGTCATTGGCGCCGTTTCCATGCTGCGAAATGCGTCTGTGGCTGCGAATACGAGTGACAGAGCGACAGAGAATTTCGAAACCGGAGCATTTTGATATTTTGACTGCCGATCGTCGATTGTTAACTGTGACGTCGTTGTAATAATAGGTTTCAGTTTTGTTTGAAAAAATCCTTTAATGTGGAAAAATCCTCGAGTGTCACCAATAGCGACGCGGGTCGTATAGCAGTGAAAAATAGATTGATTAAAATGAAGGGAATCGTTTGACGGCGAGTCGAAAGGCACGAAAAGCATAGTAAGCTGGAATGAGAATTATCGTGTAAAATATTTGCGAAATTGTAAAGTCAGTGTCGACAGTATTGGCGGATTATACTGTGTTGCACGTATAATTTGTAGGGTATTTTTTAGAACTGACAGTGCATTGAAGTTGCGAGGAATAAAAAGGGCGAAAAGCTCCACGTGCTTCCATGAGCATTCTATTGTGAAGCATGCTTCGAAAATATTAACAGATTCTATAGTGATACCGATAAAGAGCTAATGAATAGTCCTGTAAGATGTTTGCGTTATTGTTGCCTCGGTGTGCCTTGGGAATATTAATGAAGTGTACTGTTTTGCAATTTGTTGGATCTTTTTGTTAAATACGCAGTTATATTGCAGAGACCAAAAAGCTCACGAATTTCAATGACGATTATCATGCAACATGTTTTGCCCTATTGTGAAATTTTCTCGCAAATTATCTCGCAGAATATTTTGCACTATTGTGAATTGTAACGTAACTAGGTTTCCTAATTAATCAGGTTTGATGCATTTACGTTGTGATTTGTAGCTTGCCGAATCTGTCCTGTGATATTGCAACCCAGTCAGTGAAAATAGGAAAAATTTCACGAGTTCGAATGAGAATTATCTTGGAAACAATTTTCCCGACAACGACTATAGCTGGCCTCAAGAAAATTGATAGATTTTCCAGCGGATCGAGGGTCTGTTGCGAAATTAATAACGGTGGGAATATTTGGCGAACGTGAAAGGAATTTTTGTTGAAACTGTTCGAACCCGTGGAAAGTATCATATTATTACATCGGCGGATACTTTCTGAGATGAATCACTCTCCGATTCGATAATAATGACCATTCGCGAAGGCAGTCGATTAATACCGAAAAACGATCGTCTGAGAAGCGGGCTGTAGTCATTGAGCAAAGAACGCGCCGAGTATATTTATTATGGAGAGAGAAGAGAGAGAGAGAGAGAGAGAGAGAGAGCCGTTTCTTCCCGTGCTTCTTCGGCCGTCCGGTTCGGTGATTACGCGCTTAATGGAAAATTAATACGGAGCCGCGATTTTCCGGAAACTCGGACCGAGCACTTTTGCAAAACGGTGCTTGGAAATAACGATTACCGGAATTCCCGCTTTTTCACTATCGGAAGAATGCCGATCTCCCTTAATTGCATATCGACGTTTCCTCGTCGTATTTTGCCGCGGCATTAATTAAACACCTCTTGATTCTATTTATTCCGAGATCCCGTAATTGACACAAAAATTAAGAAAACTCAAGGAGCATTGCCGAGCATTTCGTTCGCTCAAAGACGCCCATAATTGCATATCGTTTCCATGATCGATTAACAAATCCGTCCTGAAGTAGCACGAGATGAATTTGATAAATGTGGATTTTATGCATTCGAGATAAAAATGACTGGCTAAAATACTAAACTGTGAAGACAGGGGAAATTAATAATGTTGTTGTATTCTTTGCAATTTATTAAAATTACTGAAAGAAGAAATACATTTTATTGATGGATATTAAAGAATATCCTATTTGTCTTGAAAAATAGCAACGTTTTTGTCGAATTCCTATGTGATTAATTTATTTGTCCAGAATTGAAAATGATTTCTGGGCTGGTAGATCGAGTTTCGTAAAATTGATGTGCGACCTAAAACATGCGAGAGAATAGTAAAACTATTGTAATTAATATATAAATTAATAATAATTAAATAATAAATAAAATTGTATAATTAATATATAAATACCGCCGCATGAATTCTCATTTTATCGAGCCAATTGTTCTCGTTTTATCGAATTGATTTTGCCTGCTAAACCAGCGGACCGTGTGCGTTTCTGAACAGTCACGTGTCGGAGAAAGGTGAAACAGTGATCAAGAGAAAAAATCAACGGCGCAACCGGTGTAACCACGGCGGCCGTCTGAATCCGCTAATCGACGAGCGCAATTAACGCGTCCCGTTTATCGCGGCCCGCGACGAAATCACCGTGGAGAATAATTAAAATTTCGGGTCGCCAGCGTGAAAATGGGCCGCGTCGAAAATTATGTGTTCGCTTGGCGCGGCCCGGGCCGCACGGTGAGGATAAATCGTCGCGTCGGGACGCGTTACAACTTTTCCATGGACGAGGAATTCCCGGAAAAATATTTGTCGAATACACCTGTCTGTTGTCGCGCCTGCGATCGTGTTCCCCATTTTGCGAGGTCGTTCCGAAAAATGACAAGCTTAAAAGACATTCCGAAACTCACGCGGTACGCGCGCGCGCGCACCCCACACTGTGAGTGCACTATTTGCGCTGTGAAAGCGATTCTTTATAAAAAAAAATTAGTCGACAGAATTCGCTCGCGTATGATTGTGTTTTCGGGATCCGGGGTTATTTATATTTATTTTCTCTTTTTCTCGGGGGGAAATACATAAAAATTCGATCATGGACAGCTGTCGCTTTTATTTGCCCGCATTGTGTACCGAATGTTGGATTCTATATTTACATTAAGACACATGCACGTGTTGGAGACAAATGGTGAAATGATAAAAGGTAAAAGTAACGAACAAATTGGTTTTCCATTTGTTGAATGACTGTGTGTCTACGAGGCTTTGTAATCACTAAATTGCAAACGTTCATACAAAGTCGTACGTTTATAAACAAATTTAGAAACTGTAGGTTCTGCAGTAAATTTTCATAGAATTTTAGTGTTTGTACATAATATGCGATGATGAAGACAAAAGTATATGAGCTGTCGTTGTACCAAATTTTATTGCATTTCTATTTTATTGCTTTTCCAAACCAGCTTCAAGTCTTCATCAACTTCAGCTCATCGGGAAGTGGTTTAAAATTCGATTACAACATACAACAACGACAACTCGGAAAGAAAATATAAGCATGGTAATAATAAATTGCAAACGTTAATGCAGATGCGTGTTTCTATAGACAAATTTAGAAACTGTACGTTTTGTAACAAACTTTTAGAGAATTTTAATTTGCACAATAACCTTATGAAGGATAATGAGCGAATACTAGTCGGACAACGAGTAGGGATCGTACGTAAACTTGTAGATGTAATTTTTACCTCTAAAATATGCAATTATACATGCATAAACCAACGAACGGACAAACTGCACTGAATGTAATTCAGCAGTCAGTGTATTTAATAGATACGTCGCCTATTAATTTCTGAATGAAATGATTCTAATAGTCATTCCTCCCGGTCATTACAGCAGTCAATAATTTTCTCCCTTCATTTAGCGATCGGTCGGGGATCGCGTCGCGTTGCCAGACGGTCGCGGCGAGGTTTCAAAGGCGTCGATCGAGCGTGATCGAAAGACAATGGGTTCCATTGCCAGCCGCGGTTTCAATGAAGCGATTTCACAGTGGAAATATTACCATTCTCAGTTCATTGGTTCTCTCTCCCGGCAGTCGGTCGGAATCGCGGTTTAACGCGGTCAGCCCGTATAAAAACCGCGAACGGTGGTTCGCCGGCATGGAAAAAAGGTTATGTACGTGTATGTCGTTCGTGCGGGCAATGTGACAGCTTGTTTCCGCTCGTGTATACATAGTGCACACATAGAGGACCGCCTTCACTCCATTGCACGGTGTTTTACAGCGGGTCAGTCGGTTCTATAACGACTTCCGCGAACTTCCTCCGAACTGCGCCGACATAAAGCTCGCGACGCCGCCCACCGGGACCCTCGAACGAGATATTATCCTCCCTCGTGGAACGTTACTCGATAGGACTGTATCGGCTTAACACCGCTGGCATAAACTACGCCGCGTTCCGTGACCATCTCGACACCATACCTCCACTCCCATGTAAAATATCCTACGCGAATATCTCAATCGAACCGCTCCATTAATAAGACAATAACCGCCGCGCCGCGCCGCGCCGCGCCGCACTGTCTCCCCTGTTCCCCCATCGAAATTGTAATCGCTTGGCGCATCGCCACGAGAGCTGCATAATTACAATTAGAGGTGAATCAGTTAGGTATGCACTAGGATCATTTCCAGTTTCGGTTTCATTGAACCTAGAAAACAAAGACAATTGAAAACCGACAAAGCTTTATGCATTTACAGGGATACGAGGTATTCAAGAATTTGCTAACAATACATTTGACGCAATATCACAATACAATAAGTGCGGGGCAAAGTGGTGATTTACCTTATAATTAGGCGAGCGAGGCTCCCGAAAGGCATTCGAGGTGGCGGCGACAAGCTCTCGCGGAGTTTGTTTCCGGCCATGTAGTTGTTCGACGAGTCGTTCCGGGAGCTGTGCTCGTAGCAGTTGCCGCTTTGTTTAAACAGCGGCAAGCACGAATTAATCGAAACGGTTGATTAATTGGAAAAGTTGCATAGCGACTGGGAATATTTTCGAATCGAATGCGCGACAATAAAAACGATTCCGCGGGCGATATTTCATTGGCAATTCAGACGTCGCGCTCTCGATTCTCCTCTTTCTCCTCTCATTCTCTCTACTCTCCTTTTCTGCCGTAGCGCGCTCTCTTCTATCGTGTTCGACGACGTTTATTCGATTCCCCCTTATCTAGCCGGGGGTCGATTCGACGCGGGCCCGCGACAAATTGCGTCCCGGTTTCGATTAAACTTCCAACTTCGGCAATCGGTTAATTCGCGGCACGCGTAAAAACCCGGTTAACCCGACCGGCGGCCGTAACGAACCGTAACTTCCCGTCTCGTGGATTCCGTCGGATTTCGCTGTCTCCCCCTTCACCCCCTTCAACACCGCCCCTACGGACTTCCGTTCAATTATGCGAATCGGGAATCCGTTCTACCCTCGGCGCGCGTGCACGGTGGTGTCACTCATTTCTGACTCTCGCGCAACTTTGTCCATCAACGAAATTGAATCCGAGGCGGATTCTTCCTCGACCGTTCCGCGTCGAACCTTCGCCGTTACGCAGCTTCCCGGAAAGGCTCGATTAACGAAATTAAAATCAACTCCCGGCTCTCCCTTCCCCCTTCGGGGTTATTTCTTCGGCTCGATTCCGCGACGAACGACACAGAAGGAATTGCGGCCTCCGGGACGACGTTTAGCCCAGTAAACCGAGCGAAAACTTCCCGAAGTATTCGAACGAAATTTCGGATGGCTTGCGGAAGACGGGGTTAGCTGGTTCATTGACTAGAAGATTGCGACGCTTCTCTTCGGAGGTGGGCGGTTGGAAAGTTTAGTTAAGTTGTTGTGACAGTTGTCTTATGTATTGCTATATTATGACGTTTATTGTTGGAGATGTTTCACGTGGTCTTTGATTTCTTTGAGCTGATTTTTTAGGTAGGTGATCGAAATAATCTATCAGAGATTATTTTATAATTTTAGGAAGAAATTTTTACTATTATTTTGAACAAACAAATCATGGGATCTCGTGGACTTCTGAAAGTCCCCGACAGCCTTGTGAGTATCTTCCAAAACATGTGGCAAATTTAGAGGATCCTCTGAGCGTCTTGTAAATTCCCGAAATTCCTCAAGAGTCCTCACGAACATATGGCATATCTTCCCTCCAAGAATCCTTACATACATGTGGGAAATCTTAAGGATCCTCTGAGGTCTTCTGAATCTTGAGAATACCTACTTGAAAGACTACAGATGGCTCTAAGAATCTTTCAGATTATATCTAACAAACATTAGGGATCCCTTGGACAATGTTCTGGACCTCAGAAAGACCTCAAGGGTCGCCAAGAGTTCTTACCAAAGTAAATCTTAAGGATCCTCTCAGAATTCCTGCAAGGCTACACATGGTTCTATGAATCCTTAACATCATCTAACACAACTCGTGGATCCACCGAAGGATCTGGTGGACTCCGAAGATCTCGAGCATCCCCCAAGAATCCTTAGAAACACGCGACAGACCTTAAGTTCCACGTAGAAACTTTCTGGAAACCTTCAAAGGACCCTGTATTCCCATGGAGCACATTGAATACCTCCAGAGGAGTCGAAGGACGCCCCAGAGACGCGCCGAAATAAATTCCGGGTTATTTTAAAATTTGTCCGCGTGCGGGGGCGGAAAATAATTTATCGTCCGATAAATTCTGCGCGGGGCCGTAACATGTTGTGCACACTGCCGGTTTTCGCAGAGGTATTATTTTTACGCCGTCGCTGCTTATCATCTCGCATGCGTACTCGCCGGCTGAATAATAAAAACTGACACCGTTGCGGTTCGATCGACGCGTCGATGGTTGATGGTCTCGCGAGTTCGGAAACGGCACACCCGCGCGTCCTTGTCGTATGTTGCGCCTCTGTCCGAAATAAAAAATCATTCGTTGACACTTGGAATTCACGGACGACACGAAATTCCCTGTCGCTGTGTTACAAATTCTCGCGAATCCCGCTGTTTTTCCCCGTGTTCGCTCTCTGACGGCTCCGTTGCGATCCACTTATCAACCATCGGTGCGCATTAAACCGACACGAGAGCTCGATGCTATAAATCTGTTTGTGCAACCAGTCGTTTATCGACGAAAGTGTAACTATATTATTTAGAACGTTCGCTGCCCGATGAGCTGTGGCTCGTTTCACAACTTGAAATATGCCAACTAAATCGAGAAAAGTTTAATATTAAATAAATGGGTCTCGTGATCGGCATTCAATACTAATTTCGATAGACTCATTCGAGATCTACCCAACTCTAATTCATCGTTAGTCTCGCGGAAATTTTACATTAATAAAGTACCATTGTTCATTTTTCTGCTAAACTTGAAATTTAGACATTTTTATACAAACTCGATATTAAACCGATGAACCTCCTAATCGGCGTGGAAGATTAATATCTATGAATTTGATATACAGTAAACGGTAAACAAGAGAACGAAACCGAAGAGGAGGAAGTTATAGAGTATGTGATTTTACTAGCACTAATATGACAGCGTATTTCAATGTTTCTAATTTTTAATATTTTTCTAGAAACTACCAGGAGTATGGTCAGCAAAACTCAGAAATGCATTCTTGCTAATCGAAGTCACATTGAACACGATATGTAGTCTCATCAACACAACATACCAGTACATATAGTATTACGAAATGTTAAATTTTTCTTCCATTTCTGCTTTGCATTTGATGTAAAAAAATATGTAGCAGTCCATTTAAAAAATTGAAGGTCATTTTCGTTCTAGAAAAATATTAGAAATTAAAAACACGCTAAAATTTTTAAGGTGAATGGCTACCCGGAGATCTATCCCGAACATAAATCTGCCTAAAGTTTCCGGACGTCGATCGACAGCCTGTAGATCTGTGGAGCAGTAAAGTTGGACGTTTTCATGGGAAATCGATTTTACAGAGAACGGTTCTCAGCTCCAGGGGTAAAGGGGGGTGCACGAGGGTGGAGGAAGGTGTTACGAGGGTGCGTGGACAGTTCTAATTTTTCTGGAGCCCATTCGGTGCAAAGTTCGGTCGTTAAGTCACCCATAAAGCTTCAGTCGGAGTTTTTCCGGCCTCTCGGACAGAAGACGGTTCTGCTCCGGCGGGAAGATGTTAGATAGAGAGAGAGAGAGAGAGAGAGAGAGAGAGAGAGAAAGGGGAGAAAGGGGAGAAAGGGAGTGAAAGAGATGAGGACTCACGGATGGGGAAGGAGATAAAGGGTGCAGGGGTCTCGACCGGCCGGAGTTTTCTTCAGACTTAAGCACTAAGCTGACTTTAAAGTTTCTGTTGTGTCAAGAAGTTCCAGGCGAGCACTCTCCGGGCCGAAAGCTCGCGGGTGAATTCGGGCCGTAACAACACTCCTGAATTCGCGAGCAACCTTAATTGCACTAGGCATTATGAATTAATTCGTGCTTGCCTGGCTGCAGAATGTTGCGTCACTCTGATCCGGGGACGTCTTAACGATTTTATGGGCCGAGTGTCGTGTAGTTCGTCGACTCTTGTTTACGCTGTCTCAAAATAAGAAAAGCCGCGAAAGTTGATGGGAAATCTAAATAAAGAACAAACTGCATATGCATATGGTTTTTTTTTACTAATTTTCCACAAGCTATCAGGCTCATCAGAATAATCAAGTCGATTCGAACAACAATTATTTATTAAAGTACAATAAATGCTCTAACGACACAGAAAAGTGCTACACAATGGACGCAAAAAAATATTCCCTCCTCTGTAGTAATCTGATCTCGGCTCGGGTATATCGGTGTGAACCACTAGTTCTGCGACGCGGAGAGTCGCAGTCACGCACTGTCCTTCTCTACGTTCGGTTCGGCCTTTGAAGCTCAAACAAATAGTGTCCCTCTACGATCGATGCAAACGACCTCTCCGAGGCTTTTGCGTCGATAGAGGATTTACCGTACTAATAAGACTAAATGTGAGGCTGATTTATTTTTCAGAAAGATGGCCATTGAAATTGTAGAACCTATTAAAATTAATTTTTAATCATTCCAACAGTAGGGAAATTGTTAATTTGTTGAATTTTCTATATTATTGGCTGTGTGCTCAATTTTTGCCAAACCAATTCGTGATGGTTTATAGATGAATTGGAATAATCAAACTTTGGAAGCGCGCAGGACCAAAAGAGGTTTCGATTATTTTTCAGATAGCTATTCATAAAAATTGGAATTCTACTTTAAAATAAAATGGAAACTGGTACACGTTCATTGGAAACACTATTGATTTTCTATTCTCGTTTTTGTCAAATGGCGAGAGATTAACAGATGCATGGACTATGGATGTCATTTCAAAAGCATCAGTTAATTATTCAGCGTAAGAAATGTTCAGGATGAATTCATTTTATAACGTCGACGTAAAGCGAACGGTTATGGCTGGGGAAAGAGACCGCGGGGCGGAATTCGATGGTAACTCGAAAATAGGGTAGCAGCAGGCTTGTACACCTCGACGAGAGGAAGCCGAAGGATTCGTAACCGGAACGTTTCCGGCAAGTGGTCCCATTAATCATCATTTGTCGAAGCGAGCACGCTGCGCCCCGGAGATCGAATCGTACTCTCGATTAATCACGATATCACTGAGCCGGGGAAAGATAAAGGCAGCAGTTTACGGGACTCCGAAGCGAAGAAAAGACCTTTCTCGTCGCCATTTGTCCGCCGATAGCGGCGCGAAATTTATTCGCAGATTCCCGTTCCTCTCTGCTTCCGATCAACTTTCGTGGGATCCTTCGATATCTTTCGTCATTGAGATCGTCATGACCGTGGTGATCAGACGTCTTCAAAAAATAATTGCGATGTTCCTAGAGAGTCTAATACAATTCAACTCATTTGACGTTGACATCTTGAGAAAAATTAACTTGAGAAGAAAATTGTTCCCACCATAATATACCGGGTGAGGCACCTAAGACTCCCACCGAAAATATCTCTGACCTTTTCGTAATACGAAAAAATAAAACCCCAGTAGAGTACGGTAAGCATGAATAGCCTCTTCGTACGTTAAGTTATGCTTTTTCTCGAAGGTCAGTTGAAGGTCAACGTATTATTCATCGTTGAATTTATCTTTTCATTAGATATAATGTTACGCTAACAAAATACATTGTTCCAATCAAACATTTTTTCGTAGTACTAAAAATAACGGAAATATTTTCGGTGGGAGTCTCACCATGCCTCGCCCCGTATATCTCCTTGTAACGAAGTTAGTGGGGCACCCTGTATACGAATTAAGTTGTTGCATAAATCAGTTCAGTGGAGAGCATTAGCCTTAAAGCGATCTTTGCCGCGAAGAGAGCCTCCGATAGACAATGTCGCAGTTACAAGCATCCATTTTGAATTCCTCGAATGCCCAGCTGTATTTCACGGCACTTCAGAGCTCCATCGGCAAGGATCGCCATTTTAAAAATCCAGCAGACTCCGGCGCAATCATCTCATCTAAACGTAAAAGTAAAATGAAGGCCAGGCCGCGCGATTCTACACGGTTTCGTCAATGAGGAGTGAAAACGGACATAGAAGGAAGAAGACACATTCGTGCACCGAGACGGCGGCGTCTGAAAGGTTTCCATAGTGCCTGCCGGTTGGTAATGCTTTAGCGGAGAGCAGAAGCAGGAAGAAGGAGCTCCGGTTGCTGGCCCCTGATCTAATGGGATGAACTTTTCACCAGCGAGATAAATTGTACCATCGAAGCAACGGCGGCAGTGGCGGCGCCGGGGCCCTTGAACGGCGAATTCGTCTGAAAAGAGTAAACTCCCGGCGACCGCGGGAACTCAGATTTTCGTTGATTTTTCGTTAAAGGTCGGATCCGCTTTCTAGCGTTTCCCGTAGGCTAGGTCGTCGCCCTTCGGTGCCAGAGAATTTCATCCGGCTCTCCTCTTTGATTCCGCACACAGTTAGGGCAACGGTTCCTCTGCCCATCGAGCCCCGTCTCTTAGAATTATCCTAAAAAACTACAATCAAATGGGTATCCAGTAGAAGAGCATTGCATTTCATCAAATTGGCAGGAAGACGTAAATACGTTGCTTAATGCCTGCGATCAATAAACTGCGGATTTATGCACGAAACAAAAAGTATCCGTTTATTCTCTCTTTTTTTTTAATAATTTAAACCAAATGGCAATAACACAATGATATTCTGAAATTCTTTTAATCTTTTTACCGATATAAATGCTAATTATTAATTTTTGCCAGAAATGCATAAATTCCGCAGACTATTAATAAACACGTTTGAAATGGTTGACTGGAACAATTGTCCAAAGCCAAGTTGTTTAATTTTAATAAAACTGCCGGTAAATAAATTGTTAACGGTTCATACACGGTTCGATGATCAATCAACGTACCCAGGTGTGTGCGATTACAACATTTTCTTCGAATGCAGCCAGGCTATTTTAGGGCAACGCGTTTTTCTCGACTCGTCGAAGATGTTGGCTCGATTTTAGGTTTTTGGGGCTGCCTATCATCGAGACCTGGATGTCCGGTGTATAAACAGGTCGATACGGGATCCAGGAGGATAACCACAGAAATAATTATCTCTAATGGAACGTCACTTCCGAGTAGTAATCAACATTAGTCGGCCGGTCAAACGATCGCGGACGGTATCTTCGAATTGGAGCACTCCGGTAAATACCGGCGGGATCGATGAAACGTTCCCCGGGTCTGTCTTGTAACCACACATTTCGACTGTCAGGTTATGGGCCATTCAGTCCCGGTGCCATTCAATCGCGACCGCTATTTTGCTCCGGCGGAATCGTGGGGCCGCGTATTCACCGATTGGAGAAGGCTCGTGCGAAACAGACAAAAAGAGAAAGAGAGAGAGAGAGAGAATGGGCTCGTGACGCGATAAAAAGATAGAAAAATACTAGAAGAAAGCAACCGAAAAATGGTCGAGTAAAGAGCTAAAAATATCCCATTACTTACGTAAGCATTCACAGTGAATTTATAGTATAGTTTTCATTCTTTTTTATGTTTTCGACATTAAATAACCTTGAATGACCAGGAACATTGTTGAAATTGTCTTCACGCAGGGCTGCAAATGTAGGAGTTCAAAAATATGGGGTTCCATTGAAAAAACTAGGTTGACCTTCAAATCTCCGAAGCACCTCCACCAATTTGGGGGCCTTCAGAACTCCTTATTGCGATTCTCTTAAAATTGCATGATAAAACAAAAATTACTATACGAAATAGTAAAAGAGATATTAATTCTAAAATTTAACAGACAATGAGGTTATGTAGACGTATTATGGTTGAGGTTATTGTAGAGGAGACGCAAACAACCATTAGGCACGTATCCCAGCAACAGCAACGATCCATTCGCGGAATTTTCATCAAACTTTGTACTTCATTACTCCGTATAGTCGGCGTTTAGGAGTATCCAACAGAGCGGCGTCTGAAAAGGAGCACGCGATTCATCTCGGCGTGCTTGCAGCCATCGGCTCCCACGAGATCATGGTTTCGAGGAAGAGGAGAAAAGCGCGCTAACCCCGCGAGCAATTTTTCTCTTGGGCCCATTTTCCGTTCAGCGAACAACAAAGCCGGGGTGATATTCTCAACAACGACGAAGACGTCGACAGGAACGATCCTAACGCTAACACAACACCTCTAACACACGTAATTTCGCGGTTGTGCTCGATCTCAATGAGAAACTTTGTGCTCCTCTCGCTCGACAGTATACATGGTGAGACACCTAACTCGATCGTCTCGAATAATTTTCAAATCACGCGGTGCACAAAACATTATTTCTACAGATGTTGCATGGTACAGTGGGACGTCATGTAACATCTGCAGAAATAATTTTGTTCTAGAACGCATAGTTTAAAAGTAATTCGAGGTGATCAAGTTAGATGCCTCAGCATGGGTTATATTAGGGATGGACGGGTACCCGAAGTCGAAATCGGATCGGGTAGTGGTCGGTTCGGGAACCCGAAAATTCATATTGTTTGGAGACCTGAATGTCATAGATTTTCGGTTTCCCAACTTGATCCGAGTCATGAAAACCCTATCCGGGGCTCGGGTACCCGCTCACTCCTGCCCTGTATAGGAACATTTGTTTCGCCTTGAGCATTGAGAAAATTACGATACACGCGGCGGTCGAACGGCAGTTCTCACATATTCCCCGACGGTAACCGACCCGCTATCCATGAATGTTGGATGCTGGCGAGAAACGGTGGATTGCGTCGTGCGAGTCAGTTCGCGCGGCTGAATTATGAATTTGGAAGAAAGTAAGACGAACGAATGCTGGGCCCGCGTTCCCGGAGAGTTCGGCAGACTCCTGTACGACGGTTGGAGGGTTACCGAGGTGAGCGGGGCAAGGGGGAACCGGGTGGAAGTGGATGCGGTGCCGGTAAGCCGGTCGATCGGGTTCATAAATATCGATGGAAGTCCTGGGGATATTCCTCGAGGATTTGCAATCTCTCGTCTAGGGAATGCCCGGTCACCTTTTGCAATATAAACGGTCCGCGGGAGCTAGCTAGGCCGACTGACAATGAGAAACGCGAGGCAACGGCCCTACGATCGATTCTCGAACCGCGAGACCTCGAGGATGCTGAGGGTTCTCCGGTACCTGTCCAGACAATCTTCTGGGAATTTTAGAGACGTTTCTAGGGCATAATAGTCATTAACTGTGATCTTGGCAGTTTATTCTGTAGACTGTAGAATAGTTATCCTAGAATGTTCTATGTAATTTTAATTAGCGACATTTTCATAGACATTACCCTAAAACCTGCTACACAATCATTTCCGAGGGACACACAATAGTTAACATTGCGTTCAGCATGTCTATTTCGACATTGCACGAAAGTTCTTCATCAATTTCGTCCAAATGATAAGCTAAAAGCTAGCTACTGTCTCTTCGCTCGCATCAAGTTTCATTCGATCCGCTACTCCAATGATTAAGTTCCCTAAACGAGGACAAGAGTGCAACCTACTTGCCTAAAAAGAGGCTCCAGTGTCTGGGGAACGCAGCGACTTCAAGAAAGTCAATTTAAGTTGCCCGTACCATTTATCTGTAGAAGTACAACCAAGTAGAGTCTCTCGTCAGAGGGAGAGTCAGAGCTTAAGACTTGGAAAAGCTTTCAAACGTGTAACCCGGTTAGGTCTCTCGCCTTTATCAACAATGCTGATCCTCGGGGAGCTAATTTTACGAGACAGATCCCTCCCTCCTTGTGTGTCTTGTCCGCTAGGGCGGGCTGCAGGTCTTATGAATAGAAGCATGGCCTTTGACGACCTGCTGCGCCGTTTTTGCTAGGTTCCTAAGCTCCTGATCTTTCTTGTACGGTGAACGGGACATCGACGATGCTTAGAGTACCGGCTAAGTCGATGCTTCGGGCTGGAGATTATCACGTGGCAAAAACTGTTAGTCCATGTTACATGGGAGCGAGGCAAAGTCCAGAAGAAAAAATATCATGTAATGGGCTAGCAGATGATTTGTACCGATCATTCTGCGATCCAGAATTGTGTTCTCTTCTACTACGGATATCAAATTGCAGTGTTCGCGCGAACACCTACGACGAGAATCCCAACAAGATATTATCGCAGAGAATGACTTGATCTCAATAAAATCACACGTCTCCATAGTACCGTGTCGACCATGGGATTTTTCCATGAGACATCGCGATATGGACATTAAGACGAGGATCCCCGCTTCCAGAGGACCTGGGGTTGGCTGTAGGGTGTCAGAGATTGGTTCGCGTCGGTTCGTAGCTTAGCGACGAGACACCGATCGCATCTGTCTTCTCTCATCCCTATCATGGGGCGCGCGACGTCCGGGGACGTCCGGGGCGGAGTTCGAAGCGGCGTGATGGATACGCGGGCTCCGGGTGCAGGCACCCTTTCGCATATCAACTACACCGAAGCAGTCCTTCTCCCAGCCATCCTTCCACACGTTCCTCTACTTGCGGTTTGCCCGTCTCGAGACACCTAGAGAGGAAGAGGATCTTCCTCTCTCTCTCCTTCTTTTCCTCTCCCCCACACGAGCAAACCCCCAGAGACCCGGGTCCCTTCTCCTTATTTCATCTTCATTTCGTAGCTTTTTTATTTGCCTCCGCTCCGCCATTATTCTTCCTTCGGTTTGCATCCCCCGGCTTCCTTATTCTTTCCTCGCTCGCCTCCAGTTCTTATCAACCAGTTCCACCCCAGCCGCCGCCGCCACGTCTTGCTACTCTGCCACTGGATTCCGACGTTCCCAGCATACCTTTCTTCGCTCTCCTCGTAGACGCTAACTTCTGCCAGGCGAGTTTTTGTTCACCCCGGTTCTTGCTGGACCCGCGAGTTCCTCTTTGTGCCAGTGCTCTCTGGGAAGCTTGTTGACTCGAGCTAGGGGAAATTACTTTGAGGTATTAACACTTTCGCTGGCTGCGCGACGTGTGGATGCAGATCTTATGTTTCCGAGGCTTTGACGATGGGAGGGAGGAGGAAGTAGTTGGACGTTTCGTCTTTTGGAGACGTTGGAGGATTCGTTTGCGACGTACCTCGCGGAAAGATGTCGACGGTGTTTGATGTCAAAGCGTGCAGTCTGAAGAATGTTAAATTCATTTAGGCCACGTTAACGCCTCGCCCTGCGAGATTTGCCAGCCCCTTCTTTCACAGCTACAGTGATTAAAACTTCGTTGACGATCATAACTTCTTAGCGGAAGATAGGAAATTGATCTCCAGTGACATATGATTTTTATACGAAGCGTAATAAAGACATTAGCAGCTGACTGCAAAAACAATTTTAATTCTACCTGAAATTTATTTTACATTATTTTCCTGTCTATTCCACGAAGAACTAAATCCTTCAATGCATTTTTCTTCGCAGCCATTCGGAAAGACTGGAAACGCTGTAAAAGCGTAAAGTTTACAGTGCAAGAGACGCTATTTCCCGGCGTTCTTTGGGAGAGCAGTGGGTTTTAATAAATCCGACGGAGCAGAACCGGTAATCGAACGGAATCCAAATGTTTCTTCGCTCGGGATGAATTTGTTGGCGGCCGATAAACCTTTAAATCGGATCGAGGAACGAGCCGACGCCGGATGGGAATCCAATGGCCCGAACAAACAAATCCCCGTTCAACCTGGAATCGTTCGAATCCTTGTTTCACCGGGCGTAGTCTCTCTCTCTCTTTCTCTCTCTCTCTCTCTCTCTCTCTCTCTCTCTCTCTCTCTGTCTCGGGAGAGAGAGAGGAGAGAATTGCCCGGCAGACATTAAACAGATTCTCGAAGGTCAATATAAGTAAGGTAACTGGAAGAGGAGCTCCACCCCTTCTCCCATGGAAACCCTTTTACCAGCGATTTATTCCAAAATTGGAAGAAATGAATCTCCTTGCATTAAGATTTTCAACACATACAATTCTTCCGTTTACAAAGTCAAAATAATCTAGTGGGACATATGATTGAATGGATTTCCTATCGAACACATATCTCCAGTAGTATTTATGGTTGGCCAATGATGGCCGACGGTTGGAAATTGGGTGGAATATGGTTGGTGGTTTTGTTTACAAATATCTAACATTGGTCCTACGACGAAAATGTTGGGCCAACAATTATTATAGCTGTTTAATTAACAAGAAATTTACGTATAATAATACTACAATGTCCCAACCAATGTTTGCTAACATTTAAATACCGTATGTCTTACAGACGTTAGAAACTTTGTAAGACTTGTTAATTACTATACAGGTTGAGTCACCTAACGTTGCCACCTCAAATATCTTTGTTGTTATTAAAGCCTAAGTATGAAGTCTACAAATAAGGGGCTTCAATAATTAATGAGTGATTAACGAGTAGACTGCGAATTTTTAATGGTTAGGTTAGGCAATATAATGGCTAGTTATAATGCAAATTACGCCTCGTAAACGAAGAAATAGGACTTTTGAAGGAGATAGCGCCCTAAATCAATCTTTTATCTAGCGGTTTTGACTACTGAAAATCCCTGTGTTTGTATTATCGAGAAATGAGAAGCGTATCCTGCACCCAGCAATCCTGGTACAAGGAGGTTAACCCTTTGCACTCGGTTGTCCCCTCTGAGGCAGCACTAAAAATTGCTGTACCATTATTCAAAATATTGTTTACATTATTAGATATATTGATATCTAATCAATTACTAAACTTTTAGGTACTGTATGAGCTATTATACCAATTTCATATCCATAAAATTCGAAAACCATAGGGAATGGAAATATTCTAGATCAGTAGAAATGTTTAATTTTCCAGTTAAAATAGCTCCGAGTGTAAAGGGTTAATATCGACATTTTTTCGGCATTGCTAAACATTTCGAAAGTGATGTAAAGCAATACCGATAGGAGACAAGTCATTTTTTAGCAAATGAACTGCTGGATCGGCCGCCCGGACCACTGTGCGACAGGCCGTAAAAGGCAGTGTCGAGCTCTCTGCTCCTTTTCCGCCGAGTCCTGTCGGCGTGGAAGGGGGTTTTTCAAAGTCGACGCATCCCTCGGCCGGTGGGTGGTGTCTGGATTGTATAGGGGCAGGAGAAAAGAGTATAGGGAATCCTGAGAGGACTGGAAAGGGTCGTGCGACGAGGTTGAAAATCACTTGGCGGACGTTCGAGAGCGGCGCGGAACAGCCCTCTCGATGACGATGAATCAAAGCAGCGCTCGCGGACAATAGAGGCTAGGCGGCGGAAGAGGAAGACGAATAGACGAAGAGACGAAAAGAGGAAGAGATGGGAGGAAGAGAGTGTGCGAGGGGCCAGACGTCGACGCCGGCCAAGGATGTCGAGGGGAAATGAGAAAGGGTAAAGGGCGAAGTGTAAGGTGTGTTGGGTGTCGAGGGCTCGCGGAATGTCGAGACACGGGGTCGAAGGCACGGAGGACCGAGAAAGGAGATCTTCCTCCTGGAAGAATCGAGGCTCGAGTGTCATACATCGCGCACGCATTGTTCGACGCAGCGTCGAACGGTTTTCTATGGGCAGAGGTCTCACCCCGGACTCTCGGAGTACCCTCGAAACCCGGACACAGACGCGGACAGACAATGGGGATTATGACTAGTCGTGCCAGCGATTTCCAGCTTTTCCAGTTCGTTCCACTACCTCCACCGCCTATACCAGATGGTTCTGGCTTTGGCTGGCGCTACCATTTGCACCTGGCCTTTCACCGCTGCGCTACGCTGCTCGTCGGCGTATCGCGATTAAGCCACACTCGAAAAATGTTCGATGACACTCCCAGAAAAATTCTTGGCAAGTCGAGTGTCCAACCGGGCATCGAATAAACAGGTAGCTTCCTCTCCAAAACAATTTTGTTTTATTTTTCCGGCATTTTTCCATTGAACACTCGAACTTTCATTACTTATTTGCACGAAATACTTGCATATATTGTATACAAACATACGGATGAGTCACCTCGGATAAACCACCGGAATAACTTCTACAGTTTTTGAGATAGGAAGAAATGTTTCAGACAAAAGTTCGATTGCGGAATATATTTGCAGAAATCGAGGATGGAAAGAATTTCGAGTGGAAATGGCTTAAAATTCGTCTAATGAAATATTCTAACAGTGTTAGAAGTAAGCAAGAAAAAAGCAGCCGTTAACGAACGTGTCATGGATCGAAAGACTTTGCAGTTGAAATTATGTCAGAGGGTGGACGGGTGTCGGCGATTCCTTTGCGCGGCCGGTTCATTGGTATTAATTAATTTTCTATAAGCAGCGGAAGGCGGGCGAAAAGTGCGCCGCTTTAATTACACGGTGTCCGCGTCGCGGTAACTAATTAAACGGGCGTTCTTGTTTACAGCCGGGGCGCTTGGCTCTCGGCACGGACTTGCGGAATCGATCCATCGCATCACGGCGATACATCGCCAGAGCAGCATCCACGGCCTGCCGTTTCGCACTCGGAACCATAACGAGAACGTGACCGGATAATAAGGGCGAAGTAGCTGTCGCGTTTAATCCTGTCGGCCCTGTCAGGGAAATGGATCGAATTGTGTCGTGCATGAAATGACACTGCGCGCTTCTCCCTCTCCGTCTCTCTCTCTCGCTCGCTCTCTCTCTCTCTCTCACACACACACACACACACACACACATCCCCTCTCCCCCTCGGATGTCCTCGCGCCATGGAACGGATTAAACGGTAGCAATATGCAAAGTGGGCTATCTAAACACGGGCGAATCCGACCGGCCCGAAATCTATTCATCGATTGAAAACACTCTTTTGATACCCCTCCACCGATTACAACAATTGTGCAACAAACACTCGAGAACGCACGGGGGAAAATTGTGAGGTAGAAGACGAGGGAAAATTGTGCCTTCTGAATCGTTCTACCATTACGTTGTTTTAAACGTAATACGTACGTACTTTAATTAAAAAATAGTATGCACTCTTGTTCTGGTTAAGAGACTTTAACGCTAAACCTACCATCACCGGGTAAAGTGGCCTGTTCTAGATTTTTTTATTTACAATTATTGAAATAATAAAAATAATTCCATAAGAAATGATTAGTAGAGCACGTATTGGGATAAAAGTCACACAAATTCTAAATAATTCTAGTTACTTTTAAAGCTCGGTAGGTTCAGTGTGCACAACGCACATCTTCGAACAAAAATATTTGAATGAACGAAAGATACTTGTTTACTTCTATGGCCGAAAGCTCCGGGTGCAACGATGTCAGCGTTTTAAAGCATCCAGCGAGTTTGCACGGGCGGAGAGGAGTGGCGGCGATAAGAGGACACAATTCTCCAGGGTTTTTTCCGAAATTTGTCTAACGAGCGCCGGGGTAATGGCGTACCGAATGGCGCGTGAACGTGAAATCGGCAGGTTCGGCTCGCAGAGAGAGAGAGAGAGAGAGCATCTCGGAGGCGTGAGCTTTCAGCCCTGTCGGCTAATTTTCCAGTCAGTGCCCCGATTACGTTAACCCGCAGCGACGTAACACGCAAACCCGGATTTACGTAGCGCCCGGGCCCAGGAAGCTAGAATCGAATTCGAATCACTGTTCCATCCAGAAAGGAAGATTGTAACGGGCCGGCTCTGTGCTGCTCTTGCCGCACCGTGTCGAGTTAAATCATCCTGGAACAGCCCCGTTTCCCGGCATTAATTCCGCGGCGGGCTGAAAACGCCGTTCCGCGTCTCGCATGGGGACGGAAACATACCGCTAAAGGGCCCAACAACGTCTACACGGCCAGAGTGATCCGTTTAACGAGGACCTCCGCTACGGGAAATTAATTTTGTTGGAATACCGGCTCCGCAACGATCGTTGTCCTTTTATCAGATCCCCGGGTAGGGGATTTTATCCCTCCCCTACGAATTTGTTTAACAGAAAACGCTCGTTTTAAATAATGCTAATGACATCTAGGCGTCGTTTCCACTGCTGGGAGCGTCTACATCAGCGACCTCCATTTTTAACCCTGTACTGATTCGCGATATAAACATGTAAATAGAAAATATATCATGAAAATGTACGTCAAAGAACGTCTAAAATAATGAATCAGATCGTCTTCAAAAATCCTGAATTAAATCCGACATGATCGAGCCAGTTATTCCCGTCCTCTACCCTTGTGTTCCAACCATGATCTTGTTACGAAAGTGTTTCTAATAGTGTAGAATACCGCTTACAGTGTGCAAGAGTAAAAGTTTGCCGGAATCCGGTCCGTCAAAACCTGCATCGAAGAATCGAAAAGAGCAGAGCGGCAAAGGCGGGCGAGTTGCGAGCCCGCAAAATTAATTACCGGTACTAATTAACGTGTTCTGCCGTTACAAAGTGTAGCCCGATCGCTCTGCGCCTTTGTTGTTCGCCGATTATGGTTTCGCGCTTTTTCGCGTTTTCGTAAGACG
Source organism: Lasioglossum oenotherae (assembly GCA_028455765.1). Lineage (NCBI taxonomy): Eukaryota > Metazoa > Arthropoda > Insecta > Hymenoptera > Halictidae > Lasioglossum > Lasioglossum oenotherae. Next base: position 29,051,660 of record CM052279.1, on the reverse strand, counting down.
CTTTTTGGCGGGAACGCGGCCGGAAAGACACGGCTGTAATAGCTGGCTTGTCAAACTTGTCGCCCGGTGCAACATTGACAAGGTAAACGTTCACGCTCTTGGCACCGGGAATCGCGAGACTTTAGTCTCGTGATCGGTTTTCCATGATTTTTTAATCGACCACGCTGGATCTACGAGAGGAAACGATGGATTCCGGTACAGAAAGCGGCGGGCGAACCTTTTCGTCGTTTTGTCGTCACCGCAACGAGCTTAACCAACGGGATTAAAGGATGAACGACCGGCCGTTGCACCTGGATCAAACGTTTTCGTGGATAAGCCGGCCTCAACCTTGCAGTTGAAACTTTGCGTTGAGAAATTTCAGATCTTACAACCGGATAACGGCCCTGGCCTTGTGTCGGTCTTTGACAGAAAGCCAACTGCTCAACCAACGCGAATTATAACGGTAATAATAGCAATTAGGCTTATTTCGGGAACGAGCAATTGGTGGAACCTCGGAAGATAAGATTGGGCAAGCTTTTGTGCTTTGAAGATACATTTTTGGGGTTATTGGCGCCTCGAACGCGGGTTCTCAAATAGGGTAAAGTGATCTTCGATGTTCTGGAATTGTCTGAGAATGCATCTTTCAACTTTTATAACCATCACTATTATACAGGCTGGGGCAATAACTATGTCCACTTTGAATAGTGCCGCAATACTCAAAGTGGACATAGTTATTGCCCCACCCCTGTATATTTGTATAACAAAGCCACACGTATCGAAAAGAGCCATAAGGTACCGCTATATCCAATTCGTATAGTCGCAGCGTCCGGCCGGGTAGTTGGATTATAATCACTCGTTTCGCGATGATTGACTGGCCGTCAAGCGATTACCGAAAAATAACGAGCAATATTCCGCGATTCCCATCTATTTATCTCACTAATCCTATTTGACGAACGCGGCGAGTTAACAAGTCAGTTAAAACTGTACAAATCCGGTGTTACACCAATTACGATAAAATCGGAACCGTGCTAACACTATTCTTACGATATATATTTTGACACCTTTGAAAATTATAAATAAAAATTGATTGAGACTGCAACGATGTGTCAAAGGGAAATTATCCCATGGATCTTGTTAACTGGCGGTGCAAAGGAAAAGGGGATGAATCTGCTTAAAAAATATGTCGGAATGGGTATACATAACACCATGGTAGAAATACTGATAATTCGACTGCGGATTTTATGCATTTATGACAAAAATGAATAGGTGCCATTTAAAACAGAAGGAAAGCAAAAGGATTAAAGAGTTTCATTAACGGCGTATTATTGCCAACTTGTTAAAATTAATAATGAGAGAATAAAACGTGTATTTGGCTGCTGTCTCTCGCAATTAACATAAAGAATTTTGATTCGGCATAAAGATCAGCAGCCCAGTGATATTTTAATACTTACCATCGGGCTTCTTGGGAACGGTATTCGAATTTCCTCGGTATCTCCGTGAGACAAACAGGGCTCTCATGTCCGAGAACTTCTAATCGCAGCATAATTCTTCGAGAGAAATCATATCGGAGGGCGGTCCAAGCGGATTCGATTCCCAGAATCCGGAAGAACGACCGCAGGGTGCCGCCCATCCGTTTCGTGTTCGAATTACTTCCCCGTGTACCGTACAATGGCAAGGAATTCGTTTTCCGTCGGTTCCCTTCCCTGCGTGCCGTATACTTGCCACAATAGGGAACAATGGCAAAGGGTTGCGGCACGGTCCCGGACGAGATAGATACGCCCGCATAGAAGGAAAAAGGGAGCGGAAGAATTGTGGGAAGACGCAATAACTGGCAAATCTCGGTTTCAGAGAGAGCAACGGCAAATCGAATAGAACCCGGCGGTTGCGAAACGCGAGGGCGAATTAGAGTCGATCGCGTTAAGGGCTGCTCGAGGCTGCTGGTAGTAACGATGCTTTGGGATAGTCTCATGATAGTTTTGCAGCGGACCCAGGACAACTTCCGTCGTGGAATCTTTGTGGGTTATTAACTTCCCGATTTTATAGGGAAGTTATTGTAATGACCCTGAAAATCGAAAATCGATTTTTTAGCAGATCTTCACGTTTCATGGTCATTGGAGTCAGTTTAGACTATTTTTATCAAAATGTCCGTACATGTGTGTGTGTGTGTGTGTGTGTGTGTGTGTGTGTGTGTGTGTGTGTGTGTGTGTGTGTGTGTGCGTGCGTATGTCCGTTTCTATGTAATCAAATTTTTCGTTAACGTTTTCAGAAAAAGTAACAACGCGATCAGGATGATGAATGATGCAATCGATGTACCCCGCTGTAACTTAGAGCTGATTAGATTTTGGTCCACTTTCGTCCAGTAGTTTTTTAGTTTTTTTAGTTTTTTTCGAAAAAAGTTCATTCAACAATGCTATTTATACGAGAGAACGGAAAGTTTCCACCGAAGAAACAAACGTAATTACACAAAAAATTTTTTAAAAAATTTTTTTAAAATTAAAAAAAAAATTTTTTTTAAATTAAAAAAAAAAATTTTTTTTAAATTAAAAAAGAAAATTTTTTTTTTGTACCTTATGATTTTTCCGCTTACAATAATCGAAAATTATTCCAATGCAAGAGTGAGTTAATCATCTCTACTCCCGAGAATACATTTTCAAAGAATATCGATGAAAGTACAAAAAAAAATTTATATTACAATCTTTAAAAAAACAATCAGTTCAAAACGAATTATTAAATAAGATTAAATTGAAAATTAATATAAACCATATGATACTTATTAATAACAATGATGTTGAAAACGAATTGGTTAATGGAGCACACATGCGGAATATTAAAATTTATTACTTTTCAAGAAAATACTAAAATTCCGTCTATATTGTGGTTAGATTTTCAATTGGCCAGAGTAGGAGTGAAAGTATGAACTCGTTATCGTGATTATATGAAAAATGCAAATATTCATCAAAATTTAACACCAATAATAAAAATTGGTGTTAAAGCGCGGTTTATATATTTTGGGACAATTTAAATTAACAGTATCGAAGATAACCAAGATCAATACTGCAAACCCGGATAATGAGGAGTTGTATCGTTTGCGAAAAACTAATTAAGACAATTTATTTTGCAACATTAGTATGCTATAACAAGGAACCAAGCGAGCAACGAGCCTACGATGTTGGTTTAATGCGACGCCATATAGCAAACATTTTGATAAGTAGAAAACTATTGAATTTCCCTGAAAACGTATAATCTTCTTAAAACTTACACTTAATAATGATAATAATATCTGCAACTAACGAATCGAGAAGTTCTTTGTGTGGCTCTTGGAGAGTCACACACCAAACAAAAAAAAACATTAATAGCTATAGGTACTACTAGCCATGCGTGCCACTAACCTTTTCGCAAGAGCAGTCCTATCCGCGAGCTCGCGAAGCGAGCGAGCAAAAACAACCCTACTCGCGAGCGAGCGAAGTGAGCGAGCAACAATAACCCTCTAGTTTTGTATATGATTCACCTATGTTTACAAATTTTTACACTATTAAAAAACTAAAATGAGCTTCATATATGCGATTGAGTGCGAAGCGAAAAATTTGTTCTGGCCATTATAAAACAATCGATATATGAAGTTTCAATGCAGTAGCGACTGCAGACGAGAAAATATTTATTATTGTACAATGATTGCATTCGAGGTAGCCTCGTTTTTGTTTAAGGGGCGGTGGGGAAATGCCATTACGCACACCCCCCTAAGATGAAGTGGGTGGGGGGGGCAGTATGGGCTCAGCAAGAAGCTATATGCCAATTAAAACCCCACCGCCGAAGGGCTCTCACACGTTTCTTCACTCATAGACCAAAAATAAATGCAAACAGGGTCCCACTTTCCGTATTGCGCCTGAATGCAGCATTCGAGGTAGCCTAGCACACACACGGTGAACCGAGTTGCATCGGAGCAACTGGTTTGCGCCTATTTCCGCGCGTGCATCGGAATTGCATACGTTCGGGGGCCTGTCTGGGACGCGTCGAACTTCCTGCGAGCGGATCCTGACACCGTGAGGATCCGGCAAGTTCCCGGCTATCATGAATTCCAATCCCGAAGTTTTCCGAGGACGGAACTTGTTCCCCTGCAGACGACGACTACGTCGACGTCGACGACGGCCTTCTCGGACGGTCCCCGGGTAGAGAAGCTCGTCGTCGCTGTTCGAAGCAATTTCGCTTGGGCTGACTCGTGTCTCTTATCGGCGGCGGATCCCTTCCTCGAGACAGGAAAAACTTATCGCGATAAACAATTTCATCCTCCTTCGTCGACGTGTCTAACCTACTCCCCACCCATCGTCTCTAACGCAATTTCTACCCACGGAGAAATGTTTCCCTGGGCCGCTTAATTACTTTATCGCGCCGCTTCGCCGCTCGACGAACGCTAATCTCTGATAAACTGCACGGGGAGACATAGTGCGGGCCCCTAGGAAAAAGTTCCGACGCGGAACTGCTGTTCCTTAATTACGCGACTTAAACGAGTTTCGCGACAGCTCTGTTGCTCCACCTTCTACTTTCTCCCCCATTCTTTGTCTCACACTGTTCCGCTTTCTTCCTCTCGACCTGGTACTGAGAATTATTTTTATACCAGTATGGAAATTGATAATAAGACGCTTCCTTCTTCGACGCCGACTGCTTGAGAGCCCGCTCTCATCGATCAATTCGAGAACACTCCGGTAACTGCGATAACGAGATGGAAATACCAAACTTTCCGTCGGAAAGATGGATATCGGAAGTGGTACACTGGACTCGGCCCTTGCACGATCATTCGCGACTGTTTCGCTTTCGCGTTCTGGATATCGGCTCCTCTGATACATCGTAGACGAAAAATTCTGTCTGGTTTTTACAGAAAAATTGTAGAACGGGAGCTGAAATTCTTGAAGAAGGATTCCTAAGCATACATTATAATACAAACTGCAGTGGACCGAAACAAATTCAATCTTTCCAATCATTCTTCCTCAACAAGGAAGGGTTAAAGATGGTGTCGCAGCGCGGACGTAACGATTCGGAAACGAGCCGAGAAAATTCGTATGATTCGGGTGCCGGCGGCGATGACCTTTCGACGATACCGCAACGGCGAAAAGCGGAAAACGGAAACGCGGACACGAGCAATAACGCAGGGCGGGGATGGTTTTGGTACGGCGTTTGGCAGATCGCCGGCCGCTGATAAAATAATCGCTTAGCGAGCGGAGCACGACGGGACCAAGTCTGGGGATCCTGCCGTGGATGCTGCGGGCAGATCGTCGCGGATACACCGGCTCCTCCTCGAGATTAGACCGCGGTCCTCGTTTTTCAAGCGATCCCCTGCCTTCCGCCCTTCTGTGGGGTCAGCTCGATCCACTCTCGAGCATCCCTAACCCCCTCAGAATCTCGGCATGAAGGATTGATAAAGTCCCCTGGAAGATCGACAAGCCTCGGGCTCTGCGTCGAGACCCCTCGATCGTTCCCAAAAAGTAAGGGGAAAAATAGCAACATTCGATCGTTGTAAAATGGTGTAGGCTATTAGCAGGATCCTTCGGGAATATTCTCCAAAAAAATTCATTTGGAAATTCGTTAAATTGTTGCAGCTCGGAAAGTGCTATACGTATTATCGATGGACAAATGATTCAACGTTTCATTTCGAGTGGACACTCGTTCGAACACAGTCGCGTGACGATACACGTCGGAGATAGCTGAGAATCGCGACGAACGATTAGTTTCCCTCCCGTTGTGTGCTTCGCGATTCCTATCAGCCACTTTTTGCTGATAATCTCGCTAACGGTGACCGCCTATTCAGAGCTTTCTGACACATGCTCGACGGGTTTGGATTGATTCCAATCATGACGAGATTGTGATATTACGGCGGGGCATGGTTGCGTGATTGCCATAAGTATGGACGGGACATTGCCATGGAGAGGGGACTGTGGCCTTATACGGACAGGATTCCTCGACTTGAACGGATTCCCCCCAGAGTTGATTATTTTTATCAGTTTCTACCGTTTGTTGTTGCTGAGAGGAGGTACAGGGTGATGTTTTTAATTTTAATGGGTTGGTAATGATGTAATAATATCCCGAAATCCTTCTAATGTCTCCACGATTTTCAGCTATCTCTTACCCATCATGTGCGTAATTCAGCTATCTATTTTTGTTACAAAGACACGAAATCCGCATTCCAGTAATACCCAAATCCATTAAGACGCTATTGAATTCCGTTGTTCGAGGACTAATCGGTCTATTCGTCCCACAACCAGAGCTTTGCTTTCAGTCGTAATTTGTCTTGCTGAGATACTGGGATCAATTTAACATCGACGGATTATATATATACATTCTCCACGAGAATTATATTTATCCGAAAGTGAATACCAACAGTGCACCAGTGAAACTCCCAAAATACAAACGTTACACTATTCTGAACGGAGTATAAGAGTTAAATATAGGAATAATTATAAATAATTATTAAGATTAAATACTACTGATTAGGGTGGTCCTTGTTTTGCGATTTCATCTGGTCTTGCCCACCTAAATTGCGACCCTTGGCGAGGAAATGGTGTGTAAGGGTGGGACTAAATAAATGTTTTACCCCGATAGCCGAGAACCATCCTACTACTGATCCACCGTAGCCCCAATTTCGAGGTTCACTTTCGCGCCGGCGAGTCCTGGAAAAATTAGTCGGGGCGATTCTCGCTCGAACGAAAAAGAGAAGAATAATCGCGCCCGGTTAGAGGGTTGATATTTCTTTCTGGTGGGACAGGGGAATAAATGAAATCCGTGGAAGGTAACAGTTCGAACCAGGACAGCGGAAGAAGTAGCCTCCGAGACCGGCCAGATTCCTCTGTCTTCGTTCCCGCATGGGCTCTAAATCCCAAGGAGAGAGATCCGAGCGTGGAGGAGCAAAGGGCATGAGAAAGAGGAGGGAAAATGGAGGGAAGAGAAGGGGACAAGTGCTCTTTATCAAGCAGGTCTCCGCGGAGATCTCCTCGGCGATCCCCGCTGCAAATGAGTGGAAGCGAAAAACGAGGCGACCTTTTGATCAACTTCGTGATCCAATCTCTCGGCGAAGAGCCGTTCGATGTAAGCCGATGGAAGCGGTTCGCCTGGCGGGTCGCGAGACCGTATACCACGGACCCGTGTCTCTCTCACCTTTGGCGGCATGTAACTATAAAACAGTCCTCCGAGTATCAACCGAGTCCCACCCCTCTGATAATAATTCCCTTTGATGCCTCGACCCCGTGGGTTCACAGCAAAGGGAACGTGGATCATTATTCCCGAAGCCGAGACGGATCGGGTACACAGAGCCGGTTTCCGGAAAGAGTGTCCTGTTGGATCGAGTGATTCCGGACGCGTTCGGTCCCTTCGCATTTATACCGTTTCCGTTTCTAAAAATCTGGGTGCAGAGTCGCATAGAATTCTACTGTTACGTTTAAAGATAATTACAGAGACCTCCGTTCTTTCTTTCATTATTTAGTTTTCGTTTATTAATTCCTCACCTTTCGGTTATTTATTATGAATTAACCTATAAACCAATTCAACACAAATTTCTTACCGGAGCGTTACCATAGCTCCCTTGTTCTCAAGAGCCACGAACCTATTCACATCGCTCCACCCCTAGTGCCCACTCTAGTGTGCACCTGCAATATTTTTAGTGAACATAGAGTCCAACGTCAACCTATACACAAACTGCTCCACGAAGCACTCTGTCCCAGCTCGAAGCCACGCCCACTCGCATCGCTCCACCAACATTATCCACTTCACCAGCCACCTACAACCATACCACTCATAACCAATCACTATTCCTGCACTCTAAAGCATTCCATCAAAACAAATACCATAGCATTATCCCATAGTCCGCTCAACTGGGCCCAATCCATCGAATCCATCGAAATCCGTGTGCGCCCCGGACGCAACATGAAACAAGACGTTTTAAGAGCGCTCGAGCGCGTGTCCCCGCTCCGCGTCTCAAGGCTACACGGTCCGTGTATACTCTATCGATTTTCTTGTCCTCTTGGTTTTCTCCGTTCTTTATTTCGGATCTTGTACCTAGCCCCGTTCCTCTCTTCAACCGTTTTTCTCTTTTTTCCATCCCCCGGCTGCCGGGCCCTTTTATTCAATTTTCCTCGCGTCCCTACTCGCCTACTCGCTCCTTTCCGCTTCGCTCTGCTCCAGTCTGCTCAGCTTCGGCACAATTTCACTCGCCACCATCGACTAGGCGTTCATTCCCGCCCAATCTCGCCCCCTAGCCCCGCCACCTCATCCCCCTATCGGAGGTTATCAGTGCCAATAAAGCAAAAGGGAGACGGAAACGAAAAAAATGAAACACGACCGCGTGCCGCTTCACTTTCGGTTTCCCCTTCAATTATACCCGCCGCAAAAATAGCGAGCGTCGCGACGCCCGACGCCGCGCCGCATTGGAATTTATGGACGCTCTCCTGGCGCCGGAATGAGAATCGACGGATTAATGGGCCACGCTCGACGGTTAAACACGAGCGAATTTTCGCGAGACACGCTCCCGTGAAAGTGCAATTGCTCTGGGAGTCGAAGGAACATTGTCGAAAATTTCACTAGAAAACCTCGCATTTTGGTCATAAGATCGTAATATTCATTAAGCTGCATCGTCCGAATTAAAACATGAAACTTATGATTCCCACCGGAATTATTTTTATATGAGAATCTTATACAGGATGTGTCAAAATTCCTTCAACATCCAGAAATGGAAGGTTCCTGAGATCATTGGAAGCAACATTTTCCTTTGCAAGAATGGCGTCCGCGGCTGTGTTAAGAAGTTGTTAACGAAAAACACGGACCAATCAGAGGGCGACCTAGACGCGTGTTTCGCACAGTCGCGTTTCTCGTTGATAACTCGTTAACAAAGCCGCGGACGCCATTTCTGCAAAGGAAAATGTTGCTTCAACTGATCTCAGAAACCTCCCATTTCTGGATATTGAAGGAATTTCGAGACACCCTGTAGACGTTGAAAAGATGGGATGACACATTGACAGAAAGACATAATCGGACACGTTAAGCTGCGTCGATCAAGATCGGTTTTGTTGCGACTCGCTCGAGTTCCGATCGATCCGAGGGATCCGATTCAATTGGAAACCGCTCGATTAGAAAAGTTTATCGGAGCTTCCTGGAGGACGCGTTGATCCCTCGATCGTTCCCGCGATTACACAACCGCGTCGTTACCTTTCTTACAGGCGCCCTCCCGCGAGGATCCATCCGCTTTTATCGTTAACGAGATCCAATTAAGAGGAACGAGCAGAGAACACGCCGCTGAAGCGGGGACGAAACCTGTTTACGAGCCTGGCGATCTCGAAATCGGGAATACACCTCCTTGAACCCTTGGAGGAACCCGTATACTACTTGTCCTACTGCGATTATGGCATACAAAGTACTATTTCTGTCGACGCAGTGTTCATCCCTTCCCGATAATCTTGTCGGTGTCTTGCTGGTCCAAATTTCTTTCTCTTATTTTTTTTCTTCATTCTTTGTCTTCTCAAGCTTGCTGGAAATGTTATTTCGAACATACATCAGTTTAAAGTCTAACTTTGCAAAAACTAGGGCGCACTTACCCCACTCCACCTTAGTGCTTTTTATTTTGCATCAATTTTTCTCTGAATGATGCTACTGGTAAAATAAATTGATGAAACTACTGTTTATTTTGCGATTTACAATACTAAGACCAGTAAGCAAAAATAAGTTAATTATGTTGAAGGAAGCTTATTCAATTTTTCCTGGCAAATTGACCAGCGCGTTGTTCTCTTGTTCCGCTATAGGACCAGGTCATGGAGATTCAAACAAGAGAGACAGATGAAGAGAGGGAGAGAGTGAGAGCGACGACCATATTAATCGCAGTAACAGTTGCGTAGGGAAAGCCCCGGCCAGAAATACGCCCCAATAATTTCGCGCTTTAATCACGGCCGTGTTTGTAACACGTCGAACGCGGCCGCTTCCTCCCGCGTAATTACACGTGGCCCGTTTAATTAAATCAACGGCGCCGGGAGTCACCGATTGTCGGCGGCCGCGTCGGCCTCGATCTAATACCTCGGATCAATTAGGTATAATATGCACCGGCCGAAGTCATACCTGGCCACAGCGTCGCGTCGTTCAGAAATTACCGGGACAGTACAATTGCCGGTCTTGCTTGTTCACGTAATTTCCACGGGTCGGAACATTTCATGTTTGTGCCGCGGAATTACAGGTGTAATAACGTGCAACCTGCCCGCCATCATTCGATGCGTTATTTGTAGCACGCATTGTCTTCTTCGAGCGCAAAACCTGCCAGCAGTTTCGAACGAGATGAACAGGGTGGGTTCCTTCTGTCTCTTCAATTCGATTTCCAGCTCCGATTTCTTCTTGATAGCTATTTGCACGCAATCTTCTTTTTCGCTCTCGCAAAAGATTCAGAAATCTTTTTTCGAAGGAAGATAACGCTGTTTTATGTCGTTTTTTGATTAATGCAAGAATAATGTACTTCTTTGTTTCAGAATTCAGAATTCAGAATTGCCCGATAGCAACTTTATGTGTGTACAGAAAGATTTATGTGCCAGTTGGTCGAATTTTTACTTGAAGTAATATTTTCAATATTTTCGAAGCTACAGAAACTCATGTTTCCACTATTAAAGATTCTGATCAATCCAGTCTGTTCTGATCAAGTCAATCCAATAAATATCAATTTTAACGCACTAAAAATCTTGAATCTAATCTACAGTAGTACAATGTGCCATAAGGCAGCCAGAATGAAAATATGAAACTGGAATCGTTGGATCGGCCTCGTCCCGTTCTACTGATAGAAATAATCACGTCCTAATTGGAAGAAAGCATTAATTGTGTTCCTAAAGCATTCTGAACGAATTGAAATAAAAGAAAGAATAGGGACAAAACCCAGGAGATGAACAAATTATAACGTACCAAAAATCTCGAATCTAATGCACAGTAGTACAGTATGCCATAAGGCAGCCGGAATGATGGTTGTTATAGAAATAATCGCGTTTCAATTGAGGTGTGGCATCAATTGTCTCCCTGAAGCATTCTGAACAAATTGAAATTAAAGAAAGAATAGAAGCAAAAGCCAGTAGATAAACAAATTTTAACGTACTCAAAATCTCGAATCTATTGCACAGTAATACAGTGTCTCGTAATGCAGCCGGAATGAAGATACAAAATTCTAGTTATACATAGAAATAATCGTGTCCCAATTGAGAGGGAATATCGATTGTCTTCCCATTTAATTCGATGGGAATATGGGTCAGGGCGTTTTTCTCCGTAACCCAGGTTCTCCATCTCTTTGATCCTCCGACCGACCAATTATCGATTTCTACAACTCGCGAGACGAGATATTCGAACGAGTGATGGGTGGGGAGGGTACTGGGAAAGGGGGATACAACGGCTGAACGACAGCCAGAAACGAGGAAACATTCGGAAAGATGTTCCGGTGGGGCATAGCGAGCGCACGCATCCCGTCGCAAGATTGAATTCGACGAGCTTAACGAGAACCATGCCAGCGAGTGGCTGGCCCTACGTGGCCCGAATACCGAGGCTGCTCGTGATTTCCCGTGCCAGTCTACCGGAATAACTTCATTGCGACTCGCCGACGGATTTCTTCTCTGCCGAAAGGAACACGAGTACTCACGTGAATCCGTATCTGACCTGCTCGTCCTGTCTGTCATCCATTGTCGGACATTATCACACTGGGACCTCGACGATGGCCGTAAATCTCTGGAAGAATTTCGACGACATCGTGTAGTACTATTTATTTTCTACGAGACGATTATCTTCTAATGCGACGTACATATACTTATTTCCTAAAATGATTATGTCCTGGAAGAATTGTTTACAGCACTTATATGTGGTCATTTTTTAATGTGATTCACTCATTTATTTCCTGCAATCAAATCACTGCGATTTTAGTTGCCTTCTTCAGATGTTTCTTAATACATCCGCATGTGATCCTTTTATCGTCTCGATGAAAGATATTTAAACGGTCAGGAATGAGTGTTAGAATTGTCTAAGGTGGCAAGAAGGGGTGAGCACGGCGGGACGCGTGCATTGCGTATTCCGCATTCCGTCTGGCAGCTAATTAACGCCAGTTGCAGGCATCCGCGTGGACAGTCGCCACTGCCGAGATATCGGAATGCAATATTCATAGCTCATGCGGGCCAACACATTGACGGGATACGCGAGACAGATAACTTGGCCCCGGTGTCGAAGCTGCCAGCTGCGCGTCGACGTCTCTGCTCACACCGAGATCCTACTCGATCCTACTCTCTGGTCCGTTTCCTCGATTTGCATAGACCACCTTGTCCTCAACCCATTCCCTCCGCCCTCGAAAATTCCAGCTGGCAGCGTTGTTTACGCGAAAATTCGATCGTTATCTCGGAATTCGCCGGTCCAATTTGTCGCGATGGATGTTTCTCCTAAAAGCCTGGTCTCTGTTGCTCATCCACGTGCTTTGCATACCTAAGTGAATGTACTGGAACAGTATAATTCATCGCCCTTCAGGAAAATATACAATACATGTAACTCAGACGTGAATGTTTGTTCTTTGCGATCTGCTGAAAGAGGAAATTTGAACATGAACTTATTGTACATTGTTACAGAAGTATAAACTGAAACGGAAGACAGGCACCTTTATTGATGAAGGGGATGATTTTATGGAAGCATTGGCTAAATTTACAAGAGGGTAGAAATCTATAAGAATTTTTCTAAAAATTCTGAATGGAAAGCAGCTGGCTAGGTATTGGTAAAATTGATGGAAACAACAGCTAGGTTACTCGAAGACGTTGACAAACCGCAGTTAGAGGTGACGAGCACCGCCAGTATCATATCCAGCCGCGGGTTTCCACGTCGTTCGGTTCTATCTTTAATTGAGCCAACAATCGGTCCTTGCGAGGATCCATTTATCCAGCAAATGGAGTTTTCCCAGCCTGGGAACGAGTCTCTCCCTCGTTTATGTTTCCGTCTCGACTAAGCAGGCCTGTCCGTTTGCCAAGTCGATCTTTTTCGCAGTTTGTCGGTCGCGTTTCGAGGGCGTGAGACTCCGTTAAACAGCGTCTTTATCGTTAGGCGAATGGTCGTTTGCCCCTGCGGGAGGTTAACACGAGGGAACGTCGCTAAAGAAGTCCGTCGGAAAGCCGTAAACTGCAGCGGTTACGCTCTCTTTCTCTCACTCTCTTTATACTATACGCTACGTATGTATACGTGCGCACACGCACACGCATACACAGACACACATAGTACCTACACTTCGCAACTTCATTTGCATTTTCGTGTCGCGCGATTATAGATGCATAGAACCCGTCTATAATTTCACGACAACGGACCCAAGCAATTTCGCGCCGCGATTTTTCATCGGGGCGGACGTGTTTTTCTTTCCCGGCGGTGTTTTACACCCCCGACTGAGACACGTCCTCGCTGATGCAGCCGTAACGAGCGAACCTCGATTCGGAACCGACTCTACGAGAGCCCCGCTTTCTGAGAGAAATTGCTCTAGACATTACGATCTAATCGGGCGACGAGTTGTGCACGACACGGCACTTCTACAACCATTTTTCCCTGTACAAACAGCAGGGACAATCTGCCGTTTCGAATTAATACCGAGCTACGCTGGTCGAACAACCGATCTCAGGTTCTGCAGTTTCATGTTCGTGGAATTGTAGAGGCGTATTCCTGGGAAATGATTTAATAAAGATCTTTATTCAAGAGTTTACCGATTCAAGGACCGATTTCAGACTTTGTAGCCTCACGTTGATGGAATTATAGAGCAGCTTTTGTGAGAAATTATTCAATCAAGATATTTGCAATGTTGGCAACAAGCACATACACTGGATCCAGAATGCAAGAATCCACCTTTTATTATTGACTAGAAAAAATCGAATATCAAGTTTTGAGCATTTGCTGTAAAGAGGAAGCCTCAATCCTCAAATCTACGGTGGTCTCGGTCACGAGAAAAATTTTACAATGTTTTCACAGACGTTTCAATCTGTAACATTTTGGACGAAAAAGTGTCTTCAGTTTTCCAATCGCTGTATTATGAACAGATATCTTAGACAAAAATGAACGATGCGTGGCGAAAGTAGAGAATTGAAGCTTTAAAATGAGCCAAGGAATATGGTTGTACTATTTTTATAAACGAAATTATTACAGTTGAAATATTGACAATTTTTCGAGAATGAGAAACTTAATTAAAACTCTGGCACAATGCGATAATTTGTCGAACTATCTCGAGCTATTCCACAACCACAAAAACAGGCACAAAATATCACAACTTGCAACAACTAACAACAAGAAATACAAAAAACACTGTTTATACACTATTGTTCCTCACATATTCAAGGAACTCTGGAGCAGAAATCCGTCATAAGAAACTCTCGATCACGCACTCTCATTCTCTCGGAAGGACGCATTTAGGGCACTAATAACGGTGGGAAATCTCGGAGCACGATTAGGGTGGGAGACAACGGTCTATCCAAAGGAGGAGGGGTTGGAATGTGGTAGGGTCGTGGGTCGTAGCGCGAATTCGCCATAATAATTATCGTGGGGCTTTCTTCGTGACGCAGAGAGATAGAGGCAGAGGGGGAGAAAGAGAGAGAGAGAGAGAGAGAGAGAGAGAGAGAGAGAGGTGGAGCGTTGAGCGCAACAGGTGTCCGTGAGCGGAACAAATCGTTCAGGATAACGACGAATCCGAATCGAAGTCCGGTGATTACCGTCCTCCCGATGGAAATTCGATTTTCGGGTGACCGTCGAACGGCCAAAAGGCAGGTTCCCAGTGTGTCTGTCTGATCGACCCGCATGTCGGGTTCCCGGAGAGCCGATGAAAAAGGAGGAAAACCCGGTTGTTGTCGAATGGTAGTGATGGTAGTGGTGTGCACCCTCCCCTCCCCCTGAGGAAACTGGGTCATGGATATGCCCGATGCTTCCCTTGTCCGGGGCCACATATTTTCCTTTCTGCGGGACCGGCAGAGTGATACTAACGGCGTCCGGTCCGCATATAAAGTAAATACGGATCGATCGAACCAGACCGAATAGAAAGACCCGCTGAATGGAAACTGAACACCGCGGAAACCGATGCGACCGAAGGGAATCTTGCGCCCGGAATAATGCCGATGAAGATACTTCTCGACGTTTCCCGATAACCCGCCGATACCTGCAGGATTAACCCTCTCGCGGGTCGCTGCGAGTTTCGGACCTCGGAACGACGCCTGACACACTTCGTTTCAAAATACAACGGTCGTTGGAATTACACATTTCTTTTGAAAATTTTTATGAATCCGTAATATTATCACGTTCAGAGTCTCGTGTCCTTTATATTGGTCACGAAGATTTTTGATGAGAATTTAAAAGAAAATTAATCAGTTTCGTATAAAATGAAGAGTATTACATATCGATCACAATGAGCAGGAAGCAATCAGAAATGTCCTCCTTCCTTTAATAATTTTAATAAGCTGGGACTAATACATTGAAGTTCTTAAATTCTCTTAATCCATCTCCTGCTTTAAATTGCTCCTACTCATTTTCGCTATAAATGCATAAAATCAGCAGTCTAGTAATTAAAAAGCCTATTAATAGGCTACCGTCCGGTAAAGTGTTAGAAGAGACTCGAGTATTAAAACGAAGAAAATACTGAAAGTGGTTGTTCAGAACTTTCTTATGTGAGCCTATATTGAAAATTTAAAAAATACAATTTGTAGATCTGTGTCAATTGTGTGTACGGTAGAAATTGCATTCGAACGAAGGAGAAATTCCGTTCCGAGACGGAACAACTGAGATTCACTGTGTCAAAATAGCGTAGGTTCGACAGGCAAAACATTCTTTGCGAGAATGCTGGTCAAACCGATGAATTCTGTGTAAAAATCGAAGAACTCTCGATAGAAATGAGATAGAGCGATGATTTTCTTTTAAATTAAAGTCGAAACGTTGCAGAATATGGAGAAAATAGAGAGTTTATCGTACGAACGTTTTTTAACCTTGAAAAAAATCGTTAAACTTGCACAATTTCAAGAAAATTTTGGGTTTTTCAATACTACACGCGGAAAATTTTTCAGATCTCTAATAACATCAGATTAATGCCCCCTCGAAACCAAGCAATTTCCATCTTTCCAATTTTTTTCTAACACCAATAGCAGCCGAGTTATTTAGGTGGTCTATTTGAGGTGCCTCAACCGTGTATATTTCTATTAGTTTCCGAAGGTAATTCGAGGAGGTTTCGAGAGGCTCGCACAAAGGCCAAGTGCCGAGATCTAACCCCGGGCATACCCAGAACCCCAGAACTTTTACTTCCCTTCTAAATCCTAGGAGATACCTATGCTAGAGCCGGTCAGCATAGGCAGAATATAACATGCTGTATTAATTTAAAAAGCTATTAACTCGAACTTAACGGTCCGTGCCGTATAGTGTAGAGTGTAGATCGACCTTAGGGGTGACGGTCGCTCGTAGAAGAGAGCAAAGGTGGCTGGCGGCTGCGAGTGACGTCTATCATCGATTTTCGTCGAGCCCATTCAGAGCAGCCGAGCTTAATCAATACACACGTGGTGTACCCCCTCCGGCTGATCGATGCGCGGCCGTCTTCCCAGATTACGATGCTCGATTCTGCGAGATTATCGGCCGGGCACAATGTAAATTGGTCCTCGCCCTTGGATACGCATTCCAATTAATGGCCGACTGTTACGCGCCGCGCGCAGCCTGCTCCTTATCGACCATCCACGCAATTATTCAATTTAAAAATTCGGATTCACGGACATTTTTATTTCGCATAAAAATTACAGTAAAAGACATAATATCGTGCTGAGGAGAAATTCTAAAAATAAAAACTTCCGTCTTCGAAATGAGCCCGGGTTGATTATCAAACGACTTACTTTCGTCGATCGAATATTTTCGACGTATCAGTTAAACGATAACCTGTCATCCGCAATTAAGCCGACTCGTCGAAGTCCCGAACGGCAACATCACACAGGCTCGAGTTTTAACCGAATCTCGCTGCCGAGATGGGTGGAAATCAGCCGCTCGTTTCGTTTCATCTGCTGCAAGCGTTTACTTTCTATTTGTCCGGATCGTTCTGTCAAAGCAGACGTGTCTCGGTTGTTTTCAGAGTCCTCGAACTGGAGATCGCATGGACGCGATAATGCTAAGCAGTCGCTGATAAGCGGCTCAAAAAAGTCTCAAAGGAACTAAGGTCTCAATACGGTCATTCTCTTAAAAACCGACTAAAAAAATGCGCCAATCTAAATTATTCCATATGTCTATAGGGTGTCTTAAAGTGGTATAAACGTGGAGAGGATGATTGTACACGGGAAAATAAGTGGAAAATATGCAATAAATTTGTTCATTTCACGCGTCGTTTTCGAGAAAATTCACTAACAATCCGTCACGTTCGCGAGCCTAGCATTTTTAAGAAGTAGAACGATTCCTATTCAACAGCAAGCGTGTTCGCCGAATTTCCAAACTCAAATTTCTCGGAACAGAGACAAATTTGTTCAATATTTTCTCATGTAGAATCATCTCCTCCGCATTGATACCATCTTGGGACATGTTACATGATACCATCTGTAGACATATGAAATAAAATAGTTTACGAAGTTTTGAAGTCGTTTTCTAAGAGAACGGTTCGCACGAGACACATGGTTCCTTTGAGACTTTTGTTTGTTGCGATCAGTACTATACGATGAAATAAAAAACAATTTTGCACTTGAGATTCAGAAGTCAATCTTGCAGGTCATTTTTATGACAGATCTCCATCGATCCTGAGGAGCAGAATCACGCTATAGTGGTCACGACATATAATTTTGAATCACCCTGTATATCAAATTACTTATCCAGGAAGAATTTCTATGGTCTTCTAGCGGAGTAAAGAGGAAGAGAGGTGAAAATCAGTCGCAGAGATCCGTCAGGAGAAGCGTGGCGGAGTAATCCTCGGATAAACCGGGAGTGCGGCGCGGCGGTTCCTGTGCGAAAATTCGCGCGGACGTCGAACAGATGCCTGTTTTCTCGGAACGGTGGTGCTTATCGTTCCGTGTAGATTTGTAGAAGAAGGGTAGAGAGACGCAGTCGCCGGCCGAGCGGAAACACTTCTTCCTTTGGGCTGACACGACGGGAAACTTACTCGCCTGCTCGCCGGATGTTTACTCGCCGCGAGAGTAAACTGGACGTAAAAGCGACAACGGTCCGGCCGCACGTCCAGACGAAATCGGATACGTTTTTCGGGTTTCCGTCTAAAACCTCGATGGTTTCCCTCCATTTGCCGTGTTTCCCCCGCCCTCTCCACGATTCTCCTCGGTTTATTCGACCGGCAGAGGAAAGGATAGAGTAACTCGACGACGGATTCCCCTATTCTTTTACCTAACGCCGCTACACGAAACTCTAGACAACTGTTTCCGTCGCGAGAAAATTTCGTAATCGATCCTCGATTACAGATTACACGAGAAAACAATATATCAGTTCGCATTAGCTGCAATTGACAATTTATTGGACGATTCTTCAAGTCCCAAGCCGACTTTCAAACACTTCTAGATCTTCTTTGGAGAAGAACAATGCTGTTTTTATGAAAAAGACATGCACGAACTTGAGCAATTATTTGATGTGTTTCGTTAAGATTACGCATCTGATTTCTGGATTTCCAGTTGAATTTGTTCTTCAATGTTGTTAATAAAGTGAAGTCGATACAAATGCCAGACACAGTGCACACACAGGTGACACAACAGCCAGCTCGATTCGGCGTCCAATAACATAAACATTTTCGCCGACGCAGACCTAGTAGTAAGGAAATCTTATGAATTCAAGGTTATGGATACTAAAGGGGGAACGTGGGTATTGGATGCACCCGTTTCTCGATACCGAAAACATAATGGAGAGATCAGATCTTTTCAATCCGGCCTTGCATTATTAAACTCGTAAAATATACGAATTATTTCCTCGAGATCGACGACGTCCTCTTTCGATATCGATCCCAGAAAATTTGCCAAAAAAGGACTCTTTATGTAGTTTGCCAAACATTACATGATTCACAAGTCTGCATTTCATAAACAGGCTCGAACCTGCGAAAATATGGCATAAACTCCGCCCTAATATCCTGTGGACTGCATCATGCTGGATTTTGAATAGCATCCAACAAGTATCAATCCCAGAAATTGGTAGATTTGCCAAAAAAGGTTCCTTTATGTAGGGTGGCAAACATTATATGATTCACAGGTCTGTATTTTATAAACAGGCTCGAAACTGGGAATAAAATGATGACATAAACTCCCACTAATATTCTATGGACTGCATCGTGCACAATTTTGAATAGGATCCATGAGGTATCTAATCTAGAAAATTATCGATTTGATAATGGACTGGACGGGTCTGTGCTCCCAGTCGAAGCACGTACGTTTCCAGGAGACGAATCCTCGCAAATTCGATTCCCCTGGATGGGCCCCTTTTTCTCGGACCCTGTATTGTTCGGAGACGTCGAACCCCTCGAACGGGATGGCTCGCAAGTCCTAATAGGAGCCGAAAGTGGCTGGAGGAGCGAGAGACAGCGTATCTTAAATTTCCTTTTAAAAGTTCGGAACTCGGTTAGCGCCGCTGCTCCGCGTTCCCCGAAAACGGGCGCGGGGGCGCGGGTCCAGGGGGTGTATAACGGAGTATCGATCCGCATCGAAACTCCCCATAAAAATCGTTACGGGCGCCGGTCCCTTCGCCGCAAATGAGAAAATAATCTCGTTCCGAGGTTCGACGGAGTTATCTCAGACCCCGTGGTTCAACTTCGTCGATCTTTTAGTGATATCGATTCGCCCGCAAAACACACGCCGCTCTAGTAGTATCCTTTCACCCTCTCCTTCGTTCACTCTCTCTCTCTCCCTCTCTCCCTCTCCCTCTCCCTCTCTCTCTCTCTCTCTCTCTTGCTTCCTTTCCATTGACTCTGTCCTTTTTCGATCGTTGACCACGCGCGCGAGCTCCGTCTTTTCTCCATGACTCGAATTTCCTCGAATTTCGTGAAACATAACACCGATTCGATTGGATCGCGCCACACCCCGCATTTTTACGAGCCGATTCACGTTTTACAAACGACTCGTGGACTCCGCTGAGCAATTGGTCGGCGGGACGAGTCCTAGTTCTCCTGATCCTCCTGGGGCTGTGAACAGCCTCTGGAACGTCGTGAATTAAGAGCATGAAGCGTTATAAAGCTTTCTGTACACGTGCGAAGGAATATGTATCACTTTAATGACCCAGAATAAATTTCGACGGAAGACCATTCTCGGTACGCCTGCTGATTGGGCTTCCGTTTGAACGGTTCTCCGGCATCACAAGGTTAGTTTCAAGTCGTTCCGAAACCGAGGT
Source organism: Lasioglossum oenotherae (assembly GCA_028455765.1). NCBI lineage: Eukaryota > Metazoa > Arthropoda > Insecta > Hymenoptera > Halictidae > Lasioglossum > Lasioglossum oenotherae. The sequence goes on along the minus strand of CM052279.1, from coordinate 29,031,368 downwards.
TACGGAGTGGGCGAGAAAAATTAATGCGGTAGAAGGATTCTTTCTGATTCAAAAAAGAAGATTCAATTAAATCGGATGGGGAGTGCTCGAGATAAAAATTCGTTCGCGTAGACCGTCATTGAAACCGCTTCAGCAGACAGTTCGAGAAAGAATCGTGAGCGCCGTTACGTTCCATTCCCAATTTCTTAATCACGAATTCAATACCTTTCTCGCGGTCTGTTCATTTCCCATACTAACAGCGATTACGTTGCACAGGAACATCCTTGCGCAGAGATCGGAAACGAAGGCAGCATCTGTCGGTTACGTTCCTCCGCGATTATGCTATTGTTAGTGATCACGGGACGCGTGTATTGCCAGCTCGCGGCTCCGGTTACTTAACCTGGAGTGGGCTGCGCGCAGCGGCGTGTAAACGATTATGGTGGCGTGACGGTATCGTAAACGGCGTCGCCGCTAATAGCCGCAATGGTTTTCAGCAATAGCCTGGGTACGATAACGGCTCTGCAATATTCCTTCGTGGCGCAAGCGTGAGAAACGTGGTCTTTTAACGAGATAAGTCACCTTATTGGCACTCTTCGTTAACCGGTTACAGTCGTCCGTAGACACTGATTTCTTTTAATTGTGTCGCCATGATACAGCAAGCCCGGAGACAGAGAAAATAATGGATAGAGAGAAGAAGGGAGGAGTGGGAAACAGGAGGAAAGAAAATTGCGTTTCCCGAGTATCGGATTATCAGAAAACGCTTTCAGTTGGAAGACGAGAAAAGTTTCGCCGGGAGCAACAAATACGCGCCCCTCCTCCGGAAAGGAATCCCGACCGCAAACGACACTCACCGGCTGAACCATAAAAGGATGGAGAGGAGAGCTGATGCCGGCAGCGACGACACTGAACGTGCCCTAGCCGCTGATGTCGGAGCCTTTCTTTGTTAAGCGAATCCACGATTCGAGTTACATATGCGGAACATTCGATCGGATACCCTCGCCACTGTTCAAAGCTGGAATCCTCGGTGGAGAGGACTTGAAACTCAGGACCCAGATCACCGGTTTCGGCGGTCTTCGATATTGTTTGCTTGCACCACTGAAACGCTTGGACGACGACCCGGGGCTAGGAGAATATCCTTGGAATGCTGCACTGTTTGTAATTGCTCGGTGAACTTCGAGCGTTTGAACAGCAAGGTGTTGGGATTGAAAAATCATGTTTGTTGGGCTGAGCTATTGTTTGCTTGTACCACCGCGGGAATGTTTGCTGACTATCATGATGGGGAATTGTCTTAAAGTGTATCTTCGTTTCTAATTGTTCGAAGGATTCTGTAAATACGAGCACCGGAATGTTGTTCTTAACATGCATAGCTTATTGGTCTGGTTGTCCTCGATATCACTTGGTTGTACTACTGGAGAAATATTTGATAGGTACCGGGAATGAAGAATTTAAGACAGTGAAACATTCAAACTGTGAAATATTAATCTTATAGAATAAAGTTTCTTGAACCAGAGGTCTGAGATATTATCTGCTTGTTCTACTGTGAGAATATCTGACGGTAACAGGGACGGAGAATTATCTTAAAATGTAGCTTTGGTAATAATTCAAAAGGTCTTATAAATACAGACACCAGAATGTTATTTTCAAAATGTACAAATTATTGGTACACGGTTGCCTTACGTATTACTTGGCTCTACTACCGTCAGCTGAAGAATGAGAGAAATTTAAATAAATCTAGAAAATAGCTATTAGGCAAACAGAGAATAAATTACACCGCGTTCAGTTTCAAGTATTTTCGCTTCTTCCTTTTACACGAAAAGTCACGAAATTCTTCGATGCGGACAACCGTGCGCCGTCTGGCGCCGTGTTGAAAATTCTGTGCAATGCTACGGTAAACGGACCAGCAAAACGAAGCACCCGACGATCGGATAAAAGTTTCAGCAGTGCTCGCTGCGGCGCGAGGCGGGTCGCCTGGCCAGGATCATAATTTTTTACGACGACGGATGGTATCGTGAAACTCGGACGCCGCGCTGGCCACCCTTTCGCAACGAGATTACGCGCGGAAATAATTCGGGGCAAATGAAGCGATCCGTAGTCGGCGCCTCGGTTCGACCGGGAATGAAAAGCGCGTCATTTAGCCTATTGTAAAACACTCGAGTTTGTTAGCGGCCGCCGCGGACGATGACGAATAACGCGCGTAAATCAATTTAATTCACGGGGAATAATAATCCCGTGCACGCCGGGATCCTTGCGTGCTGATTTCGATGTTGCCGACCGGTTGCCGTAATCCTTCTCTGCTTCCGGTCGCGATACATATGCATTTTCTGGAGATCGAGGCGTTGTTTGTGTTACTTGAACCACTTGTTAAGAATTGATGCAACGGCTAAACGAATAAACTGTTTCCACTTGAGAAACTTTCTTCGGCAATATTGTGATGGGAACGAATTTTTTTCGGTGAAATTTCGGGGAAGGGGAATTGACGAGAACAGTTCGCGTGTTTCAGCCGTTCTTATTAATCGAAATGACGTTTTCAGTGGGCGAATAATCGGGCTTAAACGCGGACTACCGATCCGCCGGCGCGGCGTTCGAATTAATTCCTACCGGAGGTGGCAGAGAGGGTGGAATACAGAGCCCGTCCACACAGCGATCCGCTTTTATTTCCCGGCGACGAATAAAATAATATTTTGACGGGCGGCCGCCGCCTGTATGCCGGAATAATTAAATCTACCGGCCCGTCCAGAAATCGCGTCAGCGACTGAAATTAATTTCAACGGCGAGCCCTTGACCCCGTCCCCCCATTTACAGCCATGACAGACGAACAGGCCCCTCGGATTCGTGTACGAATAATGCCATATTAATTTCGAGCTGTAGTTGTAATAAATTACGGACTATGCTGACCAGCTAGCCTGGTCTTGAGAAAGTACAACAGAGAAACAATAACAATGACACTTGACGTTTTTCTTGATTTCTCTGAAGTTGCATATGTACTGTTTAAATATACAGTTTAAACACATAGTAAATAAAAAGTACAAATGTACTGTTTACCTACTGTGTACCGTTTCCGTGAACCTAAGATTATTTCGTATCTTGTAATCGATGATTTTCAAAGTATTTTTGAAACAGGTACATATTTTCACTAATACCGTTGATAGTCGACTGATTGCTTACACAGTGTGTAGAATAAATTCTTGCGAAATAAAAACAAATGCCATAGTACAGTTCCGAAAACGAAAATAATAATTGGAATCTTTAATTTTAATGGTTATGGACCAGTTTTCCAAAGCTAAGAAAATTTATTTGTCACATTGAATGATACCTCGCGGTTAAAACACCGTTCTTTAGTGTACGCGTGCTTGGAAAATGATGGTAGGAATTCAGATTCGTGAAATATTTCTAATTGAATGAGAAGTTCATTTATCTTCGAGGTCCAACGTGTCTCAAATCGTGCCTTTCGCGAAACTAGATGCCCGACTCTAAAGATAAGCGTGATATTCATTGTTAGGTTGAACATTACAAGTTTCACAATCAGTAGTCGAGTGAGTTGCGAGTTGAAATTTCTGCGACTACATGAGGGAATTTCGGTGAGTGACGGTACATGCGGTGATTATGTAACGCTCGTGTGTGTTCAGCTAACTCCCAGGCTACCAAAAGCTCGCGCTTGTTTCATTGAATTGTAACAAATTACAAATGAAAATTCTTCGTAGGTATTAAGATCATTTTGGTCAGCTGTAAATTCACGTTTAATTCTATGGAGAGATTTTTCAATTCGCACCCTCAGAATTCTGTTGAAGTAAATATTGTCGATGATATTCAGCACATTATACATACAGGCATGTCAGAATATGTTGACATATGGAAATGCTCATTTTCTTCAGTTTATTCTACCGACGTAGAAAAAACAGACGATGCGCTCTATCTTTTTGTCCGGGAGTGTAAATGCAATTTCTATGAAAAAGCAACTTCAATCGAGACCATCTGCATCCACGATAATTCTAATCGGCTGAGCAACTAAAAATCGAAGGAGCAGACAAAGAGGCGATACTAAGCGTGGATGAGAGGCTACGAGGCTGAACCTGCGAGGTTAAAATCCTCGACGGAAGGGTATCGAAATCCTTGATTCTCGTTGATTTTCTATTCAAGAAGTCAGAGAGAGGGAGCCGGTTCTTATCCGATCCACTTCGGGAGTGCCATTAAGAAAGTGCTCACGGTTCATTAATCACCGTTCGTCGGACACTCGCAGCGTCTCCATAATGCACGGAATATCCATTCCACGGTCTGTCTCCTCTCGCACTTTTGTCCGAGGCCGGGCTCGGGAAACACTTTCAGAAAACCGGGTAGGAGGATTCTCTCCCTTCTTGCGTTTCGATTGAAAGGAGCCGACACGCTTTCCTTCTGAATGCGAGCCATGCAAAACACGTCGACGGGGATTCCTGTTGATCACTGGCAACCTCTTTCCACCTTCTGCTTTTCCTGCACAACCGTCCGTCCCTCGTTGCTATCTTTCTTTTTCCGCCTCTGTCCTCGTCGACCTTTTTGCTCCATCGCGCAGTATACGACGACGCTCCGGGGAATAAAATGACTCTGAGCTGACTGTGGGGACGGGGGAGGGGGGGGGGGGAGTTTGAATTTTGAAACTGCATTGCCAGTCGACTCGAATTTGTACCTGTTCGCTTCGAGGATGGCTTGCTATTCCCGGAATAGACGTCTTGTAACGCAGTCGCGGGTCGAGGATCCAGACGGGTCCAGACACGCTGAATATTTACTGGATTCCTGGTGAAGAGAAGTGTGATAAGTGTCTCGGTTCTTTGGATTCTGGAAATGGATCCCTCGTGTGAAAGATGTGGAAATGTATTTTTGTGCGGTAAGTTTACCTCGACGTTTGCGAATTGGCGTTTCGAGTGGCAGTTGGAATGGCGAGCAGGAGTCTTATTTTGATGGGCGACTAAAGGAGGGATCTAGGGAAGAAATTAGCGAATGGCCTGAGGAAGGACGTAGAGAAGGGCCCAGGTGAGTAATCTGTCGGAGGGACTAGAGAAGAAACAGGGTGAGGGGCTAGGAAGGGAACTTGGGATTGGACTAAAGAAGGGAGGGACCTAGGGAAAAGGGACTAGGAAGGGAAAAGGGGCCTGGGTGGGGAATTATTAGGAAAGGGGGGACTAGGGAAGAGGGAGTCTAGAGACTCGTTTCCAACTCAACAGGTCGACAAGTAAAAAAAATAGCATCACCTCACGTGGCTAATGTGGCCTAACAGCGAAACACGTTGCACGGCTTCACCGGCTTAAGTATACCTCGCGAGCGTCCGGCCTTCAACGATTGGATAATCCCCGCTGAAGACGCGCTTAAAGTGCTTTCCGCAATTTATGCTGCGCGTGGAGAGACAGAACTCGAAACGGCTGCAGCCGTATCCTCCTGTCCAATTGCGCCTTAAATTATTCAAATAGAAATGACCGTGGCGTCGAGGATAACGCGAACATCTGCCCGTCGCGTCGAAGCGAGCTGCGCAATAAAAAGTCGCGCTCGGTTCACACTTCTCTGGCCCGGCGGGAGAAAACGTTACACGGACCATGCAATAACCGGCACAACACCTTGTGTCTGCATTATGCACTTGAGCCGTGACATATACGCCGAAACGTAAACCGTCGCGTAGGGAGAGAGAGAGGGCCCATTGCCGCGGGAAGCGCGATAAAAGTCTCGCGGCCCGCGAAATATCCGCCTAATTGTGCTCGCGCGGCGAATAGAATTTTCGAAATCTCTTTCGAAGTTTATCTTCGCACCTGAACAAGCTTCGTGCAACGCCGTCGCCTGGATGCATAAAAACCATTATTCTTAACTGCTCGGTTAAAAAGGAAGATGTTTGCCAGCCTCTCCGTAAAATTTCACGATCCCCAGAATTTCCTCGTTCCGCCAGCGGAGATATGTCTCGCGAGGGTTGTTGTTTTTCGACCGCTGTTTCCCGACGGTGCAGGTTCATCGAGGTTTACTTCAATTGGGAAAAAGAGTAGGTTTTGTGGACGATCTTTCGGATATTCTTAGATAGTCCCAGATATCACAACACATTTTTTAGGCGAAGTGGAGGGCATCAATTGTACGCATCTGATTTTAATGCACTTTTTCATTTGTAATGGAACGTACAATTTTTGTGAATTCTTGTCGGTGCTCTTCTGCGGAACATCGGGGGCTGAAAGCCTGTTCATCATTGTTTGCAGTCAAACAATCTGTTAAAACAAAATTGACGCTAACTATTTTATACTACGCACAAAACGTTGAAAGATGTATGAATCACAGAGCCAATGCTCCGCGTTTGGTAACATTGGTCAGCATATGAACAACCTGTTCAAGAGAAACAAAAACGTTCTTGTTGCCTCCGGTGATGGTTCTGTCTCCTCTTTGCGAATTGTTGTTCGGGATCGTAGCGCCGCGCCCTCGCAACCAGTTCGGCGCAGAGCTCTGCGACAATGGGGTTGGGAAATTCGATTTGATCCACAAAGTTCCCGGACGTCGTAGTTTAAAATTTCATCCCGGGACCAGGGGGGCGGGGTTTTTCGCAGCCCCGGGGCCGTTCGACGGTTGCCGCGGAGCCACATTGCCGTGGCGCGGCGTTTTCCTCCTTGCAGGCCGACTGCGAAGCCGCGGATCGAGACAGAGATCGAGACAGCAGCCGGGAGAATCGTAATAAATTTTCGACCGACTTTTATTGCCCCGATTACACGGATTGTCTCGGCGTGCCTTAATGTCCCGGATTCAGAGACGCTTTATCGGCAGTCGGTGAAGTTTCACGGACACCAGCCATTACATCGTCGCCAATAAAGGACACTTACCTGCGCAGATAACAAGGAACGGTGCAAACCGACCGTCGCGCGACGAGGTGGGACGGTTAATATTAAAATCTTTTTTTCTCCTAGACGCACAGTTTTTTAAAAAATTTGTCTTTTAAGATTGCATTGTCATCCTGTTCTGAGCTATGTTTAAAGTTTCAAGTCTCTAGCTCATCGGGAAGTGGTTTAAAATTAGATTACAATATTTGACGCATACAACGACAACGACAACTCGGCAAGCTAATATAAGCCTAGTAATAACCGAAGAATACCGGTATCGTACCGGTTTTACGTACCGGTATAAGTTCCTCATTTCAACTCGTGCCTGGGTACAGGGATGGATGAACGTTGATGATGTTACGTACGGAGGCTTTGCCTACGTGACTTTTACTCCCTTCTTGCAACCACGTGTTCGTGCAGGAGGTCCAGCTCGCATGCCCAAATAAACAGTTTTCCCCTTATGGAAAAGTAGATATATCTGGGAAACTTATACAATCCTCCAGATTTTCGGTTATCCCTACCACCATTTTTAGAGCAATTTGACTAGTATATAAAGGGCTCGAGCTTGGCCTCCACGGGCTTAGTTGAAGACTGATCACGTAACAGTACGCGTATAGTGAGATCGGGTCAGATTCCCTTTCAATCAGTTTAACTCAAGAGAAGTTTAGAAACGCGTCTTCAAAGACAGTTTATTTCACTTACCCTCCCATTTCTCAGTACGTGAAAACCGAGAGTTCGGGAATTAGCTTCCGCGATACATTAAAGACACGCGACAAGTGTATTTCCAATTATCTAAAGAATATATTGTGCTCTTTACATTATTAATTGAGAGTCTCCAATATTTTATCTACACCTTTTTAAATTCCAGTAGTTAGCATTCCACTCATATCGATAAACCTTTACCGCTCGAGGTTTATCATCAATTCGATATAAAGTTACGAGAGCTGTATTCCCTTAGACCCTACCTCTTTCCGAAATCCTAGTGACACCCGGTGATGAAACAGGCACTGATTAGTTCACGACAATCCTGTACATACGAACAAAACCTCGGCCACGTCTATCCGCCAGCCCTCGGCTCGTAATAATGAAGAATGTGGTTGCTGGAGATTTTTGGACATCGTTTCGAATCGTTGAAGGTCTTGGACACGAATTTTGAGAAATACAGTCAGCTCCATTATTAATGGCACACGTTTTAGTTCGAAATACTTTTTCGTAAATGAATCAAACGATTTCAGCTTTTCTACGAAGCTGAAAAGATTAGTTTAGTAGATAATATGCTTTTCCGTGTTCCCAACAATGCAATTCTTTCTTTCACTGTAGCAACAATTTAATTGTGAATTATTTGAATCAGCCACGATGATTGTCAAGCGAATATCGCGTAGCAAAACGCTCTCAGCTTCGAGCTAGAGAGCGCCGATGTTAGAAGGTTAATTATGAACGCTTCCGAGACGATTATGCAATGGTAATTGGCTAACAACTAAACAAATGAAAATGGAATTGAAGGAAGCAGCGTCGGAAGAGATTGAAAGTCGAGTACCTGCGCAGCGCATGAATATGTGCCTTATGCAAAACCGTAGTTTCTCGCGCGTCTTTGATCTGAAATTCGTAGCTTGGTCCCATCGGCATGTAGCTAACACGTCTAGGAATGAATGAACCTTGGAAATTGTATGGTTTATTAACCCTAGATAACCAACCACGTACCAGTGTAAAGAAAGGAATGGTAATTCGGTTCCCCAGTATTTATTCCTAAAACTGATTCATAACTTCAATTCATTGACAGTTTTGCTTAAAATGTAGATAAACCAATAGAGTTACATGTTGCTGATACCCTTTGATGTTGAAGCAACATTAAATAGAGTTACATGTTACTTACGCTTTGTATAAGCAGAAATGTTATCTCAGCAGACGGAACAAATTATACCGTGAATGAATGAATAGCGTGGTATGAAAAATTATGAAGGGGCCACATGGCCACCCCTTCTTTTGATGGAAACCGCTAAAAACTCGAACGAACGGATTCTCAATGCCGCTATAAAGTAATGCGAAACAGTCGGTGTTGGTGCCCGGTGGATTCGTCGTTAATCCCGAGGGAATTGAAAGGGTAGGACGGGGGAGTTTCCCTCGTCAGGATTACAAGCGTCGCCGTGAAACGAAGGATCGTGGATATCGAGCGTCCAAGAGTAATCGGCGTGGTCCTATCGAGGGATGCTCGTTTCCAGGCACGTTTTGGCAATAGCCGGAACAGGGAGGTCGAAACAGAGAAAGGAGGTGGGCCTTGGCGGAGGCAAGGGACGAGGGATCGGAGGGACATATCTTTTATCTGGCCGCGAGTTACGACCGGTTGTTTGGCAGAGCCCATTGTACCAACTTCTATGGTCAAGACACGTAAAGGTTTCCGCGCGGCGAAACCAGACTTCCTCCATCCAAGCTCTGCCTTCCTGCCTTCTCTGCCTAACCGTGATCTCTTCCGGGTAGACGAACGAGCTCGTCGTCCAAGTAAATAAGATTTCGTGTCGTTCACCTCTACTTTCATCCCGCCCCTCTCGATCGGCAACGAACAACTTTCCGAGACCGTAACTTTCCTGTTTCCCCGCTCGGAGAATACGATCGGTCAACACTATCCGTACGAATGGATTATGTCCTGGATTCTGTCAACCTGTCCTCTTCCCTTCAATGTTTCCCGCACACGTTTTATTTGGCTCCACTGTCTAACACCTTGCCGTTTAATATCCACTCGGACTCGTGACGGCAACATTGAACTCGTCTCGACATCTGCTACAACACTATGAACTTAAAAATAGATGGTGTTATTAAAAAAAAACATCGATGACCTTGAAATGACGAAAAAAACGTTACTCACGAGATCTGTTGACATTAGGGGTGTGCAAGTACTCGAAATATCGGGTCCGGGTCGGGAAATTTGTTCGGGATCGAGTCGAGATCCCGAAGATTTATAAAGTCGGGCTCCCGAAAGTCTGCAACATTGGAAATGATGGAAATGCAATTGCAAACGACTACCTATATTTGCAAAAACAGCAAGATGATACCATGGCATTCCTGCCACTCAAGTATCCAGCGAACGATTGTTTTCTGACGCTGGAAATATCGTCACACCCACGAGAACAAAACTCGTATCGGAAAAAGTAGAACAATAATGCTTCCTGCACACGAATTTAGAATAAAATACTATTATTTCACATAATGTATTCTAAGTTTGACAACCGATTACATTAAAAATACAAAAATCATTCTGAACCTACCAGTGAAAATAAAAGATTGAACTGAAAAAGCATTATACTTATATGAATACAACTTCAACTTCGAGTACCCGTACGTAAACTTCCGGGATTCCGACCCCTCCCGACTCGCGATCATTGTCCGACTCGACCCGAGGCTCGGGTACCCGCACACCCCTGGTTGATTATTGGGAATGGGTGGTTGAATAAACTGCAAATAGCGTATTCTTTCATAAACTCTAGTTTATTATACTGAGCTCGGAAGGACATCGTGTCGCGTTGGAGGCTATACTAGAAGTGAAGAGAAAACGAAAAGGGCAACGTGGAGAAGTCCGTTATCCATTCGAGATAAAAGTCCAGGGCTGCATTCTGTTTCTTACCCAGGCAGTTAGGTATACGAAACACTCACAGGCCCATGGGTCCGCTGATATCTGGTCTATTGTCAAAGCCAGTGATTCTCACACGTAACAAAATTCAGTTTCGCTTTCTGGCTGACGCATTGCTACTAACAATCCAACATTGATATCATCATATTGCTCTTCTCGAACGGTTCCATTTCACTTTTGAAACTTTCGTTTATCCTTCATACCAACAGAGAAATTCAGGTGTTCTGTTTTTCGTGACTCGCCCTGTGTATGCCTCTGATGGAAACACTGATAGAAGAAAACTTATTTCACCACGTTGCAGAGAAATAGAGCGACGTCCGTAATAGTTAAATTGCCTGCGACATTTCGCGCAGCAAACGAGTAAATCCGCGAGAAGTATAATGCACGCTTTCCGGAGCACGCGCGACGAAATGAATTGGACTCGGGAAAGTATCGTAGCGAATCGTTATCGTAACGAGCATATTCGTATCGGAAACGGAATTTCTTATTCCCTGGAGGGTATCGTTGGTTTATAGTCCCGCGATAAAGCATATGAGGGAGACAAAGAGATCGAGAGGGAATGAGAGCGAGAGCGAGTGAGTGGTCAGCATATAACCGCGTTCCATATTGAACCAATCCGACAACGGTAACAGGCGTAGATACGCAGCACGTTACACGTAATCGCGAGTTACGCCGTTACATTAATTTCGCGACTTACGCGGCCGTCCATGAAATTGCGATTAATTATGATTTACCCGCGTCGATGCCGCTCGGTAATGCAAAACTGACCCCGCCAGATCCATTGCGGCAAAAAGTCAATCTACGACAAGACAAATCAACGCGTTAAAGTCGGTTTATCTTAGCTAGTACAGGCTAGTCGGACGAAACCTTACTGCGGTAAATCCTCTATAGACACGACAGCCTCGGGGGGATTTGGTTGCAGCTATCGTATGGGTTAGCTATTTCTTATCTCCAAAGGCCGAACCGAACGTAGAGAAGGACAGCGCGAGTAAAGAGAGACCACGCGCCGGCCTTTGAACAGTGCCGGCGACGACAACTGTTCCCGTATCTTTCTTTTTTATACGCTATCCTTCCCTGCGCCCACAACGTTAATCGTCAATTAAACCACTAAACATAGTTGAAATTATATCGTGTTTGGTATCATTTTGCATTAGAAAAGTGTCACGAATATGTTGGTGAAAGTTCCATAAAAAAAAAATGAAAAATAAAGAAGATTAAAGTCGCTGTGCCGGCGAATGCGACTCTCCGCGTCGCGTTAGTAGTGGTTCACACCGATATACCGAGCCGTGATCAGATTACTGAGTTGGGGGGGGGGGGATATTCTTGGTCGCATCTATCGTATAAAACTTGTTGAGTCGTACCGATATCAATTGGTTATGTCGATCGATAATCTGATTGGTTCGTTTCTATTGGTTTCACGTTTGCCTCAGTAGCTTGTGTAACGACATAAGAACAGCACGTGTTTCGTTGTTTCAATTTTAATTTAGTTAAAATAATTTCATTAAGCAAGTGAGTAACAAAATACACAATTTTGACATTCAATGTTTAATTTAGTGATGATAATAACACTAGTTTTTCCGTTTAATAATTCACAGACGCAGTTGTTAGTTTCCTTGAAAATGATCTACACGTAGATCGAAAAGTCGAAAATTTAATCTATTTGCAAAATTGCTTTTGATGTAAATTCAGATCGAACCAATGCGCTGAGAGCATTAGTACATCCTTTAATCCAAATTACGCCTCGCAAACGTAAAAATAGGACTTTTGAGGGCGATTGCGGCCTAGATTGATCTTTTATCTAGCGCTTTTGACTACTGAAAAAATGATGGTTAATTCAAATAACGGTTTTACCCAGTATACAATGGAGAACATCGTGAGCGCACAAAGCTGCGAATGTGACAATCGTGCTTATTGGGTGAAGATTTAAAGAAGCCCCGGATCGTTCGGAATCAAAGAAAACGAGTTTAACGAAGCAGCGATCAGGGGCATCTGCGGTGGAACGAATTGAGTATGAGGAACAATGCGATGGGGAATAACTCGGTGCTCGAGCAAACACCCTCGGAGTCGATATGGGACGTCGCGAGACCTTCTCATAGCCGGGTCGAGAGTTTTATTTCCACGAGCGGTGTCGAGAGAGTAAAACACACAACGAGAAAGACAGAAAAAAACTAGAAGGAAAGCGAGGGAGAGGAAGATAGAGAGAATCAGGGGACACGCGCGATAAAGCGCCGCCACGGATATAAGCATAATCCAGTTCGCCGGCATATTGACGAACCCACTCGGACAGTAATGCGTTACGAGTGTGGTAATGCCAGATAGGCCGGCGCGTAATGTATAATCGCGGGACGCATTATGATTCACGATCGCACGCGACCACGATAAAGTCCAGGTGCGCTGTATACATGGTTGTTCGTGTACACGCCGGCCGCGTACCAAGCGCAGAAACACGCTGGAAAATCACCACGACCTGTCGGACTCTAATCGTGACCGATTGCGAGAAGATTCGCAATAGTGAACGACACATTAACGAGCCTATCGAGCTCTGTTGCGGTCGCTGATACTTCGCGCTGGAGCTGGATCGTTTCAATCACGAGAGAACTCCTTCGAGGGCTGTAACAATTGCCACATTTCGACAGCTAAAGGAAAATATTGGGAAAATTGTATGTAAGCTTTGTAGTCTTCCATGGTTGGTAGAAGTGTTTTTCGAACTTGCAAGCTGCTACTTCATTCCTGATTTTGCCGAGCATTGTTAACCCCTCGTCTTTCAGATTTCAAACAGAATTTACTAAATATGAAACTTCCTGTTATGTCTGGTTTGGTAAATAAGTAAATGTAAGTATTTACCAGATACCCTAACTGTTATAACCAAAAAGAAAAAAATTAATGGAATAACAAGTATTTGATCGATTAAAAACGGTTACAAATACGGAATATAAGTAACCGAAAATTTGTTCTCTTGTTGGTAAATGTTATCGTTGAGAGAAATTCATTTCGATCACTTATAACAGTTATCAATGAGAGAAATTTATTTCGATCGCTTATAATAGTTATCGATGGGAAAAGTTAATTTCGGTCGCTCGTATTTTTGGTCCCTGGTATGTACAGAATGAATAAAATGTTTCCTATCGGAAAATGACGGAAATCGTTGTAATTATGTTACCCATTACTTTTGACAACGGAAGAATACACTGTATAATTTCTTAAACAAATTGAAACGTCAAATTTTGGAGAAGCGTTTCAATTCGGCAAGGTTTTTGCGAAATTGCAGAGATCTATCTCCGGGGATGTGGGTCACGAGGAAGCGTAACTACATCGAGTTACAAGGGTGTTGTAACAGCTAGTCAAGCGGCCGGTTGCGTTTCAGTCACGCTTCAGCCGGTGTTCGTCGCGCCGCGTTTATTTTCCTTGCGTTTTCGTCAAGCGTGAACCGGTCGCGTTGAAACTGGTTCTGGTCGGTCCACTTAAAATAACGTCCGATTATAAACCAACGCGGGGTAAAACGCGCGGGAAACGTCCCGCGCACAAAAGGGCGGCAGCGGCCACGATGAATAATTATTTCGACGAAGGGAACGAGACGGCGCGGTGAGGGCGACTCTCTCGCACCAGGGTTCACGAGTAATAAAGCGAAATGGAAATATTATTCCGCGCTCACAACACGCCCCTATTCCACGTTCCTCTTGCCCCTTCTCCTCACGCCCCCTTTAAATACGATGTTTTTTCTTCATATTCCTGCCGGAGTCTTTGATCCACGGAATTTCTAATTTCTCGTCGGGTACGTAATTCCGCTTCGGTGCGAGACGACTCCTTCTGACGAGAAAGGGATTGCTGGTTCTATGGGAATAATGGAGGGAACGCCGAGACTCGAGATAAGGTCTTTACGTACTGTAGAAAACACAATGCAACGAGACGAACGATTCTGTAAAATTTCAGATCTGTGGAGGACGCGATAGGAATTAGTGGATTATTGTTTTCGATGCTGAAAGTTGAGTCTGAATTAAGTTTGCTTGATGAGGTGAATTGTGAAATACAGGAAGACAAGCTTTTGCATTTTGTTGCTGTGATGCTGAAATGTGCTCCAAAAGATGTTATAACTATAATAATAATACAGTAGAACGAAGCATAGCGATGAAAGAAGATTTTCAAGATTTTCCGGTGTTAATCTCCACATTGTTTAAATAGGAAGGAACAGCGGACAGTTCTCAAGGCGGACTTTCTCCCGAGAAGGGACAGCGACTTTTCCTTCGGAAAACAATCGCGAAGTAATTGCTTGGTCGCAATTCGTCAGAATAGTCTCATTAAGAGGTGACGAGTTGCAACGCGAATTGAATCTGCGAAAAAAGAAAGCCGTGCTCGCGGTCGGCATAATATAATGGTGAGAAAGTACTTCGGCACTCGAAACCCTACGGAACAGAACTGTTGTACGATGAACTACTGCTCCCCGGGGAATGTTCTCCCCGAACGGAATTAACACCTGGTTCTTTTTAATTTTCCCTTTTAATTTACTGGCTTGTCGGGACGCCGCGAAGAGAAAACAAGATATAATACTTTCGCAAGACAATGCCTGTCTCCTTCCTGCGGGCGCCTCAACAAACTTCTCAAGAATCGTATTTCTTGCGCAGAACAGGTCAATCTACTTTACAATGTTCAAACATTGCCTCAAAGGTTAAGCAATTTTTCGTTTCGAGGAATTCGTGGAAGGGGTTCGGTTGCGAAATTATTACGCTGAAAGTAGCGTGAGAAATTAGTTGCAGTTACGTTTATAACTTAATAAACGTGGACATAATGATATAATGATAAGCAAATTCTTTTACACTGAATTTCTTGGTAAGATATCGACTATTAAAGATAATTATTAATACATCCACGACAATTTGGAAACCAACCGTCATCTATTTTAAGAATGGAACTGTCAATCCATTTTAGATTTGCATGGCTTACATAATTAAATAAGCTATTTATTCTCTATCAAAACCACTCGGGTTTCAAATTAATTTAGGACGGAATGACAACTAGACTGCAAATATCCGTACAATCATAAATCATTAATTTACACAATTTGGTTACCGTATCATCAACTATATTTAACATTAAAACCAACGAAAATCTGAACTCTATTAAAACATATTTCTGTACTTGTTGAATTATGCTGTAGTCCGTTTCAATTCTAACGAACTCTATGCGATAGTTGAGAATTCTATGATTCGTCAGCCCGTTTCTGACTTCGGTAATTTATCGATAGTATTGCATGCACGCAAATCGAGCAGAGAAAATTTAAATACTGCAGCTTGAATTATACTTAGGACGACATTTTTTCCCAGAGAAGTGCAGTCGCATTCGGGCTCACGTAAGCAACGGGAAACAAGTTCGTGTTCCGCGGACAGATCGTTGTAAAGTTTCCAGCTGGCACGCGCTGTTAAACATTTATGTTTTCCCGCACGCATGAAAAATATTTCTCGACACGGAGAAGTTTCCTTCGGTGTCCCGTGGTCGGTCCGTTTCTCTTCGTTCCGCGACCATGAACAATAGAAAGAACGGAATCGTCGTGTTCAGAGCTTGTCCTCGTTCTACACGCCGGGTACACATGCTCCTTGTTCACTTGAAAACGGAATAAGAAACGGCTGACAAACAGCCCTGCCTTCACCGGCCATCTTGCGTCTTGAGCAACGCGATGCGACGCCATGATGGATCGTTTGAAACATAGAGACCAAACACATTCATCCTAATAGAGGATGATGTGTCGACTGATTCAATAGTGAGAGACTCTATTGATTAATTTAGATGATGGGAATTTGTTTTATGAAAGGAGATTTCATCAGTTTTCGTACAGACGAAAATTGTTAAGAAATTTTTATAAAATGTTTGATAAAAGTTAGGGAAATATTTCCTTTGTTACTCGAATTTTCGATAAAATATTGTAAAGGATTTATTGACTTTGTTTTGAAATATTCCGCAAGATTAAATTAATCAGTCGTAAAGTGTGCTTCACTAGCTATAATTTAAGCCTACAAGAGTTTAAAAATACCTACAGGAACACGTTTCAAAATCTACGTGAAAGCACCTCTCAAAATCGGAGTCAATTCTATACGAGTTGATGCAGGACGCGCGACAGCTGGGTTTGATCGATTTTTCGTCATGATTTCGTGTTTCTTCTTATAACCCAACTGATCTTATCACAAAGTATGATCTTCCGGCTTTAATTTAAGCCCTCAAAAGTTGGAAAATCCTCACGGGAATACATTTGAAAATCGAGTTGAAGCGATCTCTCAAAAGTGAATCACTATTCAATGATTTTGTGAAGTAAGATGTGCATCGAGCTAAAACGTTTTGCATTGAATAAAGCCACTGAAATAATTTCTTTTGTATACCGTGTCTGAATACCTTCATACCCAAATTGAGTTTTAACTGACAAACATATTCGAAAATCACAGCAACCGACTCTATGAAAGATTGAAATTTTATAAAAGTAGAAACGGAGATCAATTCAACTTATCCACCATAATTTCGCTCAAGAATAATTAACTAGCTGACCCCCAGTGCCACTTAGGTTCAATTTAATAAATGGCGTCCTCGACACGATCCAGGGCGCTTAATCGCGGACAGTTCGAAGCAAGCTAGCTATCTTCCAATGAAAAATGTAATCCCGGAGTCGTAGAAGCGATTGGAAGAGGCGAGACTTCTGGAAAGAGCGGCGGCAGGGGGTTAAAAGGCTCGAATTCGATTTACGAGTCGAAAAATCCGTCCATCTTTCGGGGATGGCAGGGTAGAGTGCAACCGGAGAACTGTCACGAGCCCGATTCCACCCGAAAACGCGATTGGCCGGGGCCGGTTTTTTCTTTCTTTTTTACAGGCGTGTGTTTCCAGCGGCAGCGAACGCCCCGTAATTAATTACAGGCGTAGGTGCCGTTCTTTTATCGACTTCCGTTTCGCGAGTGGCTCGTAAAAATCCATGAGGGTCTGTGCGGTCTTCCCCGGGTTCTCCCCATTCGCCATCTTCTCTTTTTCTCTCTTTTTCTCCACACCCTCCCCCTCTCCAGCTCTTTTGTCCCGGGCACTGCGTCATCCGCGGTCGCCGCTTTCAAATACCGCCGCGAACTTTTTACCAACTCGCCATGCACGTAAGAGGCAAATGAATAATTTCGAACGGCGACCGTGTGGTGGTCGTAAAA
This sequence comes from Lasioglossum oenotherae, assembly GCA_028455765.1. Classification (NCBI taxonomy): domain Eukaryota; kingdom Metazoa; phylum Arthropoda; class Insecta; order Hymenoptera; family Halictidae; genus Lasioglossum; species Lasioglossum oenotherae. The sequence continues at coordinate 29,013,789 of CM052279.1, read as the reverse complement.
AAAAATTCGCGGGTGAATTACGACCGTCTCTGCCCGACAGTTTCGGAGAAACTCGCGCGCGCACACGCCGCGCCGGTGCAAAAACCCGGTGAAAATCGACGACGATGGTTAATTCAAATATGTACATATATGCCATCAAAGCCTTATAACAAACTTCAAATTTTAGTCAACGTCGCAGGTTTTCGTATATCCGTCCCACTGTGCGGCAGTCCGGAACGAGTCGTTGACGGATGCGTCACGTAATCTCCTTGCACAATTAGTGTCGTACTCCCGGTCTTTTCCCTATTTCTTCCTAATAGCCCATCCTACATGTATCTATAATACAAATTGCTAAGTGTCTGAACAGATACGTTCCTGATATTACGAATGGACACCCTGTACATTAGCTTTGACCTTGTTGGAGCCTCGTTTTAAGGAGGGCAGAAGTGCATTAAGGGAGTTAATGCAGTTTCCCTGTACTTTATGCATTCCGTTGGTTCTTTCCAATACTTTTTCTATGTTCTCTTCACTTCTATTTCCATTGCGCTACATTTATTAGTTCGATTTCAGACAAATTTCCGATGTTTATACTGTACGTACTCATCATCAAACAGACTCTAGAAAATGAAGCAAATACATAAAATGTCAATATAGCTTTAATTGCGTCTTTCATCTTGGAAAACGAGAACAAAATCGCAATACTCAAAAAGCAAATTAATATTTCTGAATCAGCACGAGGACACTTGAACGAACCGGAAGCGTACCGTTTCGAACGTTACAATAGCGCCGGTGTTTTTGTGACGCGTCTGCTTGTTTTGTCGCGTTTTATTAATCGAGCGATAATGGAAATGGGCTGGCCGTGTCGCGTGTCGTTGCCTCGAATGAGACTTGATGCCACAGCAATCTTCGATTAATTTCGACCGAGCTAATTAGATAGCGTCAGGGGCCGTGTAATTTCGGGTGATTCGTCTCTCTATCTCCCTCCGAGCTTTCTGCTTTCGCCGAATAATGGGAAATCTAGGGGAAAGGGAGAGAGATAGAGATAGAGGGAGAAAAAAAGAGGATCCATGGTATACCTGGGTTTTCGCGATCCATGCCGTGCTCGCATCAATTGCTCGTTCTTGCCCCCGGAGTCGAATGGAACGCGAGTTCTCGTGACTGGAGTAACCCCGCCGGCGTTTTTGCCGTTTATAAATAATAGAAAACGCTTTGTCGAGGGGATGCTAAATTGCGAAACGCTTGTGTCTTCCCTCTCTTTTTCTTACCCATTTACTTTTCATTTTATCCTGTCCTTTTTCCGGCGACCGTTCCACCCCGATACACCTTCCCCTCTCTCTTTCTCTTTCGTTCGAGCAACTTTGCTACCGAAATTATCGTTGCTACACAATCCAGAACTATTAATGACTTCTATCCCCACTCCTCTACACCTTCCTTTTTATTGCCACGCCGTGGAAGTTCACAAGAGTTTTGCAGTTTTAAAGGGAAATTGAAAAAGAGAGCGGAATTAAATATAAACCATGTTACCGTCGCTGACGACCTCACATGAAAAGATTCCGCGCAAGCAGTGTATTCCATGAAAGAATTCAGAAGTCGAGATTTATTATAGTGATCCTAATTTATTTTACGTCGCCTTTTTAACTGCTGTGGTTATTTCGCGACGGGACCTACAGTTTTTACAAGATTGGTTCCGAACCACTTTGGGCACCACAGTTTAAAATGGCACATGGAATATTTCCAGAGGTGCCGGCGCAGCGCGGGATTCGAACCCGCGATCCCTCGTCTGTGATTCTCTAGAATTAATTTATGCAAGTTACTTTGTACACGTGTGGAAAATATTTGCGCTGAAATCGGCAATCAAAAATGAAACGAAAGAAGATTGAAATTAAAACGCATTGCTCAGATTTGCATTTTCACTGACTGTAAAATATAGATAAATTATTGCCATTCGTCTCTGAAATTGTCTTAAATAAAATTGCCGTGCACACGATTCGGATATCTACGAAGCAGAGACTCGCAAGTTAAGATTTATCATAGCAATCAGTTTCTCGCAGTTCTCTCTCCCCGTAAGCTGCTGGTACAAAGTTAAAAATGGAACGAGAGAGTATTAAAATTGATTTAAATGCATAGCAAGTGCATAAAGCTGTGCAAGCTACTTGTTGCACTGTGGTTCGCATTTTTACTGATTGTACGTACTGTATAAATAAAGTATTGTTATTCGTCTCTGGAATTGTCTTGCGAAAGATTGCTATGCACATGTTTCACGCAAATATTGTTACAATCCAAGATTTATCCTAGCAATTTCTCTTTTGCAATCTTCTCTTGAATACTAAGCAAATTTGCTGCTGGCAAAATGCTAATCTTTACACGGAGATAAATATAGGCATGAAATCCGTAAATTAAAAGTGAAACAACTAGATGCAAATTATGTATGTAAGCTTTGTGTATAGGCTGGTGAGTTACATAAATGCCCGAGAGAGGGCGGCACTTGAGAAGATAAAGTAAACAGAGAATTAGATAGATAGAGTGACAGTTAAATTGATTAATACAAGAATTAATTCCATTGATAATAAGTGAGAACGAATTAATGAAACCTTTAAGTACAGAAATCTACAAGTGCAGGTTTCTATAAAGAAGATCTTATGTTGAGAGAATATAGGGAAGAGCACAAACATTTAACTGTTAATTCTCTATATTTTTAGGTTAGTGTAACACTTGGAAGTATGTGATAATTATTTATTATGTAAAAGAGAAGTCCCAGGTTGTTCTCGTGTTAATATTAATTTAAATGCACCACAAGTGCATAAACTTCTACACGTACGGAGATTCACAATTTCAGCGTTTGTGCGGGCAATGTAGATGCACTATTTGTTATTCGTCTTTTTCCAATAAAACTGTTGCGCTCGTATTTTCCGTCTAACGTTCGATGTGTCTGGTTTCAGGATCCGACATCAAAGAGCCGGCCTCCATACTGAACTGCCTTTATGCTCGCCAATTGTGCTTCGAGGATCCTTCCTGCAGCGCCATTCTAGAAATTATACCGAGGGTCTGCGGTCCGGAAATAGGTGAGCAACGAAATCTCTCGATATTCAATCCTTTTTATCGGAAGAAAAGAAACGGGAACCGAGGAAACCTTATCGCTTCAGAGTCTCTCCGACGTCGTTCGAAAACACACGATTAGTGGTAATGTAAGGGACTGTCGTAAAGGTTGGGACATGTTTTGTTTTTTAGCTATAAAATGTTATAAGATGAGAACTGAACAAGAAAATGTATACCGTTCGAAAGGTATAGTTTCCAGCTACATTTTCGCTGCCGAAAGTATAATGATAGTGTTAATTTGATTATTTTACATAAAAACACTTTGAACATGGTTTCCTATCATAAAAATTACGTGTTTACGCAACACAAAGAAAAAAGTTTGTAAATCAATTAATACGACACGAGTATCCCAACCTTTACAAAAAACGCCATTTTGAAACACACAGACAAGAAACAAACTCACATCGCGATAAGTGCACAATCCATTTTGTACATTTAAACTACATTAAATTTCCTACAAATTAAATATATTTGAGCAATCAGGGTTGACAAATGTTTAGTTGAAAACGAATCCATGAGAAACACAATGGAACTTTTTAGGGCATATTTCTAGCCTTTGCTTGACACAGCTACACTGAACACGACTTGTTGCTTCCAATGCTCACGAAAAGTTCGTTTATAAACAGAAATAAAGTTGACAATCACGACATTGGCGTTTCTAAGTGCGTCAATGTCGAAAAAAGCATTGTCCCAACTTATACTGTGTCTACCTATACGGCAGTCCCTTAATACTGTATAAGAATATCTATCGATTTTAATCGTAATCTTAGCTCGAGTAAAGTACAGAATCGCGTAGGTATGTCAATACAGCTGACGAGCATGCTAACGATAAAGTCGTCTCGTTGCATCGCGAAACTGATCCAGCACTCTAAAATCGCGCTCGGAATTCCGCGCTCGGTTCGAGTGCAGCCATGGAGTTTTAACCGGGGCTCGGTTTCAGCGAAAAAATTCGCCCGACGCTCCACTCTTGCTCTTGTTTTAAATAATTGCTCTCGAGGGCGCGATTGGTTCGGGGCAATGGCTCCTGGAGTCGAAGAGCGTCCGCGTTTTCCTTACCCTAGACGTAACTAGAAGCGGAGAAACGGGGCCGACCAGAGACACGGTCGACGACCTCGTTCTTTTCGCACTTTTTCCTCACCTTCTTCTCGGCCAGACACGTTTCTCGCCCCCTCTTTTTCCACTTTTTACACTCTTTTTAACTCTTTCTCTCTCTCTCTCTCTCTCTCTCTCTCTCTCCATCTCTTCTCTCTCCCCCGTTTTCAACTACTTCTCCAGCAACCGCGTGCCGATGGAAATCGCGTTATACACCGTCACCGACGGCCGTGCCGCAGATTGTGAATAATTCGGTGTCTCGTCGACGATAAACCTGTCACTCTGTCAGGCTTTCCTCCTCTTCCTATATTTATCTTTCAATGTTCCTTGTTTCCTCACTGTCCACCGTTCGTGAATATTGTGGATACGCGTGGAAATAAGTTGTTTGACATTATCTTCTCAGAGTCCGACTGACAAATCACAATCCCAGAAAAACCCACAGCTTCAAAGTGTTAATACTTTGAGTACCACGTTGGTCATATAATCGACACAATTCTCTTTCGCCAAAACTGAAATCCGATTTCTACTATACATACAATCTATTAAGTAAATCAGATTTTATTAGGATCTGCGAGCTGTGAGAATGTTATAAAAATTATTAATTAAAACATAGGAACCATGTGGGAATTTATTTCTCTCTTGAAAATAAAAATCGTTTGCATTCATTGCAAAACAAAGAAGTAGAAATTGTAAAAAATGTACTGATCATCTTAAATTCTTGTAATCTTTTATTATTTTGAAATTACACTTACCCATATTTAATATAGATTGATAAAATCCTCGGTTATATATATATATATATATATATATAAAATATAATAAATTATTATAATAATTATTAATAATTATTAATAATAAATAAAATATTAATTATAATATTAGGACCTTGAATAAGTTCTCGCTGTTTCTTTTACAAAATAAAAGCTTTATTTAAATTATAAGGAACAAAAACATTTCATTCAAAGTATAATATATATAGTATAGTATATTCGAGTAATTCCTACAACTTTTCGTCTTCAAATTTTTTCGGTGCGCCAAAACGTTCTTTATCCTCAAGTTCAAATTCATTATTTTTGAAGCGTCGAAACCAGTCTCTGCATGTCGTATCCGACTAAGCATTGTCACCATAAGTCTCAACAAGAATTCTATGTGCTTCAGCTGCAGATTTCTTTTGAATAAAGTAGTGCAATAAAATTCCCCGCAGATACACTTTATTCGGCAGAAAAGTAGACATTTTCAGAACTAAGAAAAAATTACTTTGTTTACACTAAATTGAACTACCATACACTGAAATTTAAGGTTAGATACACTACTGCCTTGCATGTGTGTTACCATTCGAAATTCCACGAGCGGGGTACTGCTACTGCCATCTTTGAAGAAACAGCGAGAACTTATTCAAGGTCCTAATATATATATATATATATATATATATATATATATATATATATATTAATGTGGCAGACTGCGGATTCTATGTATTTATGATAAAACTGATTAGGTCAAACATAAAACAGTAAAAAGATTGAAATCATTTAATATAACGATGTCGTTATATTACTACCAACTTATTAAAATTATTGAAGGAAGAAATAAATGTTGATATGATTTCAGTATCTCGCAATTGATACAGACAATTTTTACTTTTCCAAAACATCCGCAGTCCAGACATAAGCCTTAAGCAATTGACAGTAAACGAATCAGGATAAATAGTTATGTTAATGTTGTACATTAGTGGATAACTAATGTTATTTCACAGAAAAACTGTACACACTCGACCGTCGGAAAGACGAAATACAGGACAAATTCTCGCGCGTCCTGCGTCGCGATTTACCGCGTCCTTTCTTTTCTGCACGAGGGTTTCGGTTTCCTCGAGGCCGAGACCACCGAAATTCGCGGTCCCGGTTTCCTGTTCTTTTGTTTAGTTTAATTGGTTGGGTCTCCCCGTTTACGGGCCGGGAATTTTCATTCCATCTAATTGAAGCTTAATTTCCCTCCTGCGCGGCGGGAGCCCGCGAACACCGTCCAAACACGATTATTTAAGTTATAACGCGAACGGTCCGCGAGAGTCCCGAGAAAAAAAACCCGCGGCGGATAAAGCAGCACTTGATTGGAGGATGGATATAAAATTCAGAAAGTTTCAAATTCAATCGTGCCGCGGGACCCCGATCTAATTACATCTCGACAACGATACTCGCTCCGCGAGAGAGGGAAAGAGAAGCCGTGCAATTTTTCTCCGGCGGTCGCGAATCCGGAATATTAGTCGCCGAATATTAGTATCGGATTACTTAAAACTCGCCGGGAGATCTCCTATGGATAACATCGATCTTCGATGCCGTATCGGTATCGGGAACCGATGCGCATCGTCAAGAAATATCATTGCAGCCGATAACAATAACCTGCGGTCCGAAGGAATTAACCTGGCGAATCTGTTTACTCGACATCCGCGGACTTATTAGGTTATCTGGTTTTGGGGAAAAAATTCTCGATGATTTGTATAGTGGAGCTGGTGACACATACAAGTTGCTGTAACAGCGATAAATTGAGACTTGCCGACAAAAAAGTCACTACATTTCTACTACGTTTTTATTAGCTTGCTCTCTTGTCTGTCTGTCTGTTTGTTCGGTACAAATTTTGCAATTGATTTTAAACTAACTTCCCGATGAGCCAGAGGCTTGAAATTTTAAACATAGCTAAGAACTGGATGACAATGCAATATTTTTAAAAAACTTAAAAAAGCCTATTAGTTTAAGAGATATAAACTATTGAAAGTTTAACCGTTACACCTTCCCGCGCGACGCTCGGTAGTACCCACTCGGTTCCCAATCTGACTCATCCCCATTCCACTGACCCGCTCCCACCAAAGGAGCTCAGTGTGCGTCAGAGTTGGGCAAAAATATAATCAACGATTCACGACTACATTTCTACTTCAATCGTTAATCACAATTAACAATTAATCTCCTCGTTTAGTCGTTAATTATGGTTAACGATAAAATACTTATTTATCAGAGCGCGACCTAGATGCGAGTTGGCCAACTGTCTATTGGCAGACTGTGGCAACTCGCATCTAGGTCGCGCTCTGATTGGTCCGGGTTTTTCGTTAGTAACTCATAAACAAAGGCGCGGATAACATTTTTGCAAAGGAAAATGTCGCTTGAAATGGTCTCAGGAACCACCCCTTTTTGGGAAGTTGACGAATTTTGGGACACCATGTATATCTCGGATAATACTAAAATATATCCCCTAAAAATCAATGCAAGACCATTTTCCGACTTGTTTAAAAAAATCTCGAAGATGGCCTATAGAGAAGAACGATCTCCGGATCAGAATATCGCTTTAAGTTCGGTTGTTCCGTAGAATCGTCGAATCGTCAGGTCGCACGGTTCAACGATATTTCCATGGAGGTTTCCGAGGCGATTAGCTAATTTTTTCGCATCCCGAAATCCCTGGTAATTATTGTAAATTGCGCCGAAATTACAACTACCTGGTCAGAATATTGCAGCGTTTACATTAGCCGGGCGCGTTGGCCGTTCACTCGTTCACCAGCAGTTGGCCCGTTCGTTCGTTCGTTCAGTCGTTCAGTCGTTCGACGGATTCGCCGATGGACATTCAACGAGCTCATAATCATCCGTCCATAAACAGTCCGCCTGCCGGAACACGAATCGAGATATTGATCCGAGCGAGAAGCATCCGGCTCACGAGAGAAATTTCGGTTGTTTCGAGAGCAGCGGGCACAGCTCGGTCGGAAGTTGCCGATACACTCTACGGACTTCCGGCCGTGCCCCGAGAAACTTTGGCCCCCCTAAAACTGCACGCCTAAAAACTCGCATTTTTTCCACCCTTTAATGAGCCCCAATCCATTGCATCGTTTGCAATTTCTATTCACAATGGAACGCTAAAGCAATCTTCTTCAAATTCTGAAAAATTGTATGATACGGTAAATGTACCTATTACTGTGCTATTACTACGTACGTTTTACTGCGGCATTTTCTCCCAATGAGTTTAAAATACGTAAAAATAAACATTTTCACCTGAATAAATTTGTACAATTCAATTCTCGTTGGCGAGGCAAACAAAATTGTCAATTCTGAAAATGCTTTCGGCGCTACCGTTTCGATCAATTAATATAATATAACAAATCTACAAAAGATTTACTCCTTTCCTGACGTTTCGATTCTCAATCGTTAATCGCAATTAACAATTAATCTCCAAGTTTAGTCGTTAATTGCGATTTACGATTACATTCCTTTCAATTGTAATCGTCAATCCGATAATTGATTAATGATTAACTGCTAAAATTTTGAAATGAAATACGGAATCAAAACTGTATGAATACTGAAAAAAAGTATTGTCATTTGGTTTATATATAATACAAACTCTGTTTACGTGCTTTTTTTCGATGATTTCTTTTTTTAATCAACGATTGACGATTAACTTCATCAATCAATTGAATCAATCGTCGATTTTTCGATGATTTCTATTTTAAATCGTATACATTAATCAATCAATCAAGATTAAAATTCTAATCGATTAATACCCAACTCTGATACACAGTATTCTCCATAAAATGCTTACACATATTATCATTTCATGATATGATATTAGGAATGATATTAAGATAAAGTTCGATCGAAGCATGATATCGCAGTAGTCGCTACAGTTGCCCTATCTCTTGAGATTTGGCAAAATTGCAGAAAAGTTACTTCTTTCTGTGTTCCCGGTTCCGTAGACCAAAGGCAGCGTAAAATAATCACTGGTAGTGGTACACGTAGATGTAACGAAGAGTATTCTAAAAATTTCGAGTTTCTCGCGTGGCGGTCGTTTCGAAACGCGGGGCGCGCGACGCGTCTCAGGTAAATGGGATTAATTCGTATTTAATTTACCGAGCAAACGAAGCCAGGCTCTGGTTTGATACTGGGAAGTGTGCGAGAAGGAACACGTCGACGCAACGACTGAATTATCGCGGGTAACCTCGTTCCGTTGATAACGCTGCTAATAAAAAAATAGTGCGCTCTTCCGACGCGGTCTCGCGGCCCGTCGCGCAATCTGCTCGTGCGATTCCCATAACGAAACGCAATCGTGCCCGTGCATGCGCGTAGGTATGTACGTACACGTGTTCGTATGTGTGTGTGTGTGTTTTTTCACAAAAATTGATATACAGCCTCGAGGAAAAAATTGAACGATTCCCGGTGACCGAAACGCTGCCGTTTTCCCATCCGGATTTATTACTCGCCGATGACTCCGTACTGCGAGCGAGAGGAATAGAGAAGAGAGAGAGAGAGAGAGAGAGAGAGAGAGGGAGAGAGAGAGAGATGGAAAAATAGGGGGAAAGAGGAGGGTTCTATCTGCCATTTTTCGGTAATCCGTGCCTGTTAGAGACGCGGTTGATATTGTAAATAAAACATTAGGAGAACGGCATACATAATATGCCGGGAAAAATGGTGCGCCAGCCGAACCGAGCTCAGGTAAACTGTTTATTTTTCGGACCGCTGCTTCGCTGCGTATTAATTACCGCGTTTTCTCGCCGTTCGCTCACGCTCCAAGCAAATGGAAGGGACCAGTTGCCCGGAAACGCTTCGCCGACGAATTAACAATTCGCCGTTCAGCTGACGCACTCGGAAAAGTGTCGAAAGCCTAGCCTCTCTCTGCCGGATCCTTCTTCCCCGTTCGTTTCCCGCGATGATATTTTCCATTCAAATCAGCCGACTACCTTTTTCTCTTTCGCGCGCGCTGGCTTGCGGGTCGAGCTTTTACCTTTTTCGGGGAACCTTCCCACGAACCGTCTATTCTAGCGAGCGTCTCATTGCTTGGCGATGATAAATGTAAAATAACGAAAAGTAAAAATTGTTTACTCAGATTACAATAAACAAGGATCAAATAGGAATTTCATTGCTTCTTGATAATTTTAACTTTAACCTTCAATTACTCGCGCTCCACTTTCTATACAACTGGTTGCAGAATAAATATTCGCTAGTGTGGTCGACACCTTTGTTTATACTTGAGACGCTAAATTTAAAGTTTTGAGATTGTAAATATATGCAAGTGATTAAAAGTTGATGAACTGGCACTTATACATTGGAGCTTCTAAGGTTTTTTAATCTGTCTGCTGCTTTTAATTGTTCCTACTCATTTCGACCATAAATACATAAAATCCGCATTCCAGTAACGATACTAAAACCAACAAACAAGCTTTAACTATGGAAAGTTTCTATCAAGATTACAACTCTCGCCAGAAACATTAATTAAGCAGTTTTCGAATAATGTTGTCCAGGAACAGCGCTGTTTAACGCACTGTACGGTTTTCAATTTTAATTTCTCGGCGAACACGGTCGCGATAATTTCACAGCCGGTAATTACCGGAGCCGCCGTGTAATAAAGCGCGAATTAAGTGTTGAAGATCGCGAACGATTCGGTCATGCCCGGAGGATCGTTGGCCGATTATAAATTTAGTATTTACCGGCGTCAGTGTAATAGGTACCCTTTCGCAATCAGATTATCGTGTTACAACTCGCGCGATATCGACCGCGCGTTTACAGGGAGAGAAAGAGAGCTGTTAATAACAGGGTTACCAGAGAAATATCCTGGTCCTGGTTTTGCATCGTAGATCGGGCGAATCCGGCCGCGTGATTCCGCCGGTAAAATGCAGGGGTGTAGGAGAAAGTGGTATCGAAGTACCTCGGACCGTATCGACATGGCTCGCGTAAATTCTTCAACCAGGTGGATTCTGGAGGTCCGATAATTTCCTGAATACTCGTGGGAAATTCCTGTGAAAGGAATCTTGCGCTGACTTCCTGTTTTATGCAACCTCCGCCGCTGCACGCGTGACCGTTCCTGACGGTTTCGGTACTTTGACCCTCGTCGTACGGTCCTGGGTCTGTTCTGATCCATACACGGTGCTTCGGCATATGCAAAATAGACTGTAACAATTTGTAGGGAATCTTTCTTTCATATTGCACTTTCATATTTCATATTGCACTCCTTAACGAGCTCGCTACTAGCATTTGTTTCAGCAATGGCCTTCACCGTATCCTATCAAATGCAATGTCTTGTGAAACGTAAAAAAAGATATTGTCAGAAAAAAGCGAAGAAGCACAATTGTTCAGATAATGTACAAAATCGTAATACTTGGACATATTGTGATGTTATTGTTCTCGAAGTTCACGGATGTTTTATCGAACCGCGACAGTCAAGCTGTTAAAACCAGGGACCATAACTGCTATAACCAAAAAGAAAAAAAGTCATAGAATAACGAGTATTTCATCGACTAAAATCGTATTGGTTACAGATAAGTAAGTAAGTAAGCAAAAATAAAGATTGTCTTACTAATAGATCATGCGAGAAAAATTCCGAGGCTCCTTAATTGAGGCTGTAGCGAGGGCTGCATTGACTCCGATATGGAGAAAATTGAATCGACAAGACTGGTTCTCGTATCAGGACAAGGGATAAAGGAGATGACACCGGAAGCGACCGATACGACCGGTTTTGCAGATCGTTAGCGTCCCGCGCCACCCCCGCCAGTGTCTTCGTAATCTTATCCGTGATCCTTATTTCGCGCGCTAGTACCCCATACGATGAATATTGTCGGCCATAGCGGACCTCCATTTCGTCTGAGCGTCTTATCGATGGGAACGATCCACGGCGGAAAATCTCGCGAGATACCGCGTTGTTATTCCGTAAACTGCTCTCCGGTGTTTATCTTACACTTAACGCTAATCCGAGGACGATAATCTCCGCCTGTCGATCGGCCGTTCGCACGCTATCGCTCCTCACATAATTGTCACTTAACGATCGCTAACCGCCTGCGTATGTACCTCCGTTGTTTCGACGGGTTATTCGACGCCATGCAATTTTTGCTCTTCGAACTGTTCAAACTTGTCCAATCAATGTATTGAACTTGTAGGGCCTACCCTAAAACGTCCGTGCAGAAAAGAAAGTAAAATAAATACTGCAAACACTATATGTACAAATTGTTTGAATATTTCTGAAGAGAAGATCTCAAAGTCTTTGTCGAATGCCCGTTTGAAATTAATTTTCCAAAGAAGAACCGAGAATTTACTACAGATTGTAGACTGCCGCTGTTTCTAAATAAATAATTTCGAAAGTCAGAATTCCGGTCAGAATTTTTGCACTCGCTCGACGATAACGATTTGACGCCGATCAATGTCACGCGATAATTCCGTGCACAACAGAACGGTCAAACTTGATATTTCTGTTTACGCGACAATGTAGACGGAATTGTCTTGTCAATATTGTGACGCTCCATTTCGATCTCGCTAATACGCTTGACACAGGACAGTCTTGTCCCCCCGGTTCACTCTTTCTCTTTTCGACAACCAGACAGAGTGACCCAATTGTTTCGTCGCAGCCTTCAGAAAGCGATACCGCCTTTCTCCAGATAATTACGAACGAGTTCGATTCCTCGTCAATATTCGAGAAAAGTTTGCTCGGGATAAGATTTGTCTTGGGGAAACTGGAGTATCGATCGATTTTCAAGACGATTCAATATTAGCTGCATGAATTATTATCGACTGACTTTTTTCCTCTCGAATTCATTACAATCCTGGATTCAAATATTTTTCTGCCATTTTGAGGGCTTGAAATTTTTGTTCTTCATTTTTAAGAAGATCCTCTATTCATGTCTCTGCTTGTTCTTTTGTATGTCAATCATCAGGCTAGTAATGTCATTTGTACTTACAATTAGACAAATTTTTCTTCTTCTTATTTGAATGTTTGTTTTTAAGGAAGGACTACAACACGACTGAGCGTTCGAAATTAACTTCTCTCATCGATAACTGCTTTGAGCAATCTAAACAGTTTTTCTTCATCGATAACAGTTATCGAAGAGGATAATAAATAATAAATGTTACTTGTAACCAAAAAGTATAAAAATCGATATTTTTTAATTATTTTGTTCTTCGAATTTTTTCTTTATATTTTGTGAATAACTGTTATTTTTGGTCCCTGGTTTATGACCATTGTTAAATGATTACGTTTTGCATTCGTTCAGCAGTAACATTTAAACACCGCTAGATTTCGATACATGATTAGTATAAAAAGGATCCTTAATCACAGAACATTTAGAAGGATTTTCCCGTAAGAGGAACCGTCACAAAGTTTAAAAAATAATTCGATACAGTAGACTGAAAGATTCTTCACCTCATCTATAAAATGTAAAGTCACCACTCTGCTTGCATTCATTTTGCAGTCCCACTAGAAGTACAGTGTCCCGCTAAGCGCCGCACCGCAGGATTTCAAAGCACGATCAGAGCAACGACCGTTTAAATTTGTTTTGAGCTTGCGTCCCTCGTAAAAATAAGAAGCTAGAAGAGTGTCTGGAAGGTCTGGGTGTCCCGACGAGGTATTCAGGCGGGCTCGACGCCATCCATGGTCGGGGATGGTCGTTATTTATGGGCATAAGTAGTGCCCCGACCCCAAAGTGCCACCGAAGCCTTTTAATAAGGGAGTCTTCCCGTAGCATATCCTCCGGCCGACACGTTATTACTTCGGATACCTGCATACTTGGAGCGCCGTGGCTCTCCCACGCCCTTTTCCACCCCGTTCAGCAAGCGCAACCCTCTGCCCGCGCGACGATCGCGTCGGAGGCACAGGAAACAGCGCGGTTCGAGACTCGCGGATTAGTTCGGAAAGAGTACGAAAGTGTTCGTACACAAGGGCCAAAGCGGCGACTCGTCCGAAGGCACGGAATTCCGAAACCCACTTGCAACTGCATCCGCAATGCATCCTCTTTCCGAAAGCCGACCCGCTGTGCGGAGCCCGCGGCTGTCAAGCGCACAACCAACGCGAAACTTCGAAGGCACGCTCGCGAAATTTCACTTCGCAAAGTCGAACAGAACACCCCAAACACGTGCACCTGGCCACCGATTTATCGCAAAATTTTTCGAACTGGATCACGCGATAACGATCGAATCTCACTTTCGTTGTGCTCTAACGCAACATTTCTACTGCGGTGCGTTAATCATTGGGATTTTATCAGCTGTTCCAATTAATTTGCTGTGTCCCTTGAGAAAGCTTACTGCTTTGTTTTGCAGCTGTTGTGATAGCTTAAAATGTAACCTATTTTATATTAACCCTACTAAGCAGTTTACGCATGTGTATGGGATATCTTTTGCTGGATTTCGTAAAATTTTTGTCACAATGATTGATGGAAAAATGTATTAAATTATTTCTCGAGATTGTCGACACACATTTTTCCCAATAGTATTGTAAATCAATTTTAATTTCATGTATGTTTAGCAACACGTATTATTAACGATCCCGGATGCCTGTAAAGGTAAATTAATTTTGTTGTGTTGGTGGGGAGCAGCTGGACCAGAGGGGGATCGAATCGGGAACGAGCCGGTCACATCAAACGTTTCCATTTTCGGGTATGGCGCGAGCGTTTTTGGACCAAGTAAACCAGAAATTACCTGTCGGCCGCGCGATAATGGAGGGGAAGACTCGATTTACTTTAAAATTCAAATGTCAAGTCGACCTTAAAGGACCCTTGTCCCACGCAGCCGCTGAATCATACGTCGGAACAATGAATAACGCGAAAGGGAATATTAACCGGAGAAGGGTGGCGCGCCGGGGGTGGGAATATTCGAATTCGCTTTGGAAGCCCGCGATCGTTTGAAATCTGCAAGGCAGAAGAGGCTCCAAACGTTTATTTGGATTTATGAATCTCCCTCGACTTCTCCCTCCCTTTTTCTCTCTCTCTCTCTCTCTCTCTCTCTTCTCTATCCTCTTTCTTTCCTCCGCCAACCCCCGTCTTCCCTCATTGTCATCCCCTGAAACCCCTAACCGTTCTCCCATTCTCGAGCGTTCTCTTTTTCGATTCTACGGTTCGGCGAGCAAGTAAAACTCACCCGTTAAAAGGGATAGCGCGGCGACGTTCAAATTAATTCTGATTTATCGCTGTATACTAATCCCGATGCTTCCCGGGCTTATCTGTAGCGGCGCGAAAGGTACACACGCCGGCCATTACGATCGATTCTAGGGAATTTAGTGGCCGCGACTTACCTAGATTCCGAGCCACTGGTTCCTTTATTTCTTGAGCACCGTGCTCGAGCGATTTGTCTCTCGCCGCGCTGTTACGCTTTTCGGTTCGCTTTCTCTTTGGGCTGAGCTATTTTTGTTTCTACCACTACAATTGAGACAGTTTAAACAGCTTCAGCATTGACGAATTAAAGTTTCTTTCTAACAATAACATTTAATTGTCAATTTAAACAAATTGTTGCCACGTTTTCCTATCACTTTTTGACACTTTATGGAAAGTAAATATTTTATAGAGCTGTTAGAAAACCTGTATGCGTGTACATTTACATTGTACTAGCGAAACATCGTACGAACGAAACAGCATGCGAACGAGGAATGAACGAACGAGCGTCGGTGTGCGAGACGGTTTTTTAACCGACTTCGAAAAAGGAGGAGGTTACTCAATTCGATCTGTATGTGCCTTTTTTCGCTTTTTTCTATGTATGTTCACCGATTACGCCGAGATGGATGGACCAATCGGAACGAAACCTTTTGCATCTTGTAGAGTATGTTCCCGGGATGGTCTCGTGCAAAAAATTTTACATTTCTTTATTAATTACGATTTTATTTGCGAAAATGTAGGGTGGTGATACCGTCGTGAACTCCGCTGAATGTTAGACATTAGGAACAGTAACGACGTGACGTCGTTACCGTTATCGATTGCGGCTTTCAGATATTTATAAATTACGATTTGGAATGTGGCGGCTGACAGTGATAAAAAAAGTGTGAAATAAAAAAAACTTAAAAAAAAATTAAGCCGACTTAAAAAAAACGCACTAAAAAGTATAAAATAATTTCCATTTAATATATGTGAATACACACGAACTTAAATACAATACAATCTTTTCGGAGGCGGCGCAAAATTGAAAATTTTCGACACTGGAAATTACGAAAATCCTTAAATTGTTCTAAATACTAATATATTTATATTTAAATAATATATTTGTGCGCCGCCTCCG
>CM052279.1:28852537-28997532 GCA_028455765.1 Lasioglossum oenotherae | reverse complement strand
AATACAATCTTATCGGAGGCGGCGCAAAATTGAAAATTTTCGACACTGGAAATTACGAAAATCCTTAAATTGTTCTAAATACTAATATATTTATATTTAAATAATATATTTGTGCGCCGCCTCCGAAAAGATTGTATTGTATTTAAGTTCGTGTGTATTCACATATATTAAATGGAAATTATTTTATACTTTTTAGTGCGTTTTTTTGCAGTCGGTTTATTTGTTTTTTAAAGTTTTTTTTTATTTCACACTTTTTTCGTGAAAAATGTGCGAGATGGTTGGCCTATGTCGTCCTATCTAAAATTCAGCATTCCATATTAAATTCAGTTATTAATTTAACCAAAAACTCTCTAAACGTGATTTATTTCTAACAAGGGCGTCTGTTTTATCTCAATACAATGAAATATGTTTAAAAAAAATATTCGCATGAAAGTTGCTTTTTTTTCGATACTTCTAATGGTGAAGGAGATTTATTAATTTTTTTTTTGTGTTTATTTCGCGACGGGACCTATAGTTTTTATAAGGTGGGTTCCGAACCACCTTGGGCACCACAATTTAAAATGGCACATAGAACATTTCCAGAGGTGTCGGCGTAAAGGAGACTTAATTTTTTCGAATAGAATGTTAGATGTTTGTCTACACATAATATGATAGTGCGTTTTCAGACGACTTCAAGGTGCTAATAGCCATTTTCGGAAAATTTGTGATTTTAATATTTTGTCACACATTCGTGCCAGGAGTCTGTAATTATTTATTAACGAAGCATTGTGTTAATTCGACATCCAGGGGCAGATTAAGCTGTAAAAACAAGAGACGGATAAATATTCGAATTCTTCGGCTGCAGAGCATCAATATTATTATACTCGACTATTTTCGTCACAGTATTATCACTGACACTGCGATAGAGAGGAAAAAATTGGGGTTTGTTCACCCGCGTTCGAAGTATTTGTCTAATTCAGTATCAGTCGGAAAAACAATTCTGGTAAACACGTTTGCTACAGAATGTATCGGTTTTTGGAAACTCGGTTTAGAGACTAGTTTACATATTGCTATGTTATTGAAGAGTCGTTTCATCGAATAAAATCCTTATATTCTATAAACAGACTCCGAATTGTGTGACCAAAATTTTTTCATATCAAACCATATTCCTTCATGTATTACCTTCAACAAATTCAACATAATGTTCCAATATTTTGAAATTCTACTGACGTCTTCACTACTTGAATGTACAAAATCCACATATTAACACAACTCTTAAGTTCCTGTGAGTGCGGAGCAGAAGCTCGAGACTTTAATCATATCATCTGGCAATGTCCAGAATATGATTCAGAACAAGGACACTTGTTACTTGCACTGCTTCTCAATCGTAAATACTACCCTCCCTACATTATTAATTTTTTTCTAAACGTGCGAGACATTATAGCGCTAATATTTGTTTTCAACTGCCTCAAAACATGTAAGATTATAATTTAGCGTATAATTTATTTGTAAAGTGTTATACTAATGTATGCTCAGATTATGCTGTATAGATCAAACATGGTTTCAGCATCGGTAAATAAGTGAAAAAAATATTTTTCTAGAAATATATTTCACATAAAACTTGATAATCAACCGAATCGTAGAACGTTTCACCTGTGACGAGCTTCAACGATTGTTAAGCTCTTTGCAGGTGAACAGAGCGCCGGCAAATAATATCCAGTGTATTCTCCATCGTGAACAAAAAGAAAGCGACACAGTTTCAATTTTCGCGATCCACACGCAGCCGGGAGCGCTATGCTTTCCGTGCGACAGTCGTCACGGAACCAGTTGTGATTTCTGCGTTGCTGTGTTTAAATTTTGCACGCGTCGCGATTCTTATCGACCGAGCTTCGATCCGACTCGTGACACGGAATATTCGCTTTGCAACAGTTTTATATAGTGTGTCGGATCTACGCGGAGAAAGGTTCGCAATGGTGTTTTTCGATGGAGAAATTGAAAATAAAGAGAGCTCGCGCGCCCGGGTCGGGACGGGCCGGTACTGCCCGAAAACTGTGGGGCAAGCTTTCAAAGGATCACCAGGATTATTTTGTTCCTGATGGATGAATTTCGCTCGCAGTCGCCGGCCAAGTAAATTCGTTTATACCCTCGGCCGGGGGTGTAATCGATGATTCCGGCCGGAGCTCAAACGATCAATCATCCGCTTGGCCAACTGTTGACCAAATGAAAGCGTTATTTCGAATGACACGGGGGAGAGTCCCGTGGTACGGGCTCCCTTTCTCTCCCTCCCCTCTCTCCCCCCCCCCTCTCTCTCTCTCGGTTTAACCTTTAAACCGTCGACTGTCGAATATGGGACAGGAAACATAAACCTCGGCCCGCGCGGCGCTCGGCGCGTGTCTCCGATTTGCGCCGCGGTATTTACTCAAAACATAAATAACCCCGCCGCTTCGGCGTCCCGTTAATTATGACAATCATTTGGACCCACTGATTTCGTTGAGCCCTAACCGACCCGACCCGACCCGCTCCGATTCCCACAAATTGCCCAAGCAGGATACAACGTTGATATTCGCCAACGGCACGTCAAAGACACTCTTTTCGAGTGACAGGGCCTGGTTGCCGAGGCAAACGCGATACCAGTGCTTTTGGCTCCAGGAAATGCACAGCCGATTTATGGTCTAGGGAATGGTATATTTTAGTAGTTGTGAATTAGAGTAAATGTACCTGTCACATATACATATGCACCAACGTGACTGTCATAAGATTAATCGAGTATACTTTCTCGGTCTGTTCAGGAAGTCTCCAAGCAATTATAAGTTACTGTAACTAAATACTACATTCTCAAGGCACAGACGATTTGAAATTTGAACAAGAATGTCAGTTTCTAAATTCGAACGGAAACTCGAATGAAGTATGAAGAAAATTCATTTGTCGTTGGACAACGGCCCGGGTCAGACAAGCGAAATGCGAACAGCGAAGAAAGTCAAATGAAAGAATGTTCGTCATTTCGACGCTTGTTAGAGGCCTCGACTCTGAAATTTAATTAAATCTACATTACTTGAAAAGGGAGATCTTAATTTGAAGTTCGAACAACTCGAAGATCGAACGGTCCCCTGGAGCGGATTATGCTGAAACTTCAAGGGTCAACTGTACTCTAAACTTACCATTGGGCAGCTGGTTTATGGACAAGGGAACGGTGCATTTTAACGGTTTCAAATTAGCGACGGGGTGTAGTGCTAGGTTTTATGGCGACGCACAGTGTGTCAAATGGCCATTTTAGCTGGACAAAATTCACTTTCAAATAAACAAAAACTAACTATGCCAATATTATTTAGATATAGTCTACTTACATTTTGTTATAAGTTATTTGTTTAATAGAACAGTGAAATGATAGTGTTGCATTTAAATTGACCAGAAGTTGCTTCTTATTTATCACAGACATTCTATATTAGTAATAAGTCATAAACAAATTCATATAATTAGAAAATGTTCATACATCCAACCGAACGTTACTATTTAATACTTTGATTTTGATCTCTGTATTGCCACGTCTGCTGACGTGTTGCCATAGGTTATAAGCATAGTTAATAAGAGTAGGATATTGTAACCGTTGTTCCGTCTCAAGAATCGTTGTTCCCCGCAAATATTCGTTTTCTAAGGAAATATTTATTAACGGGTCTTCCCTCGCAATTATGTTACAATCGAGTCCCCCTTTACAATGCAAGATCGGTATTTGTTTTTAGCAATAGCTCGTCCCCCCAAACATCGGAAACACGGAAAGTCGATTCTCTAATCTAAGTTGTGGTTCCCAGTCAGACGTCGGACGTAACGTGCCGCGTGGACAAAATGCCGTGTGTTGTATCGCATTTGAGCGTCCAGTAAGGGGATTGGGTCGCGGAACGATAGTTTCGCGAAACTCAGACTCCGGGACGTAACAGTATTATTTATAGTTTTATGTTATTATATTTCTATTAAAATAACAAACTATAATATGAAGCACAGATTTGTTATTTATAAATTGAAACTTTATACTTAACCAAAGAATAATTCTTTCCCGTTAGAATATGTCTGAATCTCCAGCAAATCAATTATTATACATAGTAAATTATATTTATACTTTCTTTGTCCATAATTACAAATGACGTCTTCTTTGATCGTATACACTATTTGTTAAATCATTCTGTGCTACATAGGTCCGTTACTAACTTTGTTGTATTTTATATTTAATTATGAATAACTTAAAATATATTGTTTAATTAGGAAAAACCAACTAACTGTTATAAAAATTTAATAATCATTCATATTTTATACAACTGTAAACATATTAATTGATAAATATAGAAAAACAGGCGATTTAGAATTTTGTCTAGCTAACATGGCCATTTGACACACTGTGCGACGCCTCGTAGTGATCAAAATTTGGCATTGCCGAAAGAGAAGTGCTACAGTTTCTTCTTTGTTCATAATTAATACGTACGAAATGGAATAAAATTTTCGATGTAACATTGCTTGACCTTCTTTTTGTGTATCGAGTGCAAATACACCCCATGTATTGCTATCTGTGATATGTTTCAAATTTTTTAAGTATTGTCTACTTATCATTTTCAAATCAATAAAATTTTTCAAATGCCTTCGCAGTTAACATTCGAATAGTAGTATATAGAAAGAAGGTTAAAGTCTGCGTGCGATAAATAAAACGTGAAGCTTCGTCTATCAAGAAGCAATACGCCGATCTAAGAAACGCTTTCGTTCACCGGTTCGTGACCGAAGCAAAAATGCCGCGTGGGAGGGGATGAGGTGGGGGGCGACCGAGTTTCTTTTTCAAAGAATTTCTTTGATTACCAGACCGGGCCCCGTTACACACGTACCGGCGTGCCTCGTTACTTTCAGTCTCGCGTTTCGCAACCTGAGCTTTCGGTGTAATTTCCTCGAGGGCGCGGGAGGGGGAACGGCAATTGATAGCGGAAGAATTCCGCGCAAATTTTCAATTCTGCTTATTTCTCTACGGCGCGGTGCGGCGAGACGCGACGACAAAGCTGCGAGGAACCGAGTGTCTCCAAATAATTTGCCTCGAACTGCCTTGACCGCGGCTGAAGAATTCGAGTTTCTCACTTGCCTCTATTCTTTATTTATCTCTTGTATGCGAAATCCGAGTACTGCATCTCCATTAACCATATCGCGTGGTTGTCAGTAGTGATGGGATCAACTACCTCGCAAACAGGTTCGAACTTTGATTGATTGAATTCCAACTCTTTATAAGTACTTCGAAAAACAGAAATAGTACTCCTAAGTATACTTGAACCTGTGCCAGACTGTTTCGAAACTTTTACAAGTACTTTGGTAAACGGAAATAATACTTGCAAGTATATTCGAATCTTGGTCGAACAGATTCGAAACTTTTATGAATATCGTACCGGAAATTCTCTGATTTTTCTAATCATTATTTTTTTTACCTTTAAAATCAATTATGTTGTCCTCTAATGTTACATAATCCATTGGAAATAATGGTTACAAATATAATAAAGAAAGTGCTTAAAACCTACTATGCAGTTCCGATTTCCAAAATTCGAGTACTACATACTTGTGAAAGATTCGATTTCTTTCAACATCGAAGTACTTACAAGTATTTTTTCGAAACTCGTAAATACTCATTCCGAGGTTCGATATCAGTTTGTATAAAATGAATACGTTTCAAATATAATCATTGAAACATTATTGCTTTTAAGTAGTAATCGAAACCCATGAAATGAAACTTGGTTATTACAACGTTTACGAGTGTATTAAACTTTCTTCGCATATTTTTAGCTAGCTTCGCTGTAATTGTTTATTTTAGATTAAACTAGACTGTTCCTTCGAGAACAGTTTTCTAGTGCGGTTACGGTTAGGTTCGTCGAGTGTATATCCGCGGAGTTCGGAAGACGGAAAAACTGCAACACAGTGTAGAAAGGGTTCGCCATTTAGGCGAGTTTGATGCTTTTCATTCGAGAAAGAGGTTGCCGAGGGGGAGGGGAGGGGGAAGGGGGAATGTTTGCGCCGCGGCTCCATTCACCGTTAAGTTGCTTCGATGGCTGGAAAGAGGAGCAAACGGAGATAGAGAAGAGGAGTTGGAAAAAGTATTTGACAGCAGTTAGAGGATTGCGTGGGCGAATGGAAGGGGGTTGGATGGTCGTTGTTCGATTCGCGCAGCGACACCGTAGAAATTTACGCGTTCGATTACGCGCGCGATCGCACACGATTCCGCTGCGATATAATCGGTGAGCACGATTACATTTATTGGGTTTAGCGTGAGCCGTAAGGGCAATCAATTTGCTGCTTAAACGTTTATACGGTAAAATGATCCGGAATATACGAGCAACCGAGAGACCGGCCCTTCGCCCCTTGTTATGGCAACCGGCAGACAAACCACCCTTCCGTTAAACCCTCCGATCGCCAGTATACTCCCTCTCCCTCTCTCTCTCTCTCTCTTTCTCTCTCTCTCTCTCTCTCTCTCTCTTTCTCTCTCTCTCTCTCTCTCTCTATACAGGCCGTTCGTTCCGCCAGGGATATTCCGCCGCGACGTCGGTTATTATGCGCACGAACGAAAATCATTTTGCCAACGAATGCCGTCGACGTCGTCGCGACGATCGTTGCGTAAGATGCCACACGGAACTTGCCAGCCGTGGACAATCGCGCACGCGACCATGTAGAAACCGCATCTCCATCCCTTTCGTGATTCAATTCGCCGAATCTGATACTGTTAGTATTATTGCTATTATTGCTGGCCCGTCTTTATTGATCTCGGAACACATCGAGACGCTGGAGATGCGGTCTATGCTATTCTACAGTATTCGTAGTTACAATGCTGTACGAAATCCAACGTACGCTCTTGAAATCAAACAGTTACAGTGAACCACAGTAATATTCGGACTCTTTTAAAGGGACAAAAACTTATTAAAAATAAGATCACACAATTTTTAAGAAAATATGGAAAAAATTGAAATTGGTCGGAATTACAAAGAAAATAATATAGAAGTTGTTTTGTACAACTTTCTTATGTGGGTCGACATTAAAGATTTCAAAAATACGTTTTGTAAAAATCTATGTCAATTATACATATCCTGAAAACTACAGGAATTGAAAGATGCAAAAATCCTTAAATGATATTTCAGTTATAGACTGAAAATCGTGAAAAGCTGCGATTCTCGCAATCTTTAAACGTTTGTAGCTTATTGCAACGTTGTTTTAATTAACACAAATCTACAAAATGTATTTTTTTTTAAGTTTTCGATATAGGCCCCCATAAAAAAGTTGTAAACAACAACTTCTAGTATTTTCTCCGTAATTCCGACCAATTAATCTAATTGCTCTAACTTCTCAAAAAAATAGATTTTTTATGAGAAGCTTAAATTTTAATTTAATGTTGTATCTATGTTTAAAATTTGAAGTCCCTAGCTCATCGGGAAGTTAGTTTAAAATGTACCGAACAGACAGACGAACAAACAGACTGACAAGAAAGCGTACTAATGAAAACGTGGTGAAATATGCAAGTGGTATGATCTTATATGTAAAAAGTCATCGTACTTTTAAAAGTGCCCGAATATTATCGTGGTTCACTGTATACTGTCACAAGAAAGTTCTATAAGTTCTAATAAGTTCTTCGAAAGATATGTGTTAAGCTGTGTCCACACTGTAGCAATGCTGCGGATTTTTCCAATGTATTATATCAATTATCTTTCTTACGTACGAACGGGCGACTGCTAAACAAACCACTACGTATATCGTGGACGCAGCGGCCACAAGCACCAAAGCAATTACGGTCGGAGGAAACTCGGGAAGCGTTGAAAGGCCGCCAGCCATTTTGCCTGCAGAATGGTGCCCATTGATCGGCGAATTTATTATTTAGCTGATCGTAGCCAAGCGAAACGTTTATTTCGGCCCCGAGCATTATATTCCGATAGAATCGTGCGATTCAGGCTGCGCGGGGGTCCGGTTTCGAGTGGAACGATTAAAAAGTTAGCTGAGCGCGAAAATATAAAAGCGACTTCGGCCAACGGGGTGGAGAGAGGGGGGTTGAGAAGCAGAGCGAGAGAAATGTTCGTAATGTTTCACGGCGATGAAACTTTGGAAGTTCGTTCTTTCTTCGGATTTCATCTGGATCGGGTATCGCGAATCCCACCGCTTAAAAGTAATGCCTCCCGCTCCAGCCCCGGAAAATAATTAACCGTTTCATTTCGCGGAAGCTCCGGAGGGAAAGGCAGCATATTCTCCGCCCTTTCAATAAGCCGATCCCGAAAAGTTTCCGTTTAAAACGCGTTTCTTAATTACACCGTTCCCGATCGCTCTCAGACGCGAAGTTTTCCTTCGAATCCGTATTACAGTATTGTTTTCCTGAACCCGTAACTTACTGGAGTCTCCCACGCCCCCCCCCCCCCCCACCAACATTTCTGTATACTAACTTCCGTTACCGTAGGATAATTTCGAATTTCAAGTTTACTTGTAATCTGAGTGAACACTGGGCGGGGCTGAACTTTCACTCAGGGGACCAAAAATTTTCAAGTTTGCTGACTACGACATTATACAATTAGACGAAAAAAATGATAAAACTTTTAATTCTAGTGCGCGGAGTCCAAATTTCAATGTGCGGAGTTCACTCGTTTAAGTTATACACGAGTAAACTTGCTCGATTTCATGCGCATTTGAGAGAGGTTAGAACGCTGCTTTTATGGTTTCCTCGCACTAGATTTCAAAGTTTCATCAATTTCTCGTCGAATTCTATAATATTATATTCAGAAAACTTGAAAATTGTTAGTCCCCTGAGTGAAAGTTTCACCCACTGGACCACTTACAAGGGAGGGACCCTAAGTGTTCGTCTTCGATTTTGATAATTCTTTGTGAGACGATGGAATATGCATCCCTGTTGATGTCTGCAAAATATTAGGTGTAGTTACTCAATAGTTTTAAAGATATAAACAATTGAACTTTCATACCTTGTTGATATACCATGATTTGCAGCTCAAAGTTCAGTTGTTTATATCTTTAAAACTATTGAGTAACTACACGTAATATTTCGCAGACATCATTCGGGATCTATATGTATACCATCGTCTCACAAAAGATCATCAAAATCAAAGTCGGACACTTGGGGTCCTTCCCTTGTTAGTGGTTAAGTGTTTCAGGTTCGGGTCCGCGTTACAACACTTATCCGGAGGCTGTTCTAGGAATCGCTCGAGCTTATCTCGCTTCTGACCCTTGAAATTAAGTTAGACGATGTTTACTGTACATAAAGCATCAGCTGTTTAACCAGGAGGAACAACAAAATTTTGTCATTTCGTTAGTATTGTCTCACAGGTACACCTAACCCGTGTTACACTTGTTACACTAGGATAACTATGTGACATTCAATTGGGGAAGAAATGCGACACTGAAGCGGACAATACTGTACTTTCGAACTCCTTCGAAGGCAATCTCGAGACACGGTTTCTTTGCACGCTTAGAAATCCCCGGAATTCGAAAGAATGTGTCGTATTATCGAAACGGCAAACCCAAAGATGAATGTATTGCGCTTATAGAACGGCCGCTGGGTGACAAATGAGCTGCACGGAAGCCGGTTTTTGTGAAATATAGTTTCTTTATAGATTGCAGTAGCTTTTCAGATTTATGGCTGCCACATTTTTACGGAAATCGTGGGCTGGGGACAACAGGCGAGCTTAGAGTTGATGATTGCGCGATGAGGGGGTTGTGTTGTTCTTGAGTTTGCGTTAGGAGTTGTTTATCTTGATTTTTGTTGGAGTAAATGTATGGAGAAAACGATGGGGAGATTATTCAGGACAGTAGAATGGATTTTCCTTGTTTATAAAAGAGACTGTGGATTTTTTGCATCTATAATAAAAATGAATAGAAATACAAAACGGATTTAGGAATGTTGTTACACCGCTTTCGTCTAATTAATACTATTAAAAGAAGTAATTCATTCTTATTTCAATTGTGTTCCTTACCAATTTTTATTGTGTATAAAGATCCCGCAGCCTGCTTATGCAATATAAATAATTAATAAATACCCGAATGCCACCTATTTGCCATCAAGAAGCGTAGTAAGAAGTTGAAAATAATTCCCGACCGCAAAGGGTTAATTAGAGCCAACGCGACATCGCGGGGGTGGGACCGGAGTTTATAAACGATCCGGGGAAACAAACAGCGCGGCGGAAAAAAGGGCAGTGGGTGGTAATAATTCGCGGGGGTGGAAATTGCGTGGAGTAACGCGATCGAGAATCGAATCGAATCCGTTCGCCGCCATTAATAAGCGCGGAAAGTGCGGTCTCGCCGTTGGGAAAAAGACCGATAAGGTGGCGAAGAGGGCGCTGCCTAGGGTGGGGGAATAGTGTGGGGGTGAACAGGGGGTGGCAGGAGGATCCCATTGTTCGGAAATACAATGTACGTTGTTACGGCAAAGCGCCGCGCACAGTTCTCGAGCACAATGGCTCGGGAGGGAGGCAGATAGCCGTCGCGGAAGGGTGGTATCGCGAGAGAACGGGGTAAACGTGTGTCGGGAGTGAAACGGATAGGGAAAAAAGATAGCCCCTCAAGGGAGGGAAAGAAAGGGAGAGAAAATATGCACGGCGTCCCACGGATTCGCCTAGGCCCCTCCGGTCTACACATTTTTCCGCTTTCCTTTCGTTTTTCGGCCTGCTCCTTTTTCTGCGTCGATGAATTATAACTGGCGAGTGACGCTGGATCCTGCCACAATCGGCGCGGCGCCCACCGAACTCACTGGTCCCTTCAGGAACAACCTTTTCTTAATCCTGGATCCTTGAACCTGGAAAAATCACTGGAATTTTTCAGCGAAATGGAATTTTATGCATTTATGAAGAAATTAACTGGGTAAAATATAAAATAATGAAGAATATAAAAAATCTAAGAATATAAAAATCTAAATCTAAATATATATATATTGTCATGTTTTCTTAAAAGGAGAAAGACTTCAATATTTGAAGATTCGTCGATATGTCGATATATTAATTATAGAAATGATTTTACGATTTTTACTTTACGATTTTCAGAAAGATTTTCCCGAAGGATAGACATACTTTGTGTTGGAGCTATATCATAAATATTTTTTTAATTACTGCCGATGCGAACGTTTTCTTCTTCACAAATACACAGTTACAAAATCCAATTAAAATTCCGGCATGCAATCAGTAAATTGTGGACCGTTCGTGTAAACGTACATACATTTTTGTAGATAAATTCGGTATTGGAATAAAATTTCATTTCCGCTGCTAAGGAATTTCACGAAAGAATAAAACGGAATGCTACATGAAATTTTAACTAACTCTCTGTAGTTTATACAGAGTTCTACCGCGCGATGTTCATTTCGCGAACATCCGAAGGTTTTACACATTATTAATCCATGGAAATCTGCAGACCAGCGAGTCCGTGTTTTTGTAGAAATTTGAGATACCGAAGATTCGAGTGAAATTGTATTTCCTGCTCTAATGGATTCTGCGAATGGAAAATAAAATTAACTGGCTTGTTCAATTAACTATATGCTCAGTGGATCTATATTTTAGTAGAAATTCGAGGAGTCAATGATTGGAGAACAAAATTGTATTTTATTTAGTGATGGATTTTGCGAACGAAAAAAAGTGAAATTGCATTAAAAATTTTGACGGCGACTACCAGTAATCTAATAGTCCGCTTTAGTATTTAGTATGAATGTGCAATAATACGTAAAAAAGTGTTATGGATTTTATTTTTTAATATTTTCTTACGTTGTATTAGATTTTGAGGACCATCAATTCTTTTTATATTGAAAACACGTCTTTCTTCCATAGAATGATTACACAGATTATTATTTCATGATAAATTAGGAATGCTATTAAAATAAAGGAACGATCGAAGCATGATACCGCAGTAATCAATAAATACAGTTAGTACCCTATTTGAACTGTATTTTCTCTTCCCAAATTTGTTTCGCCGACTTTTTGGAAACAGCGTAATCGAAAAACCGGTTTTTGTACGAATCGTCAAAACAATTGTATCGTTATCCCAGACAAAAACCGGGTCGTTTCCAGGTGAATCGAGGTTGTTAGTTGCGAAATAATGCGGCTGTCCTAATGAAACCTCCGCGGTAGATTCCTTGGACTATGATTCGCCGGGGCGCTTATAAAAATTGTACAAAACGGCCCCGGGTTCTTGCAACAGCATCGTTCTTCACTCGACGAAAGAACATTCATTTAGCGAGACTAATGACGCACCGGTGGCCTAGAAGAAAACGTTTGATTGAATGATGAGGCCGGAGAACTGAGACAGAGGGCAATTCGCTACGAGAGGAATCTACCAATCGCTGGATACCACTGTCCCGGGGCTTTTCTGGAACCTGGAGATTGATAAATCGAGAAATTTTAAGACCACGATTACGCGATCTTTGCTTTCAAGGGATTTCACTGAAAAGGATCCGTTCACTTTTCTTCTGTTACTCGATCCGTTACTGTTACAATTATTGCTATAACTCTAAAAAACGTTACTACTGTTGCATAAAAACATTTGATCACATTCTTCAAATTTTCGTTAATAAGTGTACCAAGTTTGGAATTTCAATGCCCGGTACGTTTCTTTGAAAAAATCCCCAAAAAATGCTTTGCGATCAAAGCTTCAAAATAGGGAGACTTCTTAAATGAGGGGTATATAATAGTGCTCCGTAACCATAACTGGTCGTAACTTGGACAAAAACGATAATTTCTGCCTAAAAAAATGATGTATCTCCTCCGAGCATCAATCAATTAGTGTGCCAAGTTTCAAATTATAATTCCCAAAAAGTGTCTCGTAAAAAATTCCGAAAAATCTCCTAGAGAGTTGGAGAATAATTTCCGGGTTTGACATTCGGCAGTTAACGTGCGTTAACGGGCTGGTTGATCGCAGCGAATAATATTTTCGAAACCGTTTCATCCGGATTAACCCCTTTTTCAAGGGGCGCGTACGACCACTAAGTCCGCGCTAGACCGCAATAGAAATTTACCGGTGGGTGATGGACGCCAGTGGTTGGAAACTTTTATTCATCGGATCGGTGAAAGGGGTGAAATGGGTGCAAAGTGTTCATGGTGAGGTGTGAATACGGACCGAGGCATCACCTGTGCGCTCCATGGAAACACGGCCGCGTGTTTCGGACAGTGGTCGACGCGGCGCGGCGGTCCGGCTCGCAGAATGCAGATGGCCACCGCACGATTGTACGGAACGTGTGTAGCACGTATCATCCCCCACATCCTCTCATCCCCTTTGCCAGGACGTTTCTCTAGGGGTTGTCTCGCAGTCGTTCTGCAAGTCGCTATCTACGGTTGGCCATGCGCACCCCATAGGCGCGGCCAGCAATCCGTTAAAAGCGGTGTGTGCAGGGTGCAACGGAGACGGACAGATATCGCACGGTATCAGCAGAGCTCCAGCTGCAACTGCAGCCTGCAGATCCTCGGTCTCGCGCAACACTGTGCATTGTGACGGAACGCCGAGTAAAGGACAGCGTGCCCCCTTCTCCCCCGACCCTGCCCCCGGCCGATTTAATCCAGCGAAATAACACGTCGCGTGTTTTACACCGCTCTTTCCCGATGTTTTTACTGACCCATTTACGCGGACCAAATCGTCCGTTAGTCCGTTAATCACGTTGCTTTCATAATTATTGTTACTCAAAAAAGCAAAACAATGAGTGGCGCGGCGCGTATGCGTTAAATGGTAACTAGTTATTGCGCATTAACCTTCCGTTACTCGCGGCTTCTGCCCGACAAGTATAGTCGCTTTGTATCTCTCAGATACACATGTTTAATCAGAAAAACAAAACAAATTTATGTGTTTAGAGTGTGTCGAATCATATTTCTACACTATAAATTTAAATAAATAAGTCAATTGGACATTATTTTTCGAGCGCGCGAACTCGATTCCCACCACAAGTTACCTACCACTTTAGACACATTCGATGCAAGCTGTGTATCCGTGAGATACGCGCGACTAACGGAAGGTTAATTAGGATCGGCCTCGATCCCTCTGAAGGATCCAGCGGGGGGCGTCGAAATGCATGGAAAACTTGGCTCGTCATTTTTCGATCCGACATTCGACGGCGACGACGACATCTGGATTCATTACTTATACGCCACCGCAGCGGCTCCCGGTTATTACGAAACTTACGGTGTCTTGGAATAGTAATTAAGCCGGCCTCTCCGTCCCATTCTTTCGCCGAACGACGTTGTACTAATTAATCTGCGTGCGGGGCGCGAGAGAGGAGAGGAGTGGAGAGGAGAGGAGAGGAGAGGAGAGGAGAGGCGAGGCTAGCGAAAGGAAAGCGAAAAAGAGGAAAGTTGAAACCGTTTTAACGAGGAAATATTTTAACCAGCGAGAAGGTGGGAGGGAGGTAGGATGGTCGCGCACTAGCAATATCCGGGGGACCGGGTCGATTTTCGCTCCGGGGCTCGCGAGATCTTCTCATGCAAAAATCACAACTCCGGTCTTAATTGAAATGAATAAATTTCGTAACGCAAGATTATTACGGGGCAGCCAGCCAGCCTGCTTGCGCGCGCGCGCGTACGCCGAGGAGCAATGGAGAACGTCTTGTTGATCTTCGCGGAGAGAGAGAGATCCGTCCGGGAAATTAGCGGAATTAAGAGCGAGCGCCGCGCTTAAAGGATTTCCCCGGCTAACTCGATATTTTCGTCGAGCTTTGATATTCAAGTCCGACAATTTAGCGCCACTTTCGGTGGAATTGTGTCGGCCGTCTCCCCGACCTGCAATCAACGACGAGATGAACGTCGATAACGAGAAACAAGAATAGCTCGGAGATGCGCCGAGGATGCAGCCCCGTCGTCGTCGCCGCGATTCGCGGGAAGAAAGCCGAATCTTTACACTCTTCATGCATGAAACGATGCGATTCTGTGAAGAGACTTTTCGCGAGAACGCAGCCGACCCTGACAAAGGGAATCGTGTTAAGTGAGAACGTACGCGAGTTTGACGGAGGAGGTTAATTGTAAGGAAAACGGGTGTAAGCGGGTCAAAAGTGCTCTTGAACTGATTTTAACTGAGGGCGATCTGTCGGATTGCTTAACGCGTTTTCGGGCTTCCTACGTTCGTTCAAATCCAATTTAATTTGCTTGAATATATGCGACAACAAAATTTCATTTACTAGAATCGGTCGAAGAGTACACTCATTTGTTGCAGAAATTGTTATAACTACACTTCGGGTTTTTATGCAAAATAAAAGTGGTCTGCATCCATTGTAAGACATAGGAACTGAATAGTCATTTATTTTTTTTTCCAATCGTTTTAATGTGAGCTGGAAATAAAACAGTACAATTTTAAAAATTCTTTAAATGTCTTCACAGTTTTGTATTTCAGCTAGTAATTTTTGTCATAAATGCATAAAATCCGCAGTCTAGTTACAGCTTTGTCAAAAATTTTCATGACTTAGAAATTTTTGAATAGTTTCTTCGAGTTTTGGATAACTTCCCAAAAATTGTCTTCTATTCGAAGCGTTGAAGTGGGAACGCTTTCCAAGTGAAGCGTGAGCAGTATCGTTACCAATATAACTTTGTGGAAAATTATTATTACTGGTTAAAAACAATTACTAAGTCTACCAAGTTTGTAAAGTTAATATCCAGTACGTTCCTTTTAAAGAACTCCAAAAAATTGCCTTCGATTCAGAGTGCCCGAATGAGGTGACTTCAACGTACTATTTCTGTTATTTCTGTTATAACATTGAGAGAAACAATATTGCTCGCCTAAAAAAAACCAAGTACATTCTCCGAGCATCATTTAATAAACGTGTCGACTTTGGAATTGAAGCACTCGACCCGTTTTCTGAAAAAGATTCCGCAAAATCGTCTCGGAATCAGAGCGTCAAACCGGGCGGGACTCCTTAAAATATATCGGTCTGTTTCGGTTTCGGGTGGATTTTTCGAAAAACCACTCGGGAGCCAATGGGAACCGTGTTAAGCGTCGCGGATCTCGACGCGACCTAATTTCCAACGAGGCTCTCTCGACGAGGAAATAAGAGCGCCGCGCCGCGCCGGCCCGAGAGGGGAACGAGCGAAAAAAGAAAACGATCGTACGAACGAGTTCGGGCTACAAAGCAAAAAGTAAAACACTCTCTGGCAGGCAGAAGTTAATGTTTAATTTAAGATAGAGCACTGACTCTTCGTTTGCCGTCCCACCGGCCGCGGCCGCCTCCCGGGCAAGTTATACGCGAGGCTCTGCCTTTCTCGGATCGATTGGATTCTCGACCGGCTAACGTCGAACGAGTTTCGGGACCCGTTCGGGCGAAATTAATTTTTTCTGCTCGAGGAGATTCTCTGAATCGACTCGGCCAAGAATCCCCGGCTCTGCCATTCTCTATTTGCTTTGTTATCGTTGTTATTGGATGTCGGAAATCGATTCTGGAACTGCTTATCGAATCTACCGCCAAATCGGTTCGAATTCACCCCCGTTTTCAGATCTCGATGGACCGACTGTATAAATTTCGCGATTGTTCGTTCATTGCGTCGATTTGGAACGCTTTCCTTAGCAAGTACTATGATTCGCAGATCTATTTATTGCAGAAAAAAATTAAACCGCCATCGAAAAAATGCGCCAACAAGTATGAAATAATTTCCATTTAATTTATGTGAATACTCACGAACTTAAATGCAACACAATGTTTTCGGAGACGGCGCAAAATTAAAAATTTTCCAAATGACCAGTTACAAAGACCTCGATACAGCGAATTAGGAACGTATCAATCATTCTCAATCAGCCTGTAATAGGATCGGACGCACTGTAATCTGATTACACGGCAAGAGCGACGATTAAAATGTAACCGATCATTCAATTACAAACTGCACCTGATAATTAGTTCAATTACAATTGTGGGTTAACGACAGTGTCGGCCAACGATTACAGTAAGTCGCTCCTAATAGAGTTCACGCGATCGCACGGTGTTCTCAGAACTGAGACAGGAAACAAAGAAATATTTCCTTGAATAATTACTTCAATTTCATTGAGGAATACATGGTGGGCGTTATAAACAGGTCACATGAATAACTCGCTTGCTTTCGAATATACAAGAAAATGCAACAGGCCAAACTTATTTGGTATCGAGGCGCTCATAATCTGATGTTACTAATTTTTTTATTGGTGGAGATATCAAGGAGATGTGAAGGTCAACTCTGTTTTTCAAATGAAACGGTATGTTTTTTATTTACATAACAATGTTACATAGCAAGCGAGTTATTCAGATGACCTGTTTATAACGCCTCACCCTGTGTATTACAATATTTTTGAGGATTTTGAGAACTATGCTGCACCAATTCCCGGTGCAGCAGTCAGATAACAATTGACTGCGCTCCGGGCCGTGGTTAGCACGCATTCTGCGTTTTCCGTGGAAAGAGCATGGTTGCGGTTCAGGTGGAACACGGTTGAAGGAACCACGGTCGTTGTCGCAGCAACAATTCCAGGTGGTCCAAGCGTTATCGTCGGTTTGCCAACCATAGGACTTGCCATTGCTCCCTGTGGTGTAAGGCGAGAGCTTTCCATTCTTGCGCGATAATCTCGTTGTCAGGCCTTCCGGATCCCGTTGCGCCGAATTTCGCGATGGGATTTTGCGGTCTTCACAGGTAGGCATTACCCAAGACCGCCCACTCGCCCGTCCCGGCAATTATTACGCGTGGAATATAATCCTTTCGGGAGCCTGCCACGAGAAACACCGTGCCGAAGTTATGTACGCGAGCTCACACGTCTCTTTCGCCTCGTTCCAGCGGTCGGATTAATTCCTTGATGAAATTGGACCGCGGGCAAATCAACTTTTACTTCCGCGGTTTAATTGTCTCGTCAGAATCTGCTTCATCATCATCTCCGCAGAATCGGAGCTGAAGTATATAGAGTCGGTGTTCAAAGTATTCATACACCTTTTAAAAACGAATTACTTTTTCAAAACTCGACCCAACAGCTTGAGTTTCTTTTCACACATTAGAAGGATTAGTTTACTAGCTAATGTGTAAATCATTTTTTTTTCAAATTGTTATTGGCCGCAATTGCGATGGAAATAGTAAAGGTCACGATTTTTAAATTTTTTATCTGTACCTATAATGAAAATTTAGAAGGCGCCTTTGGTAGGTCTAAGTAAGTTATGTACTTGTGCAAAGTTTCATCGAAATCGATCAATGTTACGAAATATAATTGATTGAAAATAGCAAAAACCAAATAGACACAATAGGACAAGAAGTTCCGCTTTTGCCATGCAACTATTGGGTTAGCAAGAAAGTAATTTCGGTACTTTAAGGTGAAATAAAAAAGCCAATTTTTCCATTCAAACAATGAACTTTAATGAATAGAATATTTTCCGTTTTGTTCGAGGATCTTTTGCCATCTCGCCAACCCAATATTTTCGCGATTTAATTGTCTCGTTCTCGATGTTAATGATTTACAACCAGGATTTTGAACGGAAAAATCAGAAAAAATTACCCGACGTCTATTTTTGATATCAGCAACGTGCCAACAGTTTTTCAGAATTTTCGGGTGCAAGAATAAGCGAAGAATATTTGCGGTTTAATCGTTCCGCGGAGCAGCGGGGCGGCGTCGGAGGGCGCGTTAGGCGCGTTTAACTCGTAAAATTCGTAGTCGGGAGTCCCGACAAGAAAGCCTATTTGTCATCGGCAACGGCCGACCCCGGTTAATAATAATTATTTCGCTGTTCCAGTGGCTTGTTCAACGGTGACAGTGACAAAGTGTCAGGCGGCCGTGCACAGTCTGCAGGCTTTCCCTTACTTCCGACCCACGTGCCTCTGCAAGGAGCCCCACGTAGATCCAGATTGCAACAGCTTCCGGGAATTCCTCTTCGACCATCCCTGCATCTACGTCTTGAAGAAGGGTAAGTTTTACCGAACGAAGAAAATTCTTCTTATCCGTTCTCGAGCAGTTTCGTCAAGCGGTTGCAACTTTCCACCGACTTTACGACGGGCCCCTTAAACTTATCCGTCCTGCCCCTCTCGGTACATCAAATTAGGATTTGCCTTCACTTCTGTAAACAATATTCTACTCACGGAACCATCCCGGAAACGTTTACAAATAATGTTGAAAGAATATGCAGCTGACTTTAATTTTTCTCATGTTATAATCTTACAGAGTGAATTTTTACTAGGCTTGATAAGCGATCTAAAATTTTGAAAAAAATATGTGAGGTAAGGATAAAGTGCCTGTGTCAGATCCCTTTTGATTCGTTTGAATATCTTGTGTGATTCTTGAGAAACACATGTACGGAGTTAGGGGTGTCCAACCCCATATTCAACTCTAGTTGAAAATCAAGATCCTCTGATTAGTAAGATTGGATCAGCTTGAAATTCAAAGGAGTTGTCTCTGTGATGAATGCACTGTGGATCAGTATTCACCTTCCGCAATTAGTAATGTTAGGCGATCGGTCGTCGGAAATTAGAGATTACAAATACCGTGGAGACTGGATCCGTGAAAAAACTGCGCCGGCCTGAATCTGGACGACAAGGGAAATCAATTAAGATCAATCCAGCAGCTGGGGAAAAAAGGGAGCCGAGGGATGGAGGGCGGATCGATCAGAACCACGCGTTAATCCTCTAACAGGCGTTTAATCGTCACGAGGGATTCCGTTCGAAACTTCTCTCGACCCTCTCTCGATCCGGGCCAGAAACGATCCTCGGAAACTTTTAACGAGTCGCGAACACGCGTTCCGCTCGCGACGTTTCCAATAATCCCGGCGTCCCGACGCTCGTCTCTTCTCGTCTAGCTACGTCGCGACGCTCGTTTCTTGTTTAACCTCAAGTTCCACGCCGGCATTACACGAGAACTAGAAAAGCAGGCCGGAGGAGAACCTTTCGCATCCGAAAGAGAACGACGAGCTTGCACGCTTCTCGAGCATCCTCGAGCACGGCCCGATCCGGCTCGGGCTTTCACCGCGAAAATCGCGAAAATCGCTCGCGATATTTGCTCCCGGCATTCTTCGTGACTTCCACTCACTCTAAACGAGAAGATTATCGTAATGCCTCTCGACCGCTATCGAACAACCGCACACCGATAGTCTTTGTTACGCTCGACATCGCGTTTCTCGTCCCTCATCCCGCGATTCTCGTCCCATATTCGCCAGAATTTTCACCATCGACGTTCGCGAGTTTACCACGTTTTTATTAGCTCGGTTTCTCGTCTGTCTGTTCGGTACAAATTTTTCAATTGATTCTAAACTATCTTCCCGATGAGCTAGAGACTTGAAATGTTAAACATAGCTCAGAAAAGAAAATTTTTGAAAAGCCTATGCGTCTCTCTCTCTCTCTCTCTCTCTCTCTCGCTAGGAGATATAAACTATTAAATCTAACTGTTACACCTTCATGCGCGACGCTCGGTAGTACGTGATCGCATTCAGCGATCCCCACTCCCTACTCCACTGACTCGCTTCGCACCGAAAGAGCTCAGTGTGCGTGCGAGCTCCGTGCGGTCTTTACAAAGTTACTACGTATTATTATACTATAATGTTTCTTTACCAAGCGAAAGAATAGTCACACCGAGATTCTCCGCCGAACCTTTATCTTTGACATTTTACCACGGCGCGGCGCGGCACGGCAATATTGTTCAAGATGCCTGTCCCACGTAAACGATGAAAAATTGATCGATTTTAGGTTTGTTTTTAATTGATTTTAGTCAAATTTTAGGTAGCTTATCAAGCATAGAAAAGATTCATTCTGCAAGATTATAACATCAGAAAAATTAAAGTCTGCAGCATATTCTTTCAATATTATTTGTAAACGTCTCCGGGATGGTTCTGTGAGTAGAATATTGTTCACAGAGGTGAAGGCAAATCCTAATTCTTTCGCGATTCATTTAGCTACTCTTTCGCCGCGTCGTACAGAAACATCTTTGCTGATAATAAATAAAAGATGATGCTTAATCGGTATGGTAGTCGTTACCACCCCTACCACGATGCTTAAACTACGTATTTCGAAATTTTATACTTTTTCGGAAAAGTTTTCACGAAAAAATGAAAATGATTCGACGTGAAGTAGTGGTATGCATGTTAAAATTTCCGAGCAACGACCATGCAATTTTCGAGGCTTTATCCGCGCGAAATAGAACATTTTTATTCTAGGATATCAGTTTCATATCCCAATCGGAAAAATAGCCACAGCGTTATCTACCACAAGAGGAACAGACATTTCGCGAACATTTTTAGCAGCCCCGTATAAACGCGTTAAAGATGCGAAAACGAAAACTAAAACCGCGTGGAAAAGTATGGAACAGCCTAAAAAAGCCACGCAACAGTTTCTCCCAATTCCTGTAGGCTTCCGATGAACGGGGATGCTTTTCATCAGATTCACCGCGCGCGTTCTCGAGAATAAGGCAGCGTTTAAATGATCGCACAACAAATCGCACTCGCGGGTGGCGTGCGAAATTCCGATTTGCCCGCCTTTGCGATCTTTTTCTGTCTGGTGCATCGCGTCGGGGCGCATCAGAGCCCCGCATGAGCTCAGAGAGGTTGTTTTCATCGGACCCTGGCCCTGACGGAGAGGATGGCTATCTTTGCGCCCTGTTTTCACGGGGGCGAGGGTGGCGCGTGCCTTTGCCAGGCCTCTTTTCTTTCTAGTCTTCCCCTCTTCTACCATCCCCTTGGTTTTCCCTTTCCTTAGTTTCTTTCGACCTCGTTTTTTTGTTTCTCTCTCTCTCTCTCTCTCTCTCGCTCTCTCTCTCTCTCCCTCTCTCTCCCTCTCATCGTCTCTGTTCTTCCACAAACCTCCTCCCCCCTCCCAGAGGCACGAGAGCGAATTTAATCTCATTAAGTGCCGAAGCTTCCCGGTTTTCGAAACGGGCGTGGCGGCGAGCTTTCGTTATCCGCCAGTTTCCCCACCGTATGACCGGCTTTCAGCTTATACAGCCGGGATAAATGTAATTAAGCTTCTGGCCAAACTCTTCTAATTGCTCGACTCGTTACACCCGAATTATTAGACGCTGTGCCGCAGCGCGACCTCGGCCCCGCTCTCCCGCGAGATCTCTCTCGAGAGATCTCTCGCCAATTTAGGTGAGAAATTTTTTTATCTTCCCGCTCTACGGATGGAAAGTTCTCTTTTTGATTAATTAACCCCGCGATCCGGAATGCCGAAACCGGGGAAGACGAACGAGGTCTGTAATAGTTAATGTGCACCTCGTTCGTTTCTCTTAGTATGTAGCACGTTAGTTGTTTCACTTGACCCTTCGTGGACGATTGAAATTGGAAATTTAACCCTTTACAGTCGGAGCTATTTTAACTCGAAAATTTCATTTCATTCGATCTAGAATAATTCCATTCCATATGATTTTTTTCATTTTATGGATATGAAATCGTCGAGTCAAATGTTTAGTAATATTAGTTTGATACCAACACATGTATTAATGTAAGCAATATTTTTAATAATGGTACAGCAATTTTTAATGGTGCCTCTCTCACAGAGTCACCGCTCAAGTGCTAAGGGTTAATCAAATTGCCGCGGTGAAAACAACGAAACAGGTCCAAGGTCTCGTCTCCCCAGCTTTCTCTATCCGTGACGTATCACCCTAATCGTCTCGGGGTGGGTTTATCGGAGGGGGCAACGACCGTGGATGCAACAGAGAAAAATTTGATCGAGGTGCCACTCAGCCGGGCATTTCCTCTCGATGAAAAGAAAACGGAAAAAGGGTAGGGAAAGAAAGAGTGAGATAGAGGGGAGAGGACTGGAGTCGCGGCCCTCGTCGAAGAAACAAAGGGATCGCGATATCTTTGACTGCGGCCCCTTATATAACCTCCGCGCCATTGCGGTTTCGCCTGCGATCTCCATTGTTCATTTTCCCGAGGGCTCGCTCGTCCGGGCCGTCGGGTCTTTTGAGCATTTCCGAACGATTCACGGATAATTCCCAATGCGCTTCTTTTCACCCACGTCCGCTGTTCCAGCCGTGATCCTTTTTTCCGGCTGCTCTCCCATCCCCCTGTCCCGCCTCTCTTTCTCTCTCTCTCTCTCTCTCGCCCTCTCTCTTCCCGTTTCTTCGTCTCCGATGCTAAAAGAATGGCTTTCCTCTTGCCTGTCGATTCCGCGAGAGAAACTTCTTTTTTCCCTTTATGCCGGGCCGCCCTCCTTTCCACCCCATTATCCTTACTTCATCGACGCTTTTGTTTATACATTTCCCGCGAACGATCCGCCCGATATTCACTTGCGGGTTTATTTACCAAAATAAACGGACGACAGTTAATATATAACTAGTTACTCCCCTCCAAGACCCACCTCTCTAGATTAGTCGAAGAATTAGTCCGCCCCGTTTAATTATCCGATCGCTTTTTATCATCGGAGACCTCGAGATCCCTTTCAAATTATTCATATAATTTTCCTCCTCCCTAAAAATAAAATTCTGTCCACGTACAGAAGCATCGCCGCACTTAGAGCACCACGCCTTTCTTTCGTTTTCATCGTCTCTTTGATAAGAGAACGCCTTTATTATTTTCGCGGGCTTCGTTTTGCGGCGCCGGTGTCCCCTTATTGTTTTATCTCTCATTGGCTCCTCTCGTGGACTCTGTCTCCTCAGGTGTGTTCCTTTTTCCCGTTCTTTGCCTTAATGGCGCAACGGACCAACAATTATTTCCGCGAGACCAACCTCTCACGCGTTAACAATCAACGAGATTCTTCCTCGAGACGGTCTATTGTCTCTCATCGCGCGGAGAAAACCACCGAGGGATCGGAATGCTTATTGTCTACGGAGATCCTATCCCGGCCGCGAAAATTCTGCTGGATTTGAATGATAAGAGTCCTGAGCCCTTGCCAAGAGATCCTGGCTCTCGCGATCCTTGGGAACCGTAGCATCCAATTGCGAAAACCCCAGCGTCCTATCGTTTCCAATTTGAATATTGCTTGGTGGGCGCGCTTTTTTCGGGGGGAATGCACCGATGCACTTATTGCAGGATCTGTGGAATGCGAGACAATTCTTGCAGTTAGAGAATGATCCCGCTACTTGTCGTTTGTTGAGGCAACTTTGTCAAACTAAAGCAGGTCGGAGAAGTAAATTTGCATAAAAAAATTAAACCGACTTCGAAACGCACTAAAAAAATGCACTAAAAAGTATGAAATAATTTCCATTTATCCAGTCGGTCCATCGAGGTCCGAAAACGGGAGTGAATTCGACGCTGTCCTTCCTTGCGCCCGAAACGTTCATTGTCAATTAAACCATTAAATACCGTTAAAATTATATCGTGTTTGGTCTTTTTTTAATCAGAAAAATGCCACGAATATATTGATGAAAGTTTCACAAAGGGATAGGTAATAATAAAAAAATATTAAATATTGGTGTTACATTGTGAGGACGCACGGGACTTTGAACTGTGCCGACGACTGCGACTCTCAGAGTATATTTTTTTTTCGTCCTGCGAGTACAGTCTTTTTGCGTCGTGAAAGACATTACTGTATACTGTTCTAGACTGTTTATGGATCTTGTTACCGGCAATCCACTTACAAAATCTGATAATTTTGTTGCAGATAAGGACCCGTACCCGACCGACAAGCTGCTCAGCTGCAACCACGCGGTGACGGTGTGCCAACACGAAAAGGCGTGCAACCACATATACGAGGACTTCAAAAACAACTGCAAAGTGCGGGAGGGCAAGTGCCGGATGGAGAGCCAGTGAGTGGAAACATTCTCTATGATTAGCATAATTTATTCTAGATTTTGGCGGTCAGGCGGGGTGCCAGTGATTTTCTTCGTCTTAAAGAGACGAAGACTTTCTCGGCGTGCTCGCGAGTCAATATTTACGTCCCGCCCATTCTCGCGGAAAAATGTTTCCCCGGGGCTGCACACCCGGGAAATTCACCGCGACGCGACGAGACGAGCCTATCCTCCGGTATCCTTTCATAATTCAGGTTAAAGGAAGCGCGGAGTGCTCCTTTTGAATGTCAATCAAAGAAGTAAATTTCTTTGCAGCGCGTTGAATCTCGTTCTTACGCTCGCGCACGGCCCCTCTACCATTCAATGCTCCGCTTAAAAGAGTGACAGAGAGAGAGAGAGAGAGAGAGAGAGAGAGAGAGAACGAAAGAGAGAAATGACTTCTTCCTCTTTCACCCTTCTTTTCCAATGTCACTCGGGATATGCGAGCTCTTTCGTCGAGTTAATGTCGCCGCGCGCTGACGTTCCCTTTCTTTGTTCGGGAATCCGAATCGAAACGACTCTCTTGCCCCTACCATCATGCTAATCGGATACCTGCGCGAGCGTGCGTTAGTAATTTATGCTCTTTCCAGTGTGCTGCTAATTATTCTAAAAAAATTCCTATTTCCACAAAAAACTTCTATGTAAATTGGTTTTTTCTGTTTGTGCGTCGGGGACAACGTCTGAGAGACCCTACTTTTTGTTTTTATCTTTAATAATTTATTATACAAGGTGCAGCCGGATGGGTGGTATAACCGAGTAGGGGGTGATACTACATGTAAAAGTCGAAAAAAGGAATAATATTTTTTTGTTTTTTAGTATCACCCCCTGCTCGGTTGTACCACTCGTCCGGCCACACCCTGTGTATAGGTAGAAGGCATTGATTATTATTACAAGAGAACGGGCAAAGCATCGTATCAAAATTGAATTGCAATCTTTCCTCCTGGCAGTTTCTTCTAGTTATCGGCAAATAATTAATAGCTAGTATGGTTTCAGTGATATCGACGTACAAAAATTCACGAACGTACGTCAAACATTTATAAATATGTCCGTAAAGTTTCATAAAAAATACCTAACCCTGTTCACTCAGAAAAAAATCCACAAAGATGGTGACACTTTTTTAATTTTAATTAGCACTTTATTATTAACACTTAGGGGATCGTTACCAATTTATACAGCTACTAAATGTTCCATAAAGTTTATGAGATATGTTATGCGATAAAATTCAGCTTCTGAATGATTTTTACGGCCTCTCTTTTGTCAATTAGTGAATGCACAGATAAATTAAACAAAGTTTCCAAATCCGAGACCGGTGAAAAGCGGGACGAAATCGAGCCCTGCGTTCGACTCGTTTACCCTATAGCAGGCGTGGGCAATTTTGCCTCAATTGAGGCAAAACTGTCCCCACCGTAGCGCCCACTGCCCGCCACCAGCATCCGTCGTTACTATGTAGGAAGGACGCGTTTCGCTTGTCGCAAGCAGTGCGCAGGCCTCATGCGTCGGAGCCACGAGGAGCACCACCGAAAGGAAGCTTGGTGGGGGAAGCAGGCGTTTGAGGGGCTCCACCCGTGCCCACGCCTGCCCTATAGACAGTTCGATGGGAACAGAAGTTCCAGGATCGGCTGTCGGACCGTCTGACGTAATTATAAAGTTGCCGGGTCCGACAGCGGTCGCGGCGTCGCGTTATCCTGATCGCGCAGAAATCTATCCTGTACACCGTTTTGCTCGGGATCCGGTTAAACCGAGATACAGGCCTGATATCGTAACTTCCCCCGCGAGTTCACGCTGAGGCGAGAGAAAAGTTTTTAAGGCCTGACGGAAGCACGTCACGTAATTTCAGAATCAATTTCGAAACTGTCCGTTTAGACCCGATAAATAACGCCGAAGGAAAAATCAGATCATTCGGGTCACCCCGTTCACGCTCTG
This sequence comes from Lasioglossum oenotherae, assembly GCA_028455765.1. Taxonomy (NCBI): domain Eukaryota; kingdom Metazoa; phylum Arthropoda; class Insecta; order Hymenoptera; family Halictidae; genus Lasioglossum; species Lasioglossum oenotherae. The sequence goes on along the minus strand of CM052279.1, from coordinate 28,971,000 downwards.
ACCGCTTGAACAAATTTATCAAATCACGTTTTATAGTTGCATATATTTTATTTTATGTTTTACTGAAGAAATTAGTTCTGGAAAGTTTGTATGGATCCTGGGATTTTATTGTTCACTCTGGGATGAATGATGATTAGACTGCGGATTTTATGCATTTATGATAGAAATGAGTAGTTGCAATTTAAAACAGTAGAGAGATTTAAACAACTTATATAAGAAGATCAATGTATTAATTGCAGCTCATGAACATTATTAAAAAATGAAAGAAATTTTTTATGTGATCCTCGTTTGTCGCAGTTGATGCAAACAATTTTTATTTTGCATAAAGTTCCGCAATCTAATAATTATCTACTAATCAGTGAATCTTATTGAACCTTACCGTTGTCAGCTTTTGTTTACCGAGAGTTCCCAATTTGTATAGGATGAGTGAAATTGAAGGGGGTTGAAAGACCAACCCCCCTCTTAGCATATCTTAATATTCTAATCCTCATTTCATAGAAAACATTTTGTGACATTTTGTGCCTTTCAATTTTGTTTCAATTTTCTTAAATCTTGAGTGTTTTGGATTTTCAACCCCTCTACCGAATCCAACCATCATAATTTCCGTTCCCCGAAAAACCAGTTTCGGCAAGAATTGTGCAGTTGTTACCAGTCACAATTCAACCAATGTTTTAATATTCCTCCAGTAAAAAGAATCACAATAAACGAAGCAGCGGCGACGGTAAGCCTGAAAAGGCACGAGGGAGTCACGTCCGGATCATAAAGCCAGCCCTTAACGCCGTTTTTCAAAGTGAACGTTATCCGTTTTAAGTTCGCCGAGATAAAAGGAAATCTTTGCGTTAACAAAGCTCCCGAAGCTTTACGCTCCCCCGGGAATACTTTTATCTTTTCGTGCGCGTTTCCTCAAGATTTAGCACACGCGCGGTTAAAGGTATTTCCGGTTGCTGCTTTTTTTATCATGCTGTTGCCTCTCTCTCTCCCTCTAACTGTGGAGCACGCGTCTCACGCACTTTTTAATTACCGAAGCTTTCCTCGCGTGTCAAAAGTTTACGAGCCCCGGTCGCCGCCATCTTTGCCCTCCGTAAGAGTAATAGCCTCGTATTTTTCTCGTCATTTTTTTGTCCGTTAACATACGACCTGGCCGGAAACGCGCGATTATTGTCGTTCCCCGCGACCGCTGAAAGTGGCCAAACCACCTCGTTGGGCGGCCGAGATCCTAACCAACACCCAAACCAAACCCTAAACCGGGTTCACGGAGAGAAAGTAACCTGGTGGCAACTCGTGGGAACCCGGAGCCAACTCTCGCCCGGAGTCGACCTAATCCAGTTAACAGCGGTACACTACGTAACAATATTACGTAGAACGCCGTGTATTTCATAAATACCGCTCGTAATACGGGCATTAAGGAATCCCGCGTTAATTAAAATCGTTTCTTGATTGCACAAACTTACGGCAACCCGCATTTTTTCGCAATTATTCGCGGAAATCGACGCGGGCTCGTTGACTCTCAATATTTGTGGATTGTAAGGAATACGGGATCCGCAATAAATGCATTGAGTCAATTCTACATTATTTGTTATTGTTTCTTTGTAGAATACGCCCCGAGGAATGCGATTTGTCTGTTCGTAATTAATGAAATCCGAGTCAATCCTATTGACTGACAATATTTGCGAATAATACCGGAAGCAACTTCATTGGATAAATGTATAAAATCTGAGGACGATTCCTTCGTGATAGGTTCAGAGGATGTGTATGAGACTTCTAGCAGGAAAACTAAGTCGTATTTTTCACCAATTTTAATGCGATATATATATATATATATATATATATATATATATATATATCTACTGATCACACAATGGACTTGAATTTCTCTGTAAGAAAAACAACAAAAATGTGTTCTCACCATTTATTTTGCAATTCTTTTAAAGAAATGCAATGTTTCGATAGCACAAAAATTTTTTAAAATTTGAAAAAATGAGAATATAGTCCCTAACATCTCCTTTAAAATTGACGAAATTAAAATTATTTGAAGCGAACGCGCTGCACCGCGATATACAGCCTCGGACGCCGGACGGCCGAGTAAAAAGTAACAACCTCGTGTCCCGGTAATTACCGACTCGGACCCGTATTTCTGAAACGGTCCCGGCGTAAATCATGATCGGCAATTAGTGTCTCGTTTCATTTATGGTGCCGTGGCGCGACGTTAATGTAATATTTAGCCGTGTTAACGCGGCGATAGCGCCGCCATAATAGGACGGCGAAACACGTGTGGGATCGGGAACAACGACAGGAAATGTAATACGTATGTGTACGTAGATTCCAGGAACTCGTCTGATCCGCGACTACGATGATTGCCGCATGCGACAGCTAAGTAATTTCTTCGTGGAAACGCGTTGCGCCAGCTATGAGCTCTCCGAGCCCCTCGTAACCTCGCAGTTTTCTCGCGAAAGAGTACGCGTGAACTCGTTCCGCCTGCTCCAACGATTGCCGGCAAAGAAACGGTAACCAGCCATAGTAAAAATGCTTAACGACGAGGCTCACGGAATATCTACGCTGGCTTGGATCCAACAAGCACTTTTGTCAAAAAGTTCCCTCTTTGTTGCTCATTCGCCAAGGAAAAATAAAAGCCTTATTTTTATTTTACTTTATATTATATTTATTACTTTTATTTGACTAACCTCTCATTTAAAGGTAATATGAGGGTAAACACTAGGGATGGGCGGGTTTATTAATACTTTGGGCGGGAACCATTAATACTTTGCACATTTGACGTCCCTAATTCCATTATTGTACATTAAAATAGGTACAGTGTTCCCGCGATTGTTGTGAGAACCTCGAGGGTATCGAGTCTCAGGATACGAAATGGTACTAAATGGTTTTTTACGTGTGTATGCGTGCCGAACATAGATTTCTTGGATAACTTTTCCAGGTGAAATTGTTGTATTGTGCTAATGCTATTCCATACCTGAGAATGATACATCGAGTATCATAAAACCCCAATTTAAACAACCTAATACCTTAATTTCTTTGTAGCGCGTCACCGCCCAAGGGGGAACTCCCTAGTAGTGAGGATAAAAAAGTCACATCATTCGCATACCCAAAAGTCAAATCCATCGCGGGAACACTGTACTTCGATACGTGTTCCAGGCTTTAAAATATATTTGTTGAAACCTAGAACAGAGTAATAACGACAGTATAAAAACAAGGTTGCAGATGGTGGGTTAAACAATTTCAATGCTACATGATGGCGGGAATTCTTCTACACCGCGGGCAAGAAATTAAGATTTTTCTCAAAATCGAGAAGGAAAAACTGTGAAAACATTAGAGCAGTTTAAAAATATTATCTCACTATGTTCAGCCCTTTGGTTCTAACAAGGAAATTAAGTTGTATTTCACTCTAACTCTAGTTCGTTGCAATTAAAACATATTTATGAATAATAGATACGTTGCATTTTTTTCTTGTTGAAATTCATAGAAAAGTGTAAGGATCGTAGTCGACTGTTTCAACCGTCGCGTTAAAATTTCGATTACTTGATCACTCAGCTAAGATCCTTACGCTTTCCTATGAATTTCAACAAGATAGCTACAACGTATCTATATTTTTTATTTGTGAATTAATAGACTTTGTGCTGAATAAAGATATTTTAATTGCAACTTACCAGAGTAAAATGAAAGAGGATAGAATTAAACGAATTATAGGACACATAATTCAAACATTCAATGCTTATTCTCAAGTGAAAGGTTAAAATAGAGACATTAAAAAAAAACTTTTTCAAAGGAGGCTGCTATCCAGCCTCGTGATTCTTAATGGCTACAGTGACACGCAATCGGCGGGTTAATTAGTTGCACGTAATCAACTTGAATGTTTCTGCAATATAAACGATCCTCGGTTAATAAATCCGACCCCAGGCAAGATCGAAGAAGTATTACAATCGCAGGGGAGCGTATAGATTCCTATTGAATGTCATTTGAATTGAACAATGTAACTGGGGTTATTTTTAATTACCCACGGTGCATTAATCACAGGAATGTTCTCTTAAAGAGAGAGAGAGGGAGAGAGAGAAGTAGTTTGTCTGTTTTTCCACGTTTGTTCCGACCAAGTCGAGCCTCGGAAATGGTATCAAGCTCTTCCTCGGAGTTGCTTGCAGGATGTGCAACGGGAAACATGTTTGCTTCGTACTCGAGCTGTCGCGGATTCCTTTCGTTGCTGGTTGTATCAAAGGAACTGGCTGTTCTTGCACGAGAACGAGCAAGCTTCCTTTCCTCGCATTTTTCTGGAGATGGACTGAGTGCGGTAACGCGATAGCCGAGTGTCGGGAGTCTATGCTTGAGATGTCGGCGACAGAGATTTCCGAAAATTCTGGGCCCCCTCTGTAAAAATATTTAACAAGAGAAGGACCGGTTTTATCCGAGTAAAAAGAGAGAGCAGAAACAGGAGAGGTGTGAAAGAATTGTAAATTATTAGTAAATTGTTTGCTGTGTAATAAAATGTTTGCAGAAAATAATCGCGCGATAACAAACGGTGTTTATTTTCCAGTAATAAATTTTTTGCTACCTCGTTTCTGTACCGGGATACAAAAGTTCTGTTTAAAGACTTCTACAAAAAAGGAATAATACAATAATTTAACTCTTCCACCTTGAACTACTGGCATATTTATATGGCAAGATGTGTGTTCACAGAATTTGTATGGGAACAATGAGTGTATATATTGCATTAATTAGTTATTAGCTACTTTGTTTCGTTGTCAAGGTATAACAATAGAAGTTCATTTAAAACCCTGCAATTAAAAATTTCTATTGCAAATTGTTCGTTACAATTTATGGGGGAACAGTAGGTGTCTATATTCCAGTAATTAATTTCTTATTACTTTGTTTCTTTATCGAGATTACACAGTGAACCACAGTAATACTCGGACACTTTTAAAAGGACGATAAATTTATTTAATATCAGATCGTACGACTTGGATGTTTCTTGCAAAAGAGCAAAGGGTTAACAAGTTTAATATCCCACAGTCTAATAACAATTCTAGAATTACTGTGATACGCCATAAACTCGTTGTCAAGCGCAGCTCAACAATAACTGATCTGTTCGGGCTGGTTCAGGACTCATCCGAATGCTTCAGCTGCACTCGATCCGTTTAAACGGAGACTTACGAAAAAGAGAGAGAGAGAGAGAGAGAGTAGGGTTTCGATATCGTGAGGATCAAGCACGGGCCGTATTATTGCAAAAGATTCGGGACAGGATCTTGCCGGCGTTATCTGGTCCGCGGCGGCAGTTTCTCGCTCGGATCTAGTATCGTAGATTAAGAGAAAATTGGAACAAGACTGAAGTATGATGATCGAGCCACCGGGAGAGTTCCGGTAGGTTTACTTTTATCGAGCGGAACGTCAGATTGAATTTCAATGTTATTACGAATCGGAAAGCAGCCAATGTCGATACGATCTCTCTCTCTCTCTCTGTCTCTCTCTCTCTCTCTCTCTCTCTCTCTCGGGAGTGAGATAGAGAACGCTCGGTAAACTTCACGGATTTCTTCTGAATTTAAAAACACGCGCGTGACAGGACTCGGAGAAATCCTGTTATTGTTTCATGGTGTCGCCGGACAGCCAAGCTACCCAGGAATAATATACGACGACGGACCATTTGACTGCGAAACGGATGGAATTCCATCTACTTACCAAACCATCTATTTACCGAGCATATCCAACGGGCAAAATAGTTTTCTCGCCGGTCTCGCTCCCGGGATGAATTTCTCTGAAGTCCAACAGTATCTAACTATCTTCTGGAAAGCTGGTTTAGAAGCAGCAAAAGAAAAGATAAACCCCCACCGCCTCTCTTCACCGACTCTCGAGGTTTCATTACCGAGCTTATCCTTTCTTCTGAGGCAGTGTACACTGTTCTGCAGCACTCGAAAATATTTCATTACTTACTGCGATGCGATCTCGCAGTAACGAAATAAAAGACTGCGCAGGACTCTATTGTCTTACCATTTTCGCCTTACTATTTTCAATCAGCTCCGGACGATAACCTTTTGTTGAACTCGAGCTACTGCTCGTGTTTCCGCGATTTTTCATAGCCATTTATTTAAGATAAACCTGCTCTCGAGACTCCGGTTTCTTCTGAACAGTACCGAAGGAATTAAGGCTTTGTTCCGGTTTCGATGGAAAGTTCGAAGTAATTTGGGAAAGGAAAGAAGATTATTTGAGTGAATTCCGCGGCGAAAGAATGAGTCATCTTTGGAGGTTATCCAGAGATCCACTTTTCGACATCTTCATAAGAATTGAAGCGTTCCTCGGCAAATTCGTGTGCCATCGACCGAAACAAGTGATAGTCGAAAGGGGCACAGTCTGGCGAATAAGGCGCGTGGGGTAGCACTTTCCAGCGAAGTGCTTCTAACATTTCTTTGACAAGTTTAATGACGTGAGGCCGAGCGTTGTCATGAAGCAACATCATCACTTTATGCTGTCTCGTTTCATATTCTGGTCGTTTTTCGTGCAATACTCGGCTCAAATGAATAATTTGTTCTCGGTAGAGATCCCCTGTGATTGTTTGACCAGATTTTAACAGCTCATGGTACACCACATCTTTCTGATCTCACCAAATACAGAGTAAAGCCTTCTTTCCGTGGATATCCCGCTTTAGCGTCGATGTTGAGGGTTGGCCGGGGTACAAACGGTCTTCCGACGTTTAGGGTTGTCAAAATAAACCCATTTTCCATCTCCAGTGATGATAAAATGCACAAACTCCTTTCTTTCTTGCCTAACAAATGGAATTTGGCAGATGGTTTTTCGCTTTTGAATGTCTCTTGGCTTGAGTTCATATGGGACCCACTTTACTTCCTTGTAGACCTCTCCCAAGGCTTTTAAACGATCGAAAATGACAGATTCAGCACAATTCGACGCTTCTGCAATTTGTTTTTGTGTTTGACGTGGATCTTCATTCAGCAGTACCTGCAATTCTTCGTCTTCGAATACTCGTGGCCGTCCAGAACGCTCTTTATCCTTCACTGTAAAATCACCGTTTCTAAGCCGTCTAAACCATTCTCTACATGTTTTATTGGAACCAGCGTCATCGCCATAAACGTCTACAATCATTCGACGAGCTTCAGCTGCAGTTTTCTTCCAATTGAAGCAAAAGATTAACATTTCGCGCAAATGACGCTTATTTGGCTCAAATTCGTCAGACGTTATAGTTAACGACAGTTCTACCTACGGCTACACGACGCTAGATGGACGGAACTTTCCGATTAACGATAATTCGAATTCAGTCAGAAGTTATGATCGTAGAAAGAAAGGGGGAGAGACTTATTTGCACACCTAACAGATGTCCTGCAGGAATTCATAGAAAAGAGGAAGAAGTCCAAGGTATTCAGCATCAATTTATTAAGAAGAGCTAGATAAATTCTCTCATTAAAAACCATGAAATATAATAAGAAATTGTTCCTCCTCGAAGTTAATTCTTTCCGCAAGACCATCAATAATTCACAAAGGGAACAAACACGTCTTATTATAAATCCTACAGGAAAGAGCAAGGAATACAAAGGAAGCATAAAGATAAATTTTGTCTCAGTTGCCAGAAGCTGTGGAAGGAAGCAAAGATCGTTGGCTCAAACAGTGGCGTCCCAGAAATCAGCAGAGTTTCGCGGAAAGCGCTCCGAGATCCGATTAGAGAAAAATTTCCCCTGTGCCCTTTTCCGGTGAAAAAAAGAAGTGCGTGCGAGACAGACAGGGCGAGATACGAGGAAGGATAGAAAAAAGAGGCATGTTCACTTGACGTCGCGTAACGATCCCAAAGCTTTGAGCAGTGGTGTATGCGAACCCCTTTCTCCGCGAGTGCATAAATTCCAAGAGTTCACAATAGCCGCGCGCGTGTCCCTTTATTTTGCCGCGGCTTGTCTTCGCGTCGTTTCACAAATAAACCCTCGAACACGCCCGATGCGACACAATGCCCCGGCTTTTCACCGGTTCTTTCTTAGCCTGACTCGTAAAAGCGGCGAAGTCCTGTACCCCCTCTTTTCAAGCTACAGCCGCCGCCGCCGTATTCGCCGCTCCACCCCCTTCCCCTTTCGCCGTTTCAAGCTGCACCCCGATCCCCCCTGTTTTAACCCAGGATTTGCCGGGATACGCGAGCGCGTACGGCAGAAGAAGACCGCCAGGCCGCAATTAATGATCCCGTTAATTTAATTAATGCGTGCCATAAAGGCGACCGGTTCGTTACCCAGCGCCGAGTGGAAAGTAGATTTTCACCGTTCGCGCGAGAAAAGCGGAGAAAAATAGTCGCGGAACGCGACGCCGGATTAAAAAGCTTGCGTCCCCAGAATTAAATCGAATCTTACCGTGCTCGGGCTTTTGTGGGCCTCGGTATAATCACTGTGTCTTCAGCGCCCGCTCCTCTGCAATCACGTAATTTCTGTCGTTTACTCGATGTAATATAATTTTCTTATGCATGGGGTAAAGAAACATTTTATACAGAGCCAGATACTTGGCAGATTTTAAATCGACTTTCAGGAAGTTGTACAGCAGAAAACGAAGAGGACATATCAATTTTTTTTATTAGTAGAAAGTCGTGTATCAGGGTGGAAACTACCCCTAAAATATTGACGTTCCAAAGTCGATGTGTTTTAGAATTATTTGGGAACAATCCTGAAAGAAATTCTGCGGATTATTCATCCGACGAACGTATGGGGTCGACCTCTGCGAAAGTGTAATTGCATTTTAACATCGCAGAAAAAGGTTACAAAGAAAGAATTTTTCCGCGCTGTTTTTGTTCTACAAATTTTCTGAAACAAAAATGAGTTGTGGTACGTGTACGCCCCAAAAGGTTGAAGCCGCAGAGATGGGAAGTTTTACACAGTGTTAGTGGAAACGTTAGCGCAGCAGTTTTGGAAACCGTGCTGCTGTAATTACAGAATAAACAGTGAATCAGTTTTATCCTGTTTGCAGACCAATGATACATTTATTGCATGTTTAGTCGATCATCAAATAAATACGGAAGAAGTAAGCGACGAGTAGAGTGCAGAAAAGAATTGATTGAAAATTTGTTTCTCATTCAAAGAATTTTAGAGAAGTAATGAGGAGTGTATACGTATTTTTTTATTGGTGGCAGGTCTAGCTGAAGGGTTGTGAAACCACCCGTAGAACATTGACATTGTTCTTCTAAAACATTGCATTACGATTTCGAGAGCTTGTTAATTCGTGACCGAAACTACTTTTCCTTTTTAATAATTGTTTAAGAAGTTCCCAGACGTAAATCGTAAAATTAAAAAATCTAATAAACAGTCGCTGATAAGTAATGTGTTAAGAACGTGACAAAAGTGAAATCACCTGGATATTGCACAATTTTCATATAATAATAAGTGTTCGGATAAAAAGAATTGATTAAAGTATTTCGCATAAGAGGATTTTCATAATCTGAATAGTTGTGGGATGAAATCTACAAAAACGGTCTGTTTGATCTGTGTCGGTTTAGTTCTAAGAATGTTAAAGAGTTCAGATTGTTAAGAAGTTAAGGCCGAGATAACCGCAGCGAACAATTCGCAGAAGATTCTGTATACACGCGGTGGTTGCGATCGTTTATTTCCAGAAAGCGGTTTCCCGGAGCTCCGCAAGCTTATTTTTCATGAGCGAGAGCCCGGAAGAGCGCGCGGATTACCGAAATTGATATTAATTAGTGCGATGAGTTGCGTCGAGGTTTCGAGGCGGGCTGATCTGCCGGCTTAACTACCCATTTTCGTGTTACCCGAAACTTCGGAGATCCCGCGGGCGTAGACAGAGTCTGGTTTTAACCCTTCGTCCGCCATCCGCCCCCACAACTTCCGTACAAGTATCGTTAAAGAGTACACGCGAGAGAAAAACTATCCTTAAAGGCAAGGAGGCGGCGAAACTTTCTTTTCCGGTTTGGGAACCGTCTCCCTCTCGAACCTACGAACACTTAACTGCTCGGGGTCTGAGCACTCACAAATTAATTAAACCCGCAAACACACTGAGCAACTCGATCGCCCAATTAGCCGCGTTACAATCGCGAGACAAAGCGACACGGACCATTTCAAAGGTATTTTCCGCGGTCAACAAACTCTTTATTATATATTTCAAGGTAGACAATATTCGCAGTCAATAACTAATATACCCACTGCGAATCACGTGGATAAAATTCACACCCTGAACAATTTCGGGATAATTTTACCTTGATCATTTACAAATACACCATTTGAATAAAATTGAAAATTGTGTTTCGTACATAGTAAAATAGGATCATAAAGTTAATTCTTTTATGTAAAATAATAAATCGCAAGAATTAATAGTTCCTTTTAAGCTGGGAAGAACGACATCAATTAAGAAAGTATAAAAGTTCTTTATTGAAGAGACAATGAGAGGACAATGATGACGATAGTGAATTGATAGAGTTATTGAAGAAAGATGAAATTGAAAAATGGGGGCAAGAGAGAGATATTTTTAATTACAAACAATGAATTTCTCTCGCCAAAGAAAGTATAATACCTGTTCATTCTATAGTACTACGGTTGGAAAAACAGAATATTGGAAAGAAGTAAAGGGTCGATATTTACGATTATGAACGGATAAATTTCTCACAGTGAATGCTCCGTGGCTCATATTATAAGAGGAATATTAATACAGGCAATAACTTCTCTCCATTTTTCAGTGATTTAAAAATCAAAATTGTGTTTCATAAATTTTATAATAAAGAGAGAGAGAGAGAGAGGGGGGGGGGTCAGATATTTTATCTTTTAAAAAGCAAACATTTTCTTACCAGTTAAACTCAAAGTAGAAACATCAAAGCTAATGGGTTAAAGTATTAAAATATAAATTGTACTATTTTTTTTTAACGAAGCCATCGCTGCGTAAAACAATTCCTCGAGACTGAGAAAATGAGCGATCAAAGACTTTCTAGATCCACTGCATATACGTATCTATAGTTTTATAGACCGTGTTATTTCAAAATTTTGTAAAAAAAAGTGTAGGATACACATTAGGGGGTGGCACTTATTTTCGACTTTTGAATTTCTTTTACGTCACCCGCGGGATTGTTCCAAATGATTAAAGACAAATCTGAGCAAAGTTTGAACACCCACACAGAAAATGGGAAAACGTGCCCTAAGACCGTTAAACATATATTTATATTATATTTAACAATAATTAATTTAACGCTCATAAAATCGTTTTTCTCGAATATCTTCTAAACGATTTACCGCGTCGAAAAATATGTTATTATACAGTTATTTTTCCACAACTTATTTTTTGTTTAATTACTTGAACCGACCTTGGGGGTGCTGTGAAAGAAATTTTGACAAAAATTTTTGACAAGTGTAGGTATGAGCCAACCTAATACACACGCAGACAACGTTTCTGAAGGACTAACATAATTTCCTACTGTTTCCGAAAGCAGGTCACGAGAACATTGCCCGCATCCGTCAAATAAAATGTGTTTGGGCTGAAACCGAAACGGGAGCGTTGACAGTGGAACGAATAAAGGCCAGACGAGTCTTGTGGACAGGAGGGTAAATAAATTCTCGTATGACGTTTCATTAGAAGCCGAGGAAGAAAGGAAAGAAGGAAGGAAGGAAGGAAGGAAGGAAATGCTGTGCAATTCTGTATCTTTTTTCTGTTCTCCTCGGTCGGCCGAAGATATTCATTTTTCAAACGGCGTTGCACCATCTTTTCTCGCGGCGCGGAGTGGATCGTTTCCGCGCCACGACGGACAGGAGAATGCGCCTTCTAAAAAGCTACCACTTTCCGCTCCTTTCGACCGGCTTGACGAAGACAAAACGGCTTCCATGTCGGCGCGATCCGGCCGCGAGACTCCGCCAGGAATACCTCGATGGCCCTGGCAACCCGGAGAAAGAAAAGAAACGAAGAAAGAATAGAAGAACAGGAGGGGAAAGACAAACGAAAGATAACCACTTATCTTCGGCTCGCCTCGGGCGATACCGTCGGCTCGCGCTAATGAAAACGCTACTCAGAGAGTCGCTGTTAGCGAAACCGTTTCCACGGGACGAAATTGCGGCGCGTCGCGGCCTTCGCGATCTGTTTATAATCGGGCACCATAACAGGACCGCGGATTTTTATGCTAAATAAACGGCTCCTAAGTCGATTGCGCCGAACGGAAATTAAATCAGAATGGAATTTTGCTTTTGGAAATTTTAGTCGGCTCTTCCATTGTTCTTGCGTTTTCACTGTTTCGCCGTCGTGGAACAATGAAAACAGAAAAAGTGTAAAAACTATTGTTGTATTTATGTTTGATCTATCAAACTTTTTAAAGAAGGAAACCATTTTTGATCGGTCGGAACTGCCGTGCTCTTCAATTGTTGTTCTCGCGTCGTCCCTGTTTTGTCATCGTAGAACAGTGGAAAGTTACTGCAATATAGAACGTAAACTATTTTTATGAGAACATGACTTTTCAATATAGCCTACGACTTTATAATAATTGAAATGAGCAAGAAAGTCGTGGCTGCTTAAAGGATGCAATCTTTTGTGTACTTTTTAAGTACTTATAATCACGAACAACGTCATCATTTTGTAATATCAAATAATTAAAAAATACGATACTAAAGTAACAATCATCACTGCAAAAAATTTTCATTTTACCAGTAACTAGAAAGTTACATAAACAAAGAAGGAGAAACGCTCCACTCACAATTTGGACAGCTTTAAAAAGCAAGCTTCGTTCCCCTTGAATAAAATTGTAAATGTAAACATTAGATTCAATTGGCCAACCGTTCGCAATAATGAATGACAACGCCGTTAAAAGAAAGTATTATAATTTAGCACGTTCAGGGACGCGGCGGCATGAGTCCGGTGCTTAAAACACACCGGGGCATGCACAAACTATTGAATATTGCATGACCGTCTGGCCATTGCCGGGTGTTTCTACTTGTAACGTCATTATATTATACAATTCCTCGGTAGACGTCGAGTCGGGCGATACAAGAAATTTCTCGCGGAAGTTCGCGGAAAAATTTTTTCTCTCCTCTCAAGAGGCCAGGGGCAGCCCGAAGGAGTCGCGAACCTGGTTAGACACATTTCCGTGCTCGTCGCGGGGAAAATAAATGCAGAGAAACACAGACCGAGGAAAGTTAGGAGTCAGTCTCGCTGAACAGCGTGTTGACATTTAATTTGAATCATTGCGAGAGGGCAAACTTCCATTGCATCGATCCGGGCACTGTTGCGAGCACCAGAGCGGATGCTGTTTCGTTCGCTGAGCCTCCATTTCGGTCGAGAATTATGTTTCACGATCGCTATCGTCACCGACCAATAGATTACGAGTAGAATGCGGATCTACATACAAAATAAATGCAACTTTCTTTTCTTCTTTTAATATCTTAACCCTCAGCACTCGAGTGGTGACCCAGAGTCACCACTAAAAATTGCAGTACCATTATTCACAATATTATTAATATTATTAAATATGTTGGTATAAACATTATATCAATTTCATATGCATCAAATGAAAGCGTCATATACAATGGAATAATTGTTAGTCGGAAGAGAGCAAAGGGTTAATAAGTTTAAGACAATATAGCGGCATTTAATCGTTCAATTTCCCGCGTGAATTTTGCACGATTAAAATCTGTGCTGAATAAAGACTAAATCGTTGGCTGATATTGTACGGAAATTGTCACCATAAGAAAGAATAAAACAAAACGGACTCGCTTATGAAAGTTGTCGCGTTTCCAATTAATAATTAATTAACAATCAATCAGCCGCCTCCAGATCGGGTTAGAGAAAAATATCCAGAAAAAGTTCAAACGGCTCTGTTGCGTCCGACGATAGCAGCAAAGGACTCGAAAAGTTTCGAGCAACGAGACCGGAAGCGAACGGCTCGAATCAATTTCTGTTCGGGCGTCGTGCGTAATTAAACGGCGCGGCGGCATGTATGGGTATTTAAATGAAACTCGCATGAGAACGGGGACTGGAGAGATCGAAATAAAATAGAGAGAAAAAGTACAAAATAGGAAAGGAAGGGGGTCCTCCCGGAGTCGCGTTGATGGGGCGAAAAATACCATTAGCAAACAGAAACACCGTGACGTCGGGGATACGTCGCATCGAAAATATTCGCGCGGCGAAATGGCCGAGCTGTGTAGTACGTTAATTAGCACTGCCACGAACTTCCCAAGGGACAGGAAAGCGAAGATAATTACGGACGTGTCGACGATACTGTCGGTCCCTGACGAAGGAGTTGACGTTTGGAAACGAATGGATTGCATCGACCGACGGCCCGACGCTCTCACTCCCTCTCTCTATCTCTCTGTTGCTCTCTCTTGCCTCGATATATATCGAGTTATCCTCGGGTACGTGGATACGATTGGCCCGTGACAAATGTCGTCCGGCAATTTCGACACTTCGCCCGGACGAGTAGAATGGAAAATAAACAGTGACCAGGTTCGGTAAACTTCGCTTAATAAACCTTCGCGTATCATACGCTCCCGGAGTTTTGTTGCCCGAGAGACCGGACCCGACATTCACCTAAATTCCGTATTCCCCGATCCATTTCGTTGTTTGATCTATGCGATATATCTCGGTACCTCGATATTCTTCCCCGTGGTTTCCTTTTGCGGCGGAAAATTTCGTCCGGCTGACCTTTGGACATTGTTACGCTCGTTAATTGAATTGAATAATGTTATTTTAACCATTGCCATAAGCCGTATACAGTGTTCCCGCGATTGTTGTGAGAACCTCGGGGGTATCGAGTCTCGGGAAACGAAATGGTACTACGTTTTTTTACGTGTGCCGAACATAGATTTCTTGGATAACTTTCCCAGGGGAAATTGTTGTATTGTATTATACTAATGTTATTCCATACCTGACAATGATACATCGAGTATCATAAAACCCCAATTTAAACACCCTAATACCTTAATTTCATTGTAGCGCGATCGACCGCCCAAGGGTGAACCCCCTAGTAGTGCGGATAAAAAAGTCACATCATCCGCGCACCCGAAAGTCACATCAATCGCAGGAACACTGTATCACTCGTTTAGTTATAGGGAATTTTATTGTGATGATAACACATTGTCTCTATTCAACTGGTCTGACCACGAGGTTTACTCTACTTGTCCAACCATAAATTATTCCTATGCTACCTATTCAGTCATTGGGCATTCTGATGTGTGTGATAATAAATCGTCTGTATTCCCATTCGTCCTGCTGCATACCGTCCCTATTCTGCCTGTCCGACAGCTGCGTTTTCTTATTCTACCTGTCTGGCCACGTGCCAGCTCTGTTTTACACGTCACCACGATAATACCACATACCTGACAATAGGCCGTCTTTATTCTACTCGCCCGACTTCAAGCCATGTCTATTCTACTTGTCTGACGGCAGCACGTTCTTATACTACTTGCCCGGTTATGCGTCTCTCAACTTTACTCGTTTGACCATAGTTATCCCATTCTGTTGACAATAGCCTGTCTCTCTTCTACTTGCCCGACTACGTATCATATCTGTTTCACTCGTCCAGCCACAGGTAGTACTGCATCTACTTGTTCAGCCACGAGCAATTCCTGTTTTACTAGTTTAATTACTGGATATTCCATTTTCCTAATAATAAATCCTCTCCATTTCATTTATATAGCCACAAACCATTGCTATTCTACATGTCCGACCACAGGCCATCAGTATTCCACTTGCCTAACCACAGACTATGATCTACTTATTTAGTCATGAGCAATTTCTATATTACTTGTTCATGGAGCTGTTCATTCACACAACAATAAATCGTCTCTATTTCATTTGTCTGGTCGGACACCGTCATGCTCCGCTTGTCTGATGACAGTTCATCTTCTACTGGTCAAAAGACGGATAGTTTTTGCTCTGTTTGTCTGACCGTACAACATTCCTATTCTACTTCTCTCCCCCCCCCCCCACAGGTTGTCTTTCTTCCACAAATCGACAACATTTCACTCCTGTTCCACTTGTCTGATCACAGATCTTCACATTCCACTTGCATATTGTCCCGACGAGGAGAGGTCACGGTGCCAGGGCTTTCGTGAAATCAAAATGAGCTGCAAGTACATAATCTAGACATTTGCCTAGATGTCCGCGGCCTGGAAGTCAAATACTTGGCGTGGCCAATAATATGAATAATTCTTATTCATCGACACCTTGACCTTGCCTGGCCACGCCAAGTATTTGACTTCCAGGCCGCGGACGTCTAGGCAAATGTCTAGATCTTTATAGTTTATGTACTTGCAGCTCATTTCGATTTCACATATTTTTTGTGATCAGAATTATTATCCCGTGTTAGCGGCTCAATTCAATTCATGTACTTGGCGTAATTTTTTTACTTTTTTGAAGTTTTGATTGGGATGTACATCTGACTACCCCCCCCCCCCCCGCGTCACGCGCCCGATTAGTGTGTGTGTGTCCGTCTCCACCAATAGCGTGTTGGAAAAATAGGCGTCTACATCTAGTCTGGTCACACAGGTGTTCTTTGCGTCCCTCTAACCCCGCTCCCGTCCCGCTAGTTTACACTGTTTCACTGGACAGAACGTTCAAACGCAATAGAATTCATCGAGACGATAAAGCATCGAAATCAAAGTTCATCCAAGAAATAAATCACGAAGGCCTTGCAATTTGAAAGCTTCATCCGCGTTCGCACGAGTCCCGAGAAAGTTTCGAACGAGGAGATAAATTTTCGTAGCGAGACGAAGGAAGGGCGGGCCGCAGAATCCTGTATCAGTAATAGGTCGGCGGCGATACTGGCCGGAATTATATACAAGCGTAACGAGGGACGAATTCCAACTATTTCCATATCTCCATTACCTGGTCACGCTATCGCCTAGCCGCGAATTGTTCCCGCTATTATCTGCCCACTTTATCTCCTCGGCATCCTTCCGGTCGCAAGGCGTAGCGAGCCAATCGTACTCGAGAACCGCGATCTCCATAAAAGTGTGCAGTTCTTGCTCTCGCCGTCGAACCATCGACACAATTATTTTTCAGGGAGCCCATTAGGCGAACGGCGTACGCATACTCTGCCGATGTTTATACAACCCACCCTGTATCGAGATTTCAGGCACGAGAAATTGTTCACAGTCACGGAACGAGCACCGCGCCGCTACTGCTACTGCTGCTAGCCATCTCGCGGGATTATTGATTCACGACCAAACAGAATTTTATCGGGCAATTGCGAGAGTTCGTTTCCGCGGATCGGTCTGTATTTACTCGGTCACGTACCGATATACGACCGGCGGCCAACGTCCTCGTTCTTCTCGCTGTTTCACGCGACTGATCGCGCCGTCATCTTTCGCGCGATATCGACGTACCAAGTCAAATAATTAATGACGCTCTTTCCGAATTGTCAGCATGAACATTTTAGTTCCTCGCTGAGTCATTTTGTTAACACGTTTAATGCGAGTCCGTTCTGAAACTGACAAACGGACCTAGCGATTTGCGCTCAAAATTTTTCAGAAAAAACGCATTTATCTCGTAAAAGTGATCTCCAGAGAGGTAATATTTAGATTTCAGAAAAAAAAACAATTATTAAAAAAGTTCGCATTGAAAGTGTTAAGCTCATATTAGGTTAGACTGCAGATGTTGCGAATCTATGATAGAAGGCGTGGGATGAATGAGAAAGAAAATTTTGAAGACGTTCGAGGAGTTTATAAATGTCAGAATTTCTGAGATCAGTTAATAACAATTTCGCCAGGTCCAAAAATCTCTAAAAATAAAACTTGATGCATAAGAATTCCAACATCGCAGTCACATAAAATCATCCAAATGGTTCGCCAACCAACAAGGTTCAAATCAAACCCTTCTTTCTGCCCCTCAACCCATTTCCAATTGAAACGTCGAGGCCACGAAACGGCAATTTATCCAGAGCGATTTCATGTCTGCGATCACTGTGCTATTCGCAATAATCGTGCATACCTCTCATCCTAAGGCTTGTTCGAGCCCTTTGCACAGCTCTCGCGCCTATTCCGATACACATTTGCATTTCCAGGGCGTCAAAGGTTAGACCTTGAAGAAGATCCTCGCCTAAAATGCAACCGCGGGTGGCTGTACGCGACGACGCTGGGATCCTACGTAGAAATTACTTTGATCCAGTAGGGGAATTCTTTTGCCGGGGTGGAAGAGGAATCCCTCGGTTACCGAGTCGAAAGAGAAGAGGAATTCACCGGCAATTTCACGCCGATTCAACTGCCGGAACGAAAGAGAGACGGTTTGATACCGAAGTCACCGTGTCCCGGGCTCGAAGCGGCCCGGTACATCGTCATTTCCTGCGAAGTTGGACCTCGTTAGCCGTTCATCGAGCACTTCGATTTCAACCCCCTTAACCTCTCCATTCAGCCCACCCACACGATCCCCTCCTCTTCTTCCACCTCCTTTCCTACTCTATTTTTTCGCATTCCCCTCCCCCGAGAAATGAGCTTCATCCGTTTCAATTCGAGGGGAAGGTAAAAGGGTCTCGGAGAGATCGAGAAGCACCCCTCCGATCTTTATTGTTATTGGCGTCGGTAATGAGCCTCGTTGCGTTCCAAATAACTAATTCCCGGAAAGAGGGAGACAGGGAGAGAGAGAAAGAGAGCTTATCGTACAGATATACCGCGGGAAAAATTGTGGGCTCCGCGTTTGCTAATTTATGCTGATTCGGGGAACATTGCGTTAATTGGCCGCTGCTGGGATGCGTGGCGAGTTTTTAATGTAAAATGGGAGGAACGCTCTTTCGAAGTGAATAATTAAATGAGGTATTAATTACCTGTTTCCAGCACAGCAAATTGTTTAGGACGTGTAGGCTTTTATTAGAAAAGTATGTTTAACATACTCGATCGCAATATATAATTATCATTTTAAGGGACTATCGTAAAGGTTGGGATACGTTTTGTTTTTCAGCTATAAAATTACACAGGACGAGAAATACGCAGAAAAATGTATGCCGTTCGAAAAGTATACTTTGCCAGCTATCTTAACAGAGATATAATTGGCGATAATATTAGGTTGTTGCAATGTTCAATTTTAGAATGCGGATGTTATACAGGATCTCGATCAACAAATCCTTTTATAGCCTGCCGATACCATTTTAAGGTGCGAAGCTGATCTTCAAGGTCGTATGTTCAGTTTTTATTTAGATATCCAAGTTTACTTTTGGATCAAGTTTATTTCAATATCAATCGATATGAGTTGTGTGATCGTGTATGCTTTTTATGCGAGTGCGAAAATAAACATCCTCACTCTTGGACAACTGCAAAAGAAGGGGATAAAGATCTTCTTGCTGCGGAAAAAACATCGTTTTTTTCTCTCGATAGAAAACTGTACTTATACATGAAGAAATTACATTATTTTCAAAATTATATACGAATTCCAGATACAATGTTTCTTTTGCCTAAAGATGGGCAGTTTCTCACGAGTTCCACTTCAGTTGCTAAACCATAGGCAGATCCCAGGCGTTAGCAGAAATTCCGCAATCGATATCAGCGGGGGTGTTCCCGGAGGACGAGGGGGTGGGCAGATTTCAATAAATACTCGAGACACCGGGATACTTACGGCAAATTCCTGCTGTGTATGGAAATCTCGACCCAGAGCTTTTCTCGCGCGTTCCTCCAGGTCCATGAGAGAACAAGCGTGTGTGTGAGAGAGAGAGAGAGAGAGAGAGGGAGAGACAAACCCCGAAAGAGAGCGACAAAGAAAGGTCGATATCTATGTCGGACAGAAGTCGAGACCGGATTGTATCGAGTTCGTAGAGGGTCGGGGCTAAGAATTGTGGAAGAGGGCAGGCAGGAGAAGCGCCGGTGGCTAAAGCCGATTGAAACAATCGGCGATCACACAGTGTTCGGTGATCCCACTCGGAAATGGCGGGGGTCCTGGAAACGAAATCGTCTTGACATCGAACCTCACCCCAGACATTCGAGCAGTTCTCCTCGAGGTTCTTTCGTGTAGGAACTCCTGTGTTATGGGTACTTTAATTTTATAATCGTTCCCCTCACATTCTGATACAATCAAAAACAAAAAATTGCTGATATTTAAATTATTATAACGTATAACTTATATGACTTATAACTTATAACTTATAACTTATAACTAGACTGCGGATTTTTATGCAAAATAAAAGATTTCTACATAAATTGCAAAAAGCAGGGGCCACGTAGTAAATTTTTTCTTCTTCTAACAACCTTATACGGTTCAAGCTAATACACTGATGTCCTTAAATCTTTTCAATGCTTTTTACTGCTTTCAATTGTACGAATCTATTTTTGTCATAAATACGTAAAATCCGCAATCTACTTATAACTTTGCGATAAAAAGTTTTTCGACGATCAATCTGCACTCGTTTCGAAGCGCGGAGCCCCTGCTTTCAGACTCCTATTCAGTTTTTCCCCAGAAATTTATTTTTCAATATGTTTTTCTATCCTATGTATTTATATATATATTTATATATATCTATCTATGTATTTCTATCCGAAATTTGTCAGACGACTCTAAGAACGTCCGGGAACATTAATAACTTTTTTCTGCAACTAAAATTACCGCGTAGGTTTGAAAATTGGAGACTCCTTTTTACGAGGATCTTGACAAAATTGATGTACGATTTTTTGTCGTCGTTTTATTGAAGTTTCAATGGAAAGTGTGCGGGTCCCAACAAATGTTCGACAGCTATCTTCGAAAAAATTAATTAAGGACTGTGAAGGTGTTGGGAGGAGTCGACTAAAATTTTCTCGCAATTGTTATCTCGGGTCACGTTCCACCTACACGTGCACACGGCGATAGCGAACGAACTATGGGTAGCAGAGGATAGTTTTGTTGCGCTGTTGTTTGTCGACGCGTCACGTGGCCATTTTTTATCTAGTCACGCAACGGGACGCTCTTCACCGATTCGATGGAGTCGACAAGATCGATGGACGACATGTTTATCGTTCGAAGATCTCGCAGATAGGATTCGTGCCCGGGATGGCCGGGATGCAACGGCAAGCGGATTATAGACGGTTATAAATATCGGAGAACGGCCTGTCGATATTTCAGCGGAACTCGGAACGCCGATTTCCGTCGCGGATATATTAATAAGCGAAATAACGTCGAGAGGAAAGTAATAATTCATGTTTGCGTCGATGGCGTTTGGGGAGGGAGATGTTTGGATTAGAGGTGGGGTTGCTCGTGAAGAATTTACTCTTTGGAGACTGTTCTGTAAGAAGAACGATATTGATTGAGGAAGTTGCTCTCTCTTTTATGTTCGTTGGTACAAGAAACCGTTCGAAATTAAAGGTAGAATATTTGAAATTGTTGACACAATCATCGGTAAAAGATGAAACTGGAATATAAGGGCAAGACGTTTTTAATCGTAAACTGATCGCAAGAAGAGCTAACAAGAATTAATAATTCCTTGTAAGCTGGGAAGAACGACATTAATTAAGAAAATAACAGTTCTTCATTAAAGAGACAATAAGGGGACAACGATTATGATTGTGGGCTGATGCTGTTATGTATGAAAGATGAAATTGAAATATGGGGGCAAGATGTTTTTAATCACAAACGATGAATTCTTTGGAATTGTTTGTAGCCCTTGCAGTGTAAAAAGAGTAATATTGCCAAAGAAAGTAATAATTCCCCTTCATTGTAAATACTACACGGTTGGAAAAATAAAATATTGAAAAAACAAGGGGTTGATATTTACGATTATGAACGGATAAAGTTCTCGGAGTTAATCCTTTGCAACTCACATTATAAGAGGAATGATGATAAAGGCAATAATAATTTCTCTCCATTTTACAGTGGTTGGAAAATAAAACTATTGTGGTTTGTTATTATGAACTGGTAATAATTAATTGGCACGAAAGATTTTCGACGTTGTAAAGCACAGCAATCGATTTCCTACTCCGAATAAATATAAAGTACAAAGTAGTCGATCAATCAAGCACCACATATATATATATATATATATATATATATATATATATATACAATGATTTCTACAATCCCCTCTAAAAATGAATAATATTTCTCGTATTAGACGATTTTGATTCGGTTCCAATAAAAATAAACCAGTACACAGTGCTCCAACGGACAGACACGGAATATGCGGAAGCCTGCACAAAGAGGCAGTCAATTTTACAACACTTTTGCATCGAGGATCAGCCGGAAGGACCATAACGCGTTTATCGGGATTGATAAAGCGAGTTCGGCGTACCGTCGCGCTTCGGTGAAAGGTAAAGATATTTCGAATGAAATTCGCGCGATTAGCCGCGGATCTTGCTCGCGGCTATGTTTCCGTAGGATATACATTTGTAAAGGGAGAGAGAGAAGGAGATAGAGGAATAGAGAGGAGTTGGGAATATTCGCTGACCGGTGCGGCGAATCGTTTCGATCGAAGGAAGAAAGCGGATATCCCGTTGAATAATATGGAATCGGTGAAACGTTACGCCGGGATGCGCGGCGTGCACTTGAAAACTGATACGTTTGATAACCCACAGAGGGTGCACCCGAGTGTATAAATGCGTTATTGGAAACCAATCGGTAGGATAACGTAATTGCCGAAATGTGCGCGTGATACACGGCCAGTTGTCATAACAGTCGGGACCCTTTTGTCGGCCGAGTGCTAGAAACACTGGAGAAAATTATAATGAAACCGATTGGGACCGAGAACGCGGATGCACGCGTATGTAGGTATCTATGTATCGTATACCTACGTATACATACATATGGTACTGTATGCACGACGGATAATTTAAATCGTTCCTGGATGACTGGCCGGATAGGTTACAATACAGTGGAAATGGAGTTTTCGTTGCCAGCGAGCCGAAAGAAACAATCTATCGTTTGAACCGAAGGAAATCCAGAAACGGTATATCGGGGACCGACGATTAATAATTGTAACGGTGCATGTATCTTTTTGCCTGCAGAGAGCTATCGATACGGGGGAAACGAATAACAACCGTGCAATGGAACGCGACATTTAATTAGCTCGAGACAAACGCGCAGGATATACTGCCGGGAAATAAAGTCAGTCCGACAGGCTTCTGCGATAGCGAACTGCACTCTGTCAAGAAGTTAGTCACCGACCTTCGTCGCGCTTGTTCATCGTTCTCTAAAATTTCCAACATTCGGCGGGCTTCGTTCGTACAGTTTGATTAGTGTTTACTGGTTTTTCATGGTTTTCAAAGTAACTTTTTTAAATTAATGTCATGATTACATCTAACACGATTCAGTAAGGAGTTGGATAGGCTGTTAGAAAATTCGAATTGCAGTGAAACCTTTGTGACTCTGAGTTCAATGGATTCGAAGGTCGAGCCACTGACAGCGCCCGTTACTTTCACACAGAAGATAGAAGATTAAAAAAAAAACGATACAGGTAGAAAGAAGGTGTATACTATCATTGACACATCCACAACGATACAAAAGTTGAAGCTGCCAGTAAATAATTTTTTCAAAAATGTTCAGTATGAAATTTCCTAAGTGACACGGTTCAAGAGTCGTCTCCTGGTCCTGCCAAACTAAAATCAAGTTCCAAAGCAAAGATGGTTGAAATTGGTACGAGGTCAGGATAACATAGTACTCGAGGTGGGGAACAGTGGAATGGCAAGCGGCAGGGTAAAAAGCCATCCGGTCGGAGAGGTCGGGTAGGATAAATATTAACTCTTTTATAAATATGAAACCCTGCGGGCACTTGCCGCTGTTACGTTGAATGACGGACCAGACGGCGACGCGACGGTGCGGTGGTCAGCGTATGGGAAAGAGGAACGGCACTCTGGAGATGGGCCCATGGGACTGTGGTACGAGCAACCAGAAACGGCCGGATAACTCGAGGACACAAGGCGGAAAAGGTGGGTGGACGCCACGCGAGAGAATTATGGTCGGCGCATGGACACGAACGCGAACACGGGAAAAGGAACGAGATAAATTCCCGCGGATTGCGCGGAATCGTCCGGCCCCGGAGTTTATTTTACGGCTTGGCAGAATATTCCTGTCCCTCTGTAATCGTAATGACGATTTATTTGTATCCGAGAACCCATCGTCTTGCGACTGCTGAAATGGAGACGCTACTCGCGTTTAAACCGCCAAGGCGACTGTAAAATTTGATGGTTGAACTGCTAACGTAATTATCTTTGCTGTTTGGATGTGAGCTTCGATCGTAACTCCCCTAGTAGCATTTATGGTTGACACTTTGTTGGGACCTCGTTGCAATATTGGTTGGCAAACCGTTAGAAATGTCGCCCTTTCATGCAGGTCAGCTAACGATCATGGTCAACGTCACTATAATACAAACGGCCAACTGGACCCGCTAACAGATTATTCTGATTTTCTCTTTTGCAGCTATTTCTACAGTATATCATATAAATAGTATACATATGAACAATATTTATACTAGTATTTCCACGATAAAGATTGGGGAAAAAAGAAAAAATTTAATTACCCACGTCGGACTTGAACCCGGACCGCCTACGTGTAAGCTAATGTTCTACCGCCGAACTTACAGAGGTATCTTGCACGAAGATGCTATTATCTGTCAACAAATTTTAATCAACATATGTAAAAAACGAAGGCGCATTCTGAACAAAATCAAAAAGGGTTTCCTTATAGATACTACATGAGCACTACCCGTTGCCTTCCTCTTTGGAAAATGGAAAAATTAAAGAAATAAATAAATTCCAAGGCTGCACGCAATAAAACCTTAGTGGGCTAACCATTGCACGACAGTAATAAATTGTGAATATAAATATATCCATAAATAAGAAAACAGAAGATCAATTTGGAATATAACCCTTTGCACTCGGACCTATTTTAACTAGAAAATTAAACATTTCTTTCGACCTAAAATAATTCCATTCTGTATTAATTCTTTTCTTTGTATGAACATGAAATTGATATAATACCACGCAAAGTACTTAAGTGTTTAGTAATTGATTAGATACTAACATATTTAGTAATGTAAACAATATTTTGAATAATGGTGCAGCAATTTTTAGTGGCGTCTCAGAGTCGCCACTCGAGTGCTAAGGGATAATAATTAACAAGATTTTAGTTCTAGCAACATTTCTAACGTTTGCAACATTTCTAATTAATCAACTATAATAATTGTAGGCCCTATGTTGCGGATTTGTAGACAAAACCACCAACTATATCCCAACCAACCGTCAACCACTGTTGGCCAACCATAAATGCTACTAGGGTCTAGTGTCGAACTTGTAGATTCTGCGAATGTGAGTTGTCATGAGTAATTCAAGACAGTGGAGAGGTTAAAATTGCTAAAGAAAGAACGAAACTTCTGTAATAAGATCGTCGTCTACTAAAATTATTAAAGAAAGAAAGTTCTGAGTGTCTCCTACTCCTTGCAGCAGATGCAGGGAATTTTTATTTCGCATAAAAATCCGCACTTTAATTAAGAGTTAATTTATGGAAAATGAAAACAGGAAGGAATTTCTTTACCCAGCCCTAGTTTAAAGAAGACCACAGACTTAATAAAGTTTTTTAAATACCTTCCTGTAGCTAGTTCTAAAAAGAAATTTAAAAGGGTATAAACGTAAAATATTTATAGTCTATATATAAAATATCTCAGACAAGTGGGATCATTTACATCTCATCCTATATATCGTTTGAAAGCACAAGGATGTCACACATAAATATTTTTGAATATTTTCCAGCGACTTCGTTATTTTCTTCTGACAGTCTATTTTGGTGTAACAAACGATTGTCTATCCGTAAACATTTTCGACAGTAAAACAGTTGCGGGGTAACATGGTAGAACAGTGAAGGGTGGATTCACCGTACAAGCTTTAGTAACTATGCAATTTGAAAAATACGTATTTGATATTTTCCGCTGTTCTCCAAACCTTCGAACTGAAATAAAATCACTACGTTGATTGGAGCTATCAATCAATTTTTGTAGATACAGAAATGCTTCCCAAAAACTGGCGAACATTGAACACGATAAACGAATTTAACCATCTTACACATCAATTTTCTTTTCGATTTATTATTGTTTAATTAAACTTGTGTGGGGATACTTCCCTTCGCACAAGAAGAGAAAATACAATTCAGACCGGCCCTTCAACCTTATAAATCGCGAACGACAAAAACTACATAGTAATCTGCGTTTTCTTTAATTTGACAAGGATCGCGGATCCTGTCGCGACTCGCCGTGGTAGGGATTCGCGTAGATCTCTCTCTTTCTCAACCGATATGTAATTGGTACGGTTACAACACTGTATAGAGAAGAGACAGAGATAGAGACTTGCGGAAAGTTTTATGTAAATCGACATGGTCCCATCCGAGCCCTTCAATGAAGCCCGAAGGCGATCGAAGCCCGTGCTCCTCGATCATCGTCACCGATCATTGACCGACATGGTCAATGCGGGGGCGGGTCGGCACGCATCGACGGTCTGGGAAGAGGGAAACCCGACAGCTGGTGGGACGGCAAGGGTACTGTGGGGTTGAACGTGGCCTCGCGGGTCATTAATGTTTAGCCGAGCTAACGAAGTTGAGTAACCCGCGAGGTCGAAGGGCTTTCGAGGGCCGCGGGACGACGGACCAGGGAACGAGTGGAAAGGTTCCACGAAGGTTGGAAATGTTCGCGAACTTCGAACCTCGCACAAAGCGAAATAAATGGGGACGATTCTCCGATCTCGTTTGATTTTGTATTGGGATAGGGAAAAACGCGTGTAGTTTTTCCGGGAACCGACTCCGACTTCGTCGAGGCTGTTGAAGATCGAGCGTGGACATAAATCCGCGTCACAATGGGCTTCCTATATAAAAAGAACACCGGTTCTGAGTGCTCCGAGTGATATTTCCGCCGTGGAATCGATGGCCAGCAATTTCGCGGTATGCAAAGTTGCGTCGAGAGCTCCGTCGAGTTTTCCTCAAGTTTTGCTGACGGGTTGCATAAAGGACTAGAGGAAGTTCGCGGATTATATAAAAATAGAGATGGATGGCGGGGGTTTGCTCCTAATGCAAAATCCGGCTCGTCTTTTTCGGGCTTTTTCAAAAATTGGAAATAAATGATGTCGCCTCAGAAACTCGGCTCCGTATCGACGTCGGACGGCTGACAAATGAACTTCCATCGTCTTTCTCGCAAACGAGCCGCGCTGAAAGCGAACGCGAGCATGCAGATCCGCGTCGCGACGCACAAAATTCCATTGCTTGATAATTATAGGTAACATTCTTTTGTAAAGCTAATTAAACGAAAAGATTCAAAAGAATTTTCCCATTTTTCTTATTTCGGTTGTGTGACGGAAAATAATGTTTAAATATTTACGGACATTTAGGAGCAGTTAAATCTTGCATAACTGTTTCATCGTGAAGAACGTTGAGGAGTATTTTTCGAAACCTTAATGAAAGTCACCGGTGACGTTTTCATTTACATTATTCAATTCATCTGAAAAAAGTGCTAAAAACAAACAAACTAACATGAAAATGTGGACAAAATGAATATTTTCACTTTTATAAAACGAACACACTAGCGCGATTGCTCAATGAATTTTAATAGAAACTGTTTCATTGCAGGTGAAGTATACTTATTTCGTAATAGGTATCCAGGAACACCCTAATAGCATTTATAGTTGGCCAACGGTTGGCAGTTGGTTGGTAGTTGGTTGGTAGTTTTGTCTACAAATCCCCAAGATAGGGGCTGCGACGAAAATTTATGATAATTTGCCAACGAATAGCCAACATTTCTAGCGGTTGGCCAACAAAGGCGAAACTTCGAATGAAGCTTTGGAAAACCAAGATGGAAAATTGATTTCTTTTTGTCTATTGTCCATTGAAGATGAATTGTTCTCTCTTTCGTCTTCCTGTCTGCCTATGCTAGGAACAATCAACTCCTCGAACGGACGGGACGCCTCTGCGGTCACTAATTTCTGCCGTGAATTCGGCTTAACTGTGAGCCCCCGGGCAGCCACGGAAAATTCACCGGCGCCAAAACAATCGGGCGGACGCGTAAAACTGCGAGCGACGCGAAATTCCCCCTAATTGTCCATTGCCGTTCTCTTTTGCGGTCCTGTTCTCGGGGACACTAAAACTGTTCGCGTCTAGTCGGACGCGGACGCGAACGCGAACGCCGCGCCGCCGGTCTCGCCTACAATATGTCGATGATCACCGAAACTGTTCCGAACCTCTCGGCTGCCGCTCGGTTCCGTCGTGTTTAATCGTTCGGGGATAATTGCGGCTTTCTCTTCGTCTCTTCTTCTTCCGTTCTTGATCGTTTTGGTTTAAACGATGCACCCATTCTTTGGTCCTTCGCTCTTATCCCGTTGCACTGTGACACCGAGACAGACTCGCGATAAAGATTCAAACCAGAGTTGGGCATTTATCGATTAAAATTTTAATCGAGATTGATTGATTAATCTCACTAATACTGAGTTTATGGAGCACGAAAAGTAATTATTTTACATTTCTTTGGAAAAATAATTTAACCCTCGTGTCAATAACCAAAATTCTCTACCATATTCAATCATGCACTTCATAGTCTTAATCAATACTTCTGTGCTTCCAATGTAAATTAATAATCATCATGAAGAATATAAATATCTACAATAATTTCGCTATTGATCCACAAAAACATAAAAAGTTAGAAAAAAATCGATGGTACCCAGTTACTGACCAAAGATTAACTGTGATGACGATAATGAACTGTGTATCATGATAATATTTAATTGAACATAAAAATCGTTACCTTATTAACAGCTTCAATTTAGAAGAGCATCTGTCACTGCAAATCTGATCTGACATTTTTCTGGCAAGTGAAGAGAATAAACTCCTTCATTTCGTGTTGTCCTCGATGCAGATTTCTTTTACGGATCAAAATGTACTAAACTTACGACAACTGTTGACGAACACGAATCATGTTTCCGACGATGCCGAATTTAGTTCTAGGAAAACGTGTCATACCGTGACAGTGACGCTGTGCCAGAAATACTTGCTCTCTGGGTTTCACATCATTTGCGGAGAGGGAGTGGGGGAGAGAGGGAGAGAGTAAGAGAGCCAACTGAATTGGTAATTAATTCGCTCGGTATATCGGCGAGTAATTCGTATCTGGCCGAAAGGGGAAAGAAGTACTTCTATTTGAGGCAATTAACGTCGGATTTGGAGGGACTGGAGCGCGTTAGGACGTTACAGATGCCCGCGAAACGGGGTCGGTTGAGTTACTGCGACTGTATTCGTTAATTAAGATTACGATCACAACGGGGCTGAACGTCTGACCTGGTTCTCCCGGCGTTCATCAGTTTTGTACGGACTTGGCGACACGATGAGCCCAAACAGTCACGTGGTACAGTGTGTGTCCTACGCTTTTATCATAATCCTTAATTCTAACTCTTTGCATCCTCGCGATTACTGCAAACCATCTCTCAACGAAAGATTTTAGATTGCGGATTTTCATGTCGGATAAAAATTGTTTCTATCAATTGTACGAAAAAAGAGTTGCATAAAAATTGATCTCGTTTAATCATTCTAATACATTGTAAATAGTGTACCAGTCATGTTACGTTTTCACACATTCCCGAAATTATTTGTCTGGATTCACAAATTAATTTTTTAAAATCTGAATATTCAATTTTTCTGTCATTCAATAATTCCTTCGATTTTATGGAATTTTTAAGATTGCTAGGTTGAAAATCAAGCTTTTCCATTATTGAATTTATGAAGTTGCTGCATTGGTAATGAAGATATCAATGAATTATTAAATGTTCAACTCAATAATAAATACACTTCTTTCTCCATTGATGAAATATATGAGCATAGTGCAACAAATTTTAAACCGCCTCAAGGAACATTCCGAAAATCATAAAAATCCTGTGTCGAAATGACTAGACCGAATTTTATTCGTGGATTGGAATTGCTTGGAGATTAGGGTCTTCAATAATCTTAATTGTTCCCATTGTTGGTCCAGGATTTAAATTTTCACCGGAGACCCGCGCCGAGCCGAGCTGAGCCTCGACGTTTCCCTGTTTGTTTGAACATGAAATCGAATCAGCGAGGCACAAACTGGATACGATGAAATTGTATTACAAACTGACGGAAATGTGGGTTAGCTTCATGCTCCGACAATCACAATTCGCCGGGCCTTTGATACGAATTTTTCGACGGGTGAGCCTGCCACTGGTGTACATTAAACGTCATTTCGACGCTTCTGCGAAACGTTCTCTGACAGTCAACACACAGCCCGACACCCGACGAGAATGAAATTAAAACAAAAAAGTCAGAGAGAGAGAGAGAGAGAGAGAGAGAGAGAGAGAGAGAGAGAGAGAGAGAGAGCGACAAGAGAAAATATGACGGAGAGCGAGAGACGAGTTTTTGAAGTGGATACTGCGTTTATTTGTTTCTCGGTTCATCGATGGACCGTGGATACCAGAAACTTTCTCCATTCCCTTTCTCTCTATCTTCTTTTAACTGTTTTCCGCTTTTCGAATCCGTGCCGTGTAATAAATATTCCGATTGGGAAATTGTTTTCGGCTGCGTGATGAAAGGGACGATTATTTTTAATTGTACGATTTTGCGTGTGCGAGTTTTTTGGAGAGAAACAGGTGTGTGACATATTAAACAATAGATTTGAGAACGTTTGTGAACATTATCACTTTATGATCCTTTCACTGAAATTCATTGAGATTAATGATTCCGTTGCTATAGATCGCAATCGCTTCAGGAAATATCATGAAAAGAATCTGTGATCCGTAGCAATTATATTTATTATTTATATCATCGTTGAAGTTGAAATTGATTTGCACCAAGTTTCTTCGTGAAAGGAAAGTTCGCATCCCAGCTAGATTAAATAGATAAATCCTTGGCAGAAAAATTTTTCCTCAACGGAAAAATTAATTTCCGCAATCATGTGCTAATTTTTGGCTTTTGTAAAACGGCTTGAAAAGGATGTATCTGTTCTTTGACAATTTCCGTGCAATTGTTGGGATTGTGGAACAGTAATTTCGATGTTGTGCATGCAAAATTGAATTCACTGTGTTATCGTTGTCGTCAAACAATTATACCATATCCACTGTTTCCTATCCATTGTTCAGTAATTGATTTCCATTTTATTACACTGGTCGACAGAATAAAAGTGCTTATTTTTTTATGGTATTCAGCGTTTGTGGTGGTTAAATATTTTTGAATTTTCCTGGCTTAGCCAGTAAACTGCAGATTTCCATGGAAAATAAAAATGGAAAATATACAGTTATGTATTTCGTTCGTTCATAAGGGAAGTGACATAAATCAAAAAGGGGAAATTTTACAGGAGAGCCGTTTGAAATTTACCAAAAATTGCCAATTTTTAATTTCTATATTACCAACTTATAAATGTAAAATAATTTGTTGCTATTTAGATACTGGGTTAACTGTAATGTATATTAGTTATTAAGATCAACCACAATTTATATTTATAATTACTTGAGTTGCGTCGCTTTTCCTATGAATGGACAATTTCTTTCCTCAGCAATCTTAACGGTGTAAAAATTCTACAACAACATTTTGAAATATTTTGGATGCTTCCTCTTGCGTGTCATCTACGAATTTTCGTCAAATGTACAGGGTGCCACAAAATTATATGTCGTGGATACCATTGCATGATTCTACACCCCCGATTTAGTCAAAAATGACGTAAGAGACTCTCGCAAAATTGACCTTGAACGTAAAAAACAAGGTGAAAACCTTTTTTTAAGGATTAAGATTTTTAACATTTTTATACCAAAATTTTCTTTCAAAATCTAAAATCTTAAATCTTAAAAGAAAATTTTGGAATAAAAATTTAAAAAATCTTAATCCTTAAAAAAAATATGGTTTTTTTACCTTGTTTTTCACGTTCAAGGTCAATTTTCTCGACTAAATCGGGGGTGTAGAATCGCGCTATGGTGTTCACGACATATATTA
Organism: Lasioglossum oenotherae; assembly: GCA_028455765.1. Taxonomy (NCBI): domain Eukaryota; kingdom Metazoa; phylum Arthropoda; class Insecta; order Hymenoptera; family Halictidae; genus Lasioglossum; species Lasioglossum oenotherae. Next base: position 28,939,206 of record CM052279.1, on the reverse strand, counting down.
TAACTTTGAGACACCCTGTGCATACAGTTCGCATTCTAGATCCAATAAAATCTAATTGACAATGTCGATGAATGATTCGGTTACTCGTCAGCGGTCCCGCTAACTTTTACAGCGTCGACCTGAGGCGATACCGATGCGCCCGGTGTAACTCGGGGTCCGCGAGTTGCCGCAACTGATTCGGGCGCAGTAAAATCCTGTTATTACCGGGTATAAAACCCGACGAGAACCAGCGAGCCATCCGGTCCCGGGACAGATTGCCACGGATTATAAGTTCGACGCAACGCGGGTTCGATTTGCGAGCCGTCGTTTCCTGCACACGGACAAGGAAAACGTCGAAGGGACCGTTTGATTTATCCCCGACGATTTTCCCCGTGTATCGCGGAAGTTTCGCCGGGAATAGAAATATCGCGGCGGACGATTGCGGCCGTGTTTTCAATGCCGCCGAGACGAGTATCGGTGCGGTTATCCTGGCGGACTGGAAACAAGATGAAAAGCTTAGGGAAACGCGCGTGCAAGCAATCTGCGCGAAACCAATATTAATACATTATGAATGTTTAAGCATGTTTAAATAGTCATTAAAGACGAAGAGACACCACTTTGCACCAATTTTTGAGGATATTTTTGAATTTATCTAAAAAAATCAGGGTCCAGCGGAAGATCGAACTATATCACCCCATACACCAGGCTTTTATGTTGAGAAATCACCCTTTGAAGTTTGCAACTATGACGTTTTCTTCGAACCACAAAACAAAATATCTTCGCCCGGCATAAGTTGCCGTCAGTGGCGCTCACTACTAGCACAGTCCCAACATAAATTGACCAACTCATGTCGGCCGAAGATATTGTGTTTCGTGGTTCGAAAAAAACGTCATAGTTGCAAATTTCAGAGGGTGATTTCTCAACATAAAAGTCTGCTCTTTTGGGTGATATAGTTCAATTTTCCGCTGGACCCTTATTTTTTGAGATAAATTGAAAAATATCCTCAAAAATTGGTGCAAAGTGGTGTCTCTCCGTCTTTAATCATTATTTAAACATGTTTAAACATGCACCTTCGTGTATGGGAGAGGTGGGACACTCGTTTGTGGCAATTAATTAATATTAAAATTGATCTATAAACGAGGAAACTTTTCCGTGAAACGCGGGTTGCGACAACCGCAGCCATGCCTATCTCCCGCGTCATATAAAACTCCGAGTAGTAAAAGGAATTATTATTATGGCACAGTAAAAAAGCAGGCCGGGCACAGTGAAATACTAGCAAGGACGACTATCAGTCGTCAACAAACGCGCTGTACACCAGTAGCGGTACTCTATGCCATCCCCTTACTCGTGAATAGTATCAAGTTGAACATGATCCTGCAGTGGAATGTCGGATGCATACGTTGCTCGCATAAATGTTCACCGGAGCCTGTGGCAAATTTAATATTTCAGACGGTTATGTCAATTCCCTTGAAATCAGTCAAGATTCCACTTATCTGTTCGTAATCGTTATTATTCCGTTGGTGGGATTATTCATTCTGTATTCTACTTGTTTCATTATAAACCGATTCCGTTTCGCTCGTCTGACTATAGGTAGACCCTATTTCACTCGCGTAATTATAAATCGACCCTGTTCTACTTGTTTGGACTTAAGCCACTGCAATGGTCTAACTACAGATCCTATTCTACTCGCCTATGTATGAAGTATATACTCTAACCACAAGTTGTCTTATGTTTGTGTGATACTGAATTGTTTGTGTTATATTGTTTTATCTGTCCGACCACAGACTTTTGTAATTCCACTGGTCTAATCACAGGACGTTCTTATTCCACTTGTGTGGTTCGTTTCCTTTTGATCTATTTGTCTGATCACGCGGTGTCCTTATTCTACTTATGTGATCCTACATTCCCTTTGTTGCGCTGGTCTGGTCACAAGAATTTATAATTCTACTGGTCGAATCACAGATCGTCCTCATACTACTCGTCTGGTTACTACCAATTAGTTAATTAGTGTTGTCTTCGTTTCATTAATTATTATTTCTAGACGGCGGATTTTATTCTTAAAAAATTAATTAAAAAATAAGCAGTGCTGTGATATTCATACTTGGAATTGAAAATGTAAAACTTGAACAGTTCGGATACACCGGGAACAGATTGCCACCGTGAAGCTTACACCGGAAACAAATCGGTGAGAGATTAGCGGCAGGTATCGCCCTAATCTCTTCGAAACAATTATCAATTTAACCCCACCAGCTGCACTCGAAACCAAGTACTTCACCACGATGGATCGTAACGCAACGACAGTGATAAGACGCGCTCCACCCGCGATGTTATTTTGTTGCAAACTCATCAACATTTACGAGCCGCAGGCGTTCACTTGGCTTTCGCTCGCTAACCAGCATTCAATTTCATACAATTTGTTCGTCCTCCCGAATCGTTTGCAAACGCGAACCTTGCCGGACACACTCGGCCACCATTTTTCTACTTTGAAGCGTTAAATTTGCGCCACGTTTCATTTCGCTCGTTTTTAAATATTTTTTTCACCGAAACGCAGTTGTAATTATTCGACGCACTCCGCTATGAACAGGCACGCACAAGTGCCTCGTGTTATTGCCGGCACAAACGGCCTGTCATTAGAATAATTAACCCTGCTTTCACCCCTCTGTTGTTGCGGGCTCAAGCACCCCTGCCACGACCCTGTGGAAACTTTATATCGAAGCTCGATCTTTCACTGTGTTTCTGGAAATTTTCGACAAATTCTGCCAATTAAGAATTTTCAAACCTCGGCTAGCAATACCAACGAAAATTAGACGGGGGAAATCTTTTCTTCAATTCCCATTATTTTATTTATGCCGATAATACACCTTGTCAATTTTTGTATGCCGAATACTCTGTCAAATAATATTAGGTCATTTATAATGAGTAGACTGCGGATCTTTATGCAAAATAAAAAATGACACAAAGGTTAAAAATAAAAATTTCTTTCTCCTTTTAATTATTTTATTGAACCGCTACCTAACACCTTTTATGACCATTGGTTTAAAAAGTGTAACGGCCAAGTTTGAATAATTTAGCCCTCCGAGTAACTCTTTAAAAATTAAATAGCGTTCTTTTAAACTAATTTTTACAAACGCTTTTTTCAGTATTCCAAGCGGTATTTCTAAGCTAACGAACTTGGCCGTATTTTGTTTGATCTCACAACTATTTACGGCCATAGGAACTTGGCTCCTGTTTACAGGATGTTTTTGTTGGGATATATTTTATCCTGGCTCATTTCGAAATAGCTTTAGATACCTGATTGTTAATTTATTTACAAACGAACCGAAGCCCTCGTACATAAGTGTTTACACAATCGAAAAAAGACTTTACGTAAAATAAGAAAAAAGGGATATGCACAAAAACTCATGGTACAAAAAGGATGGTATTATTCGATAATCCTACATAATTGGCTTTTAAAAGTGTGAAAAGACTCATTGAAAATATCAATAGGATTATCGAGAGTGCTAGAGTCTGCAATAATGCGATTTATTGGATTAATTAATCCATATGTAGATCTGGATTTAAGTGTTTGAAATCCTGCTCTAGATCACCATACACATTTTGATAAACACTGTGTGACAGTGTACTTATCAAGTGTGGTTTAGCACAATGCGTGAATCATTGTTGTTTTATACCTACCATTTCTATACTTGTAAAAGTTCCCTTAATTTTCTAACAGTATTAGAATAACGCTCCATGAAAATTACTAATAAATCATTGAAACAGCTTTAGGTGCCGCATCCTTAACGAATGCTCTGCAAACAGTGTACTTTTGCGATTCAGCTGAAGGAAGACGGGGTAGAACAATAAGAAATTCGACACCAGACCGGAGCAAAATGGCCTCACCGGAAATGCCAGTGGAAGAACGGCTCTAAAGGCGAAAGTTTCCACGGATTCCGCGCGAGGCGACGTTCAAACTTCCCAGCGTGGAAATTATTGAAAAGGGTTCGGTCATAGTTTTCGAGTGGTCGCGCGGGAAGAGGCAAAATTGCCGAGCGATGGCGGGCACTTGAAGGAAATTAAGAAAATCGTCGGACACTGATACCCACGTTCGTAATTTCCGGCGCGTTCCCGACGTCGTCCGTCGGCTTCGAACCAACTTCCCACGACTTTTCCAATAACGAGGAATCGCCCGCTGAGGAGACATCGAACGTTTCATCGCGAAATTATAGTAGATCAGGAACTTTCGACGAACTTTCAATGTTTACCGGTTTCGCGTCGCTGGTGTTACAGACACACCACCCCACGATTTAATCATTTACGGGCCGCTAGGCGTCGCTAATGGTTGTCAGGGGCATTTAAGGTTATATACTGTCGACCTTTCTAAAAATGCTTCCATCACTTATTGTTTCTCTCTTAAAGGGAGATCTTTACGAATTTATGGTAACTGTTTATTTCTGAATCACTGAAGTGAAACCTTCTGCTGCTCTTTACTTTACCAGACTCAAAATTTCTGCCATTCTCTTATTAATTATGATGTATTTGTAGTTTTCATTTCGGTCGTGCGATCTCACGTGCGCAGTATTGGTCTGCTCTTTTTTTAGAAAAGTATTGAAAATATGGGAATACTTAACCGCAGAACACAGGATCGTTTCAAGGCTAACTGGTTCCATTGTCGATATTTTTCCTGCCAGACGTGAGCAACTAGGTAAACAGCCGCCCCATCATCTTAGAAAGGGTCTCGTTGCTCATTGGTCCATCAGAAACGTGACTTCCGTCCTGTGTAGAGGATCGTCGAGGACGTTTAGGGTTATTCGAAGTTGTTTAAGGTCACATTATTTATGAAATGTCAACAGGCGAACGGTCTCCGTGCGTTCGCGAGATCGATGCGATCGTCTATCGACTTAATTATTCGCGGTACCTGTTACTGGAACAGGGGACAGACTTATTTCCAGCGGGAACAGAATAAGACGAGGAGAACAGGTGCGCCATGAATCAGTCCGGTGATTTGTAGGCGGACTGCGATTCGGGCTCGTTAAAATTCCGCGGACGCGGTGCAACTTCCAAGGAGGATCACGGGAAGTGTTCGCCACGCGTCTCTTAATTATCGTTTCCGAGTCTCCTGGAGTGTCCATCCTCGCAAGAAAAAAAACAAATAATATAATTCGGTTGGCCAGTTGATCAGTTACTCTCCTTTATTATACTTTTATTCTATAATTTTAATCAGATTACCTGCAGTGGTTTCGGAAAGTATTTGAACACTGAATTTCCAAGTCTCGAAGAATCGTCGATATTCATACTGAAATAATTTCGTTTGAAAATATAATGCAACGATGATTTTATTTTATTTTACTATAATATTAATAAGATTACGCGCAGTGGATGCGGAAAGTGTTTCAACACTGAATTTCCTGAATTTCTCGAAGAATCGTCAGTATTCAACTAGCAATAATTTCGTATAAAAAAATAATGCAATGGGAATAATATTTACCAAAAAATTCTCAAGCGTTTCTGAAAGCTATTTTTCAACGAAACAAAATTAACGGGACTACAGTGACACTTCTCGAAAAATAAGGAAACGTTTGACTCGCCAATGTCTCTGCAGAGCTTGAGATCACTTTCAAAGAACAAGTTTCTCTCGTATTCGCGAATCCCCACAGAAAAGTTGATCGGAAAGTGCACGTGGCTGATCCACCCCTTTCGAATTGGGTGAATCGGGCGAGCATAACTGCGTCGTTTCGCGGGTATGGCGGGTACAGTGAGCGCCGAGTCGTTCCCACTCGGATGCAGTGAATGAAATGAGATTTACGCGTGGGCCCCGGGGCGTCCGCGTGATTTTCCCGCGGCGCGGGAGACGCGTTTGCGACTAGTTGAATCGCGATCGTGATAAACAATGTCGCGTCGCGTCGGCCGGTTTACACATTGCCGGGGTAGGTTGGTCCTCATTGTGGCGGGCCGGTAATGGCTGGTAATCGAGGCCGGGCCAATTATATGGGGCGTAATCAAAACGCGGCATCGAGGAGCAAGCTAATCACGCGGTAATAAGCCAAGTGTCACGGCCACGTGCCGTTAACGAGATGAAACGTGCCGGGACCCCGCGTGAAGTAGAACGTATTGTCTCGGACGCCATTAAATCCGAGGCCGAATATCGGTCGTTTCGCGTTCATTAATGCCTTCCAAAGCGAAGCAGAATCGAACCGAGCCGAGCGGAATGGAGCAGAGCAAGAGGAATGGAGCGGCGGCTGCATATTTCATTTAGCGGCGTCGAATGAAACATTCGACGTACTGGGTACTTAATGACTGCGTTTCGTTGGATAACAAGGGACGGATACTGTTCGATCCACGCTCCACCGTACGCCACGTTGAATTTTTCATCCCGGCCCGTGAAAAGATTGATTCGCCGCAGACCTGTCCGCTCCGAAAACGCCAACGACAACGCGCCCCGATATCGATCCTGCACCGCCAGATCGATCCTCCTCATCAACCGTTGAACCACCGGCTAATCTCCGCGGCAATTTTCACCGAATTTCTGTCCCGGATTTACGGAACGCACGGTTTTTCCCCCGCCTGCGGTTTGTAAGTGTTTGCGCTCTGTACGCTCTGCTGCATCATGTTGCAAATGTAAAATCTTTTCAGCGAGATGGTTTTTATCGGGACGCTCGGACTCGGGCTTGATGAGATCGTTGTATGTTGTTCATATTGGTTTATGAAAGAATTCGCCGAACGCACTTTTCACGTACGTTGCATATACATTCGATTAACGTGAGCTTCTCCATGCGAATTGGGAAATGGCTTTGATAAAATCGTTATATGTAAAAGCATCGATGAAAAGTGGTTTTTCATACGTCATGTTTGTTCTATAAAACAGTGCAAAAAATCGTATATCATTTTCCAAGCAGTCGTTGTGAAGAAGAGGCTTCAGTCTTTAAATCCACGGCAGTTTGATTGACGAGAAAAATTTTTTAACGGCTCTTCGATTTCCCATAAGTTACATCATCTAAATATCTCGCAGGAAAATTAACACTGCTTCGCGAAAGTAGAGGTTCCAAGGTTTCCAATGAGCCCAGGCTTGCGTTTGTATAATTTGTTTTTACAGAATTATCACGAACAAAATGTCGCGTTTAAATATTACTATTTGGAACCGGTTACAAAATACGAAGACTGTCGATTAAACTTCGGAGATTTTGGAAATTATTAACCTCTCGCGACAAAATCGGGTTAACAAACAATTTCTGAGAGCACATTCGAGGAAGCAAAACGGGATTCCACAGTCGGCTGGTTTCATCTAATAAAAAACTCGCGAGAAGGTAAAATGCAGCGTTCCGAGGGAAGTTGCATCGTGGAGTTTCATCGGTTAATGCCTTTCTAATGTGTAAAACATAACGTTTCACTCGCCCCGCGTCTATTTGCTGCCTGGATGAACGATCTACCCCCTAAACTCGGGGATCTGATGCACACGACCGATACGGTCGCCGTTCCCGTCGCCATTAAGGCGTAATTGAGAATCGATACTCGATCATCCGGCGGGCCGATATCGGTTCTCTCTTTCTCCCTCCCTTTCTCTCTCTCTCTCTCTCTCTCTCTCTCTGTCTCTCTCTCCCTCTTGATTTTAATAAGGTGACGCCGTGGCGGTCCCGGCTACCCCTCTTCCTCATTTATATACGCCAGCACGCTCGCGTGCTTCTCACACGCTATGTTATTTTAAGCGAACCTTGTTTCACTGAAATTTCCCGGTTATACGCGTCCTCCTCGGTCCCAAGAACCTCGCAAATTGAAAAATCAACGATACAACAACGGTTCGACGGGTTACGACGCTCCACCGAGCGGAATTTCGCCTGCTGCAAACTTCGATTTCTAATTTTTATTCTAGCCCCCTCACGATTTTATCACTGTTTCCCGCGAACGGCACCACTTTGGGACGAAATTACACAACTTTCGATTGAATCGAGGGTGACGAAACTTCGTTTGAATTAAAGCTGAAATTGCTGAGGATTATGGGAAAAATAAGGGGGAAGAGGAGAGAATACCTTGTGACCTTGGAAATATTTGTTGAAGGTGATCTTTCTAAAAACGGTTCACTTGAGGTGTTGTAGCTTGTGGTAGAATTTTTATTTTGTAAAAGAATTTGACATGTTCACACAAATAGACTTTCATAATGAAAATGAACAAAAAATTTGAAAAATAAGTTTCAGAAATGCGCGAATCACACTTGAAATAATTTTCGATACTATTAGGTTGTTGCAATGTGTTTTACTTTAGTCCAAAGAGTCTTTTTGTTTATTTCTGGACGCGGTGGGGGAATGCATTTACGCACACCCCCATGAGATGAAGTTTAGGAGGGTAGTGTGGGACTCGATACCCTCTCAGATGGAAATTGAGGGAACGGGACTTTATCCCTACCCATACCCTAAACTAAACCCCCACCGATAGGGCACTCGCAACCCCGGTGTGAGACGATCGTAGGGAGCCACTATACGAGATAGACAAGAATAGGAGTGGTGGCGGGTCCGCGGGCCAGAGATTAGGTGTAATGCGAAGAGCGGGTCCCTGATTCTCTTTAAGCGCAGGCATTGAGCAGTTGGTAGAGGGGCGATCCATTGATCATCCCGGGTGAGGTTGAGGTTTTTAGTGGGTAAATACCCCTTCTGGGGTATCCGTAAAGGCAGTTTTCCCCCATCCGTAAAAAAAGGGACCAACTATACGTATTACCGCCTACGATTCGCCCTGACGCGTCAACACCGGGTCTATCCTCCACTGAGGGTAAATGCTGTTCCGTAAAAGAGTCTGACGATCAAGAAATCCTTTTATATCCTACAGATGCCATTTAAGGTGCGAAGCTGATCTTCAAGACCGTATCTTCAGTTTTTATTTAGATATCCAAGTTTACTTTTAGATCAAGTTTATTTCAATATCAATCGATATCTGATGATCGTGTATGTTCTTTATACGAGTGAAAGAATAAACATACTCCCTCCCGGACAACTTCAAAAGAAGCGGATAAAGATTTTCTTCGTTGCGAGAAACACATCGTCTTATTCCGAAAGAAAACTGCACTTATCGATTAGCATCTCAGGGATGGTATAGTTTCGTATTTGGCCATTTGGCACAGTTATTACTGTTGGTGGAAGGCATGCGCAATCCCGATGCTCCGATGCATAATGGTTCGCAGTGGAAGGACGCGATTAAGATCGAGCAAAAATACACAGTGACTTTTCCAATTAGCGTATTGTAATGAAACGCACGAAGTCAATGAATAAATAATAACGTAATCCTAGTCGCATAAAACGGAACGGAATGTTTTATGGATTCATTAATGGGCAATGCGAAGTAAAAAGCGAGGAAGAAGCGTGCGGGCCGGGTAAGAACGGAGCGGTCGGACGATGTGCGCGCGATGCGATGGATATAAACAGCCGGATTAACAACGGAAATTAATTATTACGTGAACCAGGCTAATGAAAGACTCCGCGGAAATCGTGCTGCCGCTGGGAAACGGTACCGGTTCAGCGAGTTTTATTAACCTATTTTCTGGTCGGTTTGACGCCGGCATTAACTGTTAACGCCGGGCAAAGTGACCGAAAGTGGCGGCGGGGAATTTGTAAAATGTCTGATGTACTGCACTGAAAATGTACTATGACTTTATGCATTTACTTAATCTGCTGTTTAAGTTGTTCACGAAATATACTACGATTTTATGCATTTACTTAGGGTAAAGTTTACTTTACCGGACTCAAAATTTCAGCCTTTCTCCTACAAATTATGATGTATTTGGTATGTAATCCAGTAGATTTGTACCCGGCGCGGCTGGCAGGTCGAAATTTCGATCCTGTAGGATCAATGGTTCAGAAATTATGCTTGCTTAAAGTTGAGCAATCTGCAGTGTTTTTGACAGGTAAGGCCGCCACCATATTGATTTGTAGTGATGATCGCGAGCCGCTTACCCAGTAGAACCACTAAATGGCAGTGCGGACACACAGTAATACTGTTTACATAGAGAAAATATCTCAGAAAATGTTGGAGAAGAAATATCGTGGAAAATATTTACAAAACCTAACCCAGACCTAACTCAGACCAGTTAAACCGCAGCATCGTGGCTATGTTAGCCAAAAGTCAAACAACAATCGCAACACCCGCTCTATACTATCAGCATTAACGGATGCCCGTACAAACCAATATGGCGGCGCCCTTATCTGTCAACAACACTGAAAAATGCACAACTTTAAGCAAGCATAACTCCTGAACCATTGATCCTACAGGATCGAAACTTAGATCTGCGACCGCCCCGGATACAAATCTACTGGATTACATACCAAATACATTATAATTTATAGGAGAAAGTCAGTTCGAGTCCAGTCAAGTAAAGAGCAGTTTTCCATTTAAGTTGATCACGATCAACTTATAGAAACTCAGTGATCCATTGAACACCGCGGCCAGCATGTTTCTGAATAGACGTCCGTTGCAAACTGGGCCTAAGGGAGCCGAAACCCCCTCGCTACCTGGTGCAACAGTCTCAGAGACGTCAAGAACATTGCAGAGCGAAAGAGCCAAGAGTGTAGGAGAGGGGAGGGGGACAAGGAAAGACTGAGAGTGAGGCCAGCGAAGAGAGAAGGGCCTCTACTGACACGAAACTCGAACAACACGAGCAAAGTTGCGAACGCGTCGGTTCTCTGTCGGGTCAGTGTATACAACATCGACGAGTTTCCCGTGTGAGTATCATGAACCAACTCCGGGCAGGTTCATTAAGCGAGATAAGACCGGCCGAGAGTGAAGCGGAACGGATCTCTTTCGCCTCTGCCATTCTCTCAGCCCTCGAAATTATCTTTCTTCTGCAGATAACCACGCGTTTTGTCCCTTGATTCATCACAGGACATGTGCAACTATGTACGATAAACATTCCACCGAAAAAATATACACATTCACTGATCGGACCTTCTGGAAACATCGGAAGGGAAATGATAGTGGTCCGTATAAAAATAAAATATTATCTACACGAGTTTACAAAATTTTAAGTCAATCGAGTCATTACTTTTTTTTAATTAATTCTTTTAGTAGCCGAGATCAAAGAGTTCTTTTGATTCTCTTGTGCTCTGAGAGACTTATCAATTTTCTTTAATTAATAGGAGAGTCTTAGAAGAATATTTTTAAAATGATTTTGCTAGAGCAAATTTTCTTATTGCAGATGTGTATTCACACATTTCAGTGCTCTCAAATTCTCCGATCATAAATTTTTAAAAATCTCATACCATTCTAAAAAATGGTTCTTTAAACTCGGGAAAGAGTGAGAATAGCGTGCTCACAGTTTCGAAGTAACATTTAGCGGTAGGGTCGTAGAAAATAAAAATTTCCGCGATGTTACGTACGGAAATGTCTGCAGGGCGTAAAACCGACGGGGCTAAAATTATGGCAGTCAGAAGTTCCATCAAGCCATTGTGGATCGAAGTGGCAAGGGCGGAACAGTCTCCTCGAGAACGGCTTAAACCGTGCTTCACGGCGATTCGTTGATTTTCTTCGGGAACGCAATTACGACGGATTCTGACCCGGACGAGTGCCGTCGTCGTCGTTTCGAAAACGGAGCAATCTCCTCCGTTGCTTACAGACACGCTTTAACAGAGCACCATGGAAACACTGATATCCGATGGCCTCGTCCTCTCGACCGTTAAAACGATATTGTTGCCCTCCGACGTTGTTCCGGGACCTTATAAGGGGCCCATATAAACCTGCATATAATTAAAATAAACAATGCATAAGCGTACGATAGCGACAGGAGCTGTTGTGTGAACGCCGAGTTTGGTCTTCAGTGGTATACTGATTTGGATGTGTTGCCTGAAGTGTACGAACAATACTTGGTAAACTAAAATTACCCGACTATCTCAGGAACTCGGTCATTTATTATTCAAACCTATCGTCCTTCTACTATACTCTGTTCATTTTGTTGCTTTAAACCTTACGCTTTCTTTATAATTATAATTTTGGCATTAAAAATATTACGCCTCGGACGCTATTGAAAATTCCTACAAGAAGACAGGTCTTTCTGGTCGAGATAAACAAAAATTCAACTCAATCGGATAAGTGGTTTCGAAGATATAAATTGATACATGCAGCTCGTTTTCGTGAAAATCAAAATACAAACGAATTCGAATTTGGTAAAATGATAAGGTGGTAGACTGGTTTCCAGGATTGCAAGGGTGTGGGATTCGCGTTCTCATTTCTCGATAATACAAAAATGGGGTTTTTCAGTAGTTAAAAATGCTAGATAAGAGACCGATCTAGGGCGCCATCGCCATCGCTTCACAAGTTTTATTTTTAACCGACTTCGAAAAAGGAGGAGGTTACTCAGTTCGATCTATATGTACCTTTTTTTATCGAATTTTTTCTATGTATGTTCACCGATTACGCCGAGATGGATGGACTAATCAGAACGAAACCTTTTGCATCTTGTATAGTATTATATGTTCCCAGAGTGGTCCCTTGAAAGAAAATTGCATTTTTTATTCCTTACGATTTTATTTGTGAAAAACGATTTATTTCATGTATGTTCACCGATTACTCCGAGATGGACGGACCAATTACGACGCAAACTTGTTCATTTTGTAGAGTATGTTTCCCAATTGATCCCTTGAAAACAAATTTTGCATTTTTGCATTCTTTGCGGTTTTTATTGTAAATAATCAATAAGACCGAAAAATCATCCTACGGTGTTCTACAAATTCTACTCGTTCCGCTAAAAAGTGTCAAATAAAACACTAAAACTGCATAAAAAGTATGAAATAATTACCATTTAATTTATGTGAATACACATGAACTTAAATACAATACAATCTTTTCGGAGGCGGCGCAAAATTGAAAATTTTCCAAATGACAGATGTTGCTAATTATGATTTCATTGGAATATGATGGACTTGGAAATCGGTAGGTGGGAAGAGAAGATACATCAATATGTGAAAGAATGTAGAAGAATGTATGTATTTTCGTAATTTCCAGTGTCGAAAATTTTCAATTTTGCGCCGCCTCCGAAAAGATTGTATTGTACTTAAGTTCGTGTGTATTTACGTAAATTAAATGGAAATTATTTCATATTTTTTAGTGCGTTTTTTCGATGGCGGTTTAATTTTTTTCCTTTATGACGCGTAATTTGCATTATTCGTAGTTATGAAAATAGCTACATCCGTAGTTGTATGCTTCCGAATAATGCAAATTACACCTCGTAAACGAAAAAATAGGACTTTTGATTGAAGAACTCGATATTTGCATTATTGACAAATGAGAACGCGAATCCCGCACCCTTGCAATCCTGGAGAAACGAGTCTACTCCCTTAAACCCCTCTTAAAGCTCATGTATGACACCTGTACCATACGACAATTTAGCAACCAGCCAACCATGAATTTATAAACTAGAATAAAAACCGCAAACGGCTTAAAAATGTCCCAGCGTAGCACAAAGACGTTTCCAAAGCATTCAAAGAACGCTCAAGAGGAAAATTTGTCCTCGCTGCGGAAAATGCAGTATCCTGTGCCCCGGAAATACAAGATGGCCGCGTGAAAAGGAAATCCCGCTATCCCGGGATACAGAACGTCCAACCTAGTCGATGCATTCATCTCACCCCCAAGGTTTGCCAGAATATCCTCTGAAATCGACTTGCTTCTCCAGTATGAACAATTCCTCTGACCGACCGTGTTTCTTCCCCCAGGGAGGAAAGAGGACTATAGCGATTGATATTTTTGTCCCGGTGACGACATCCTCTCGAAGCATCTGGCCGGCTTAAAAAGTTCCCTGTCGTTGGGTATCATTGGTTGCAAACATCGTTACCGAAAGCGGCGGCGGCGACGACGACGACGTCGCTGATACAAAACGCCGGATTATATCGCGCGCGCACTTAAAAGTTCCACAGCTTTTCCACTCTCGCGATGAATCTTTAACGCTCCGAGATACTTAACCGTGTCCAATATTTACCGTTCCATTAAGAAGCACGATCCGCTGGCCCTGGATACTTCCGAACAAATTAAATCACTCGTCCCCATTTTTTATTCGGTCACGTACACTCGCTGGAAGTTTTTGGACACAGGCTTTTGCATCGAAGACAATTTTTGTTTGTGATAGGTTCGCAAAAATATTCGGACAGTTTCTCAAGAAGACCATACGACTTGAATTTTTCTTTCTGGGAAAAATGAATACACCATTGTCAAAGTTGAAGAATGATTTTTCCCCGAAGTTATAATTCTAGAAGTCCGTAACTTCTTCTTCGTTTTTGAATATTTAGATTAGATATTTCCCCCCCTAAAAATGTCTACAAAAGTTCACGGAAATACTTCTGAGATATTGTTTTGTTTATTCTCGAATAGATACTAGAAATAGATTTAGAAATACAACCACCATGAAAATAAAAAAAATGCTTGTTTTATATATTTTAACGCTTACACAAAAGCGGTTTCGCTTAAGAATAAACAATTACTGAAATTCCTGTCTACAGAAGACGGTCTGGCGAGACGAATTGTTCATTTTCCCCCATCTCGGAGAGCTGAAGTATCCAAATATTTATGGACAGTTACGCGCCGTCCTTCAAACAAGGGAAGTTGCCCTTCTTCGCCGATGGGGCGCAGTTATCGCGACGCATCGTTCGAGTTTGTGATTTTAATAAACGTAGAACGGGCCGTGGGCCATGGGACGGGGGCTCAGAATTTCTCATTAATTCTCCCTTCGTCTCCGGCAAGCGGAAAAATTCGCAGAAATATCAACGATGCGGACTTCTAAAAAAAAGGAATAGGAAAAAAGAGAAAAATGAAGAGAGAGAGAGGAAAAGCACTCGCAGCTTTCGTAATTAATTATATTTCCGCCTTCTGTCGGAGAGGCGGAGGCTCGTCCTCCTTCCCCGATTGTGCTCAAGCTGCGCGCGCGGGCGCTCGCCTTGTCTTGTTGATCTTCCACGGTGACCCGTCCTCCCCCGCTTTTATAATAAATTAATAAGGCTCCGTTCGAGCGGGAGCGCGAGCAATTTCCTTCACCGGAGAATCGAAGAACCTCCGACTACTCTTTTCGAAGAGGGAAAGAAACAGGGTGAGATAGGTGCGAGAAAGAAAGAGAGAAAAGAAAGGACAAGGGGCTTTGTGCCCTCCGCGAGGTTTTATCCCGCGTGCAAATTCGCACATTGTTGCTTCTATTCGCGAGTTCCGGCGACGAGGCGAGAACGGATTGTCACCTGCTAACGCCAGCTTCCAGCGTGGTTTCTTTTCAACCGTGATTCTTTTTATTTCCTCACACACCACCGGTTTTATACAGCCGTTTGAGTGTGCGCGTGTGTGTGTGTATACCTGTGTATACACGAGTATAGGTGGTCTCGCGTACGTGGAACGCGACGTTAGAGGGACGCAGAGAAAGAGAGAGAGAGAGAGAGAGAGAGAGAGAGAGAGAGAGAGAGAGAGTCATGTTGTGAAGGGGTGGGGTAAGAAGACGAAGAAGAAGACAAGAAAAAAAGGGAGAAAAAATAAAGCGGGTCGGGGCCGCTTTCATTGCGGTCCCCCATTCACCGGGAAATTAGGGCAAGCGCTTTAAAGTTCATTGAAAAACTTGCGCCGCGCGGATCCGGCCTGAAAAGAAAAAGTTCTTGCGCGAGCGAATTTCGAGAGTTCCTTATTTCGTCCCTGAAAGAGCGCGAAAGTAGCTGTTTCAACGGTCGCATCCGGTATTTGTTATCGCCCCTTTATCTCAATTATTCTGCCTCGAAAATGTTTCCAACTCGCCGGATGCTGGCGACGTACCCGATATCTACTGAATGTTCAACCTCCTATTACTTCTGTAACTCCGTGTCTGCCTCGCGTTGTCCGATGATCCACCTCTTCTTCTTCTTCGTCGTCGTCGTTCTCTTATTCTTAATTAATGAAGAAACCCCCACTACTGCCAGGTCACCGGTTGAAACTCGAAGTATACCTTTGTCTTCACGACGAGTCAATTTAATTGACGTCCAATTAAAAGGACGCGCGCTTCGATGCTCGGCAGCGGTCCGAGATTTTCTAGTAAGTGTATCGACACGTGTCTTCAAGCACAGAAAAACATTCCACTGAAGCGGCGCTGTTCGCTCGACGATTTCTGCTACTTAGACTCATCAGTAGACTGTGGATTTCTATGCAACAACAATTTATAACTCGAATGAGTTAAACTGTCATTCGGGAGACCGAAAGTTTTTTCAACTTTTCTGAACGCAATATTATACAATTCAACGAAAAAATGATAAAACTTTACATTGTACTGCAAGGAATCCAAGATCTAATGCAGACCTTGCGGATCCGCTCACTACATCATACCCGCTCCCATGTCTGGAAACCAATATGGCAGCGTTCTAACCTCTCAAACGCGCTTGAAATCGAGCAACTTCACTCGTGTATAACTTTTAAACGAGTGAACTTCGCACACTGAAACTTGGATTCCGTGCACTCGAATTTAAACTTTTATCATCTTTTCGTCAAATTGTGTAATATTACATTAAGAAAAGTTGAAAATCTTTGGTCCCCCGAGTGAAAGTTCAGCCCTCGATTGTATGCAGTACGTATTTGTTCTCTCAGTAATTTTAATACGTCGAGAGTAATATTATATCTATGTTTTTGAATTTTTCTGTTGCACTTATCCACTTTGACCATAAATGTATGAAATCTAAAGTCTAAATCATCATCAGATATGAACAAGCATAACCACAGCTTTTTGACGTTCCCAGTTCCGTAACATCCTCGAGCAAAGTGGATCGAAGAGGGGGATGAAAAATCCTGATTGGTACAATTGTGGAATAGTAATCGGGGATATAGGTTGGAGGAACGAGCTGTTTTTCTTTGCGGCGTCCGCGTTAACCGGGCGGCAGCGCAATTCCGAGCAACTTCGACCGCCCGCGTGGAGTCCTCGTTCTCGTCGTCGCCGAGGTAATTGCGTGTTTATCTGCTCGGCTTAATTACGTGTCCGCTTGTCCAGCTGCAGGTGGTAAATTTTGTCCTCCCCCTTTACTGCGCCCCGTGCCCGTGTCCGCGGTGACCGTCGGATGTCCGCCATTTTGCGCCGTTACGGACCCTCCTGTGTGTCGGCCATACTTTTCCCGACAACGACAGCTTCCACCGTATTCTAATATCGCGTCGTTAATCCTGCCTCTCTCGGAACAAACCACTATACCCCAACCGAAAACCTTCATTCTTTTATCGTCCTTTTAATCTCCGATTCGAAAAAAAACCACCTGCAAAGCCGACGAAGACTATGTGACAGTCGGCCGAAAGCGGATTTCTGGCCGCCATTCTTCACGTTAACATTCGGACATTATATGTGTTTCTGCTTTCTTAAAATTCGTCTACAAAAAAATTGAAAATTGCATAAACATCTGCAGTGTACTCATAAGATTCAAGAGAACAGTGCACGATTCTGTAAAGTTCTCAACTTAAATTTCGGGTTATATTCAATACAGCTAGCTTTTAGGCTAGCAAGGCTGGCATTTATTAAGGCAAATTAAAACTTGAGTATATGAAAATGGTACTCAAAATTGCTGTCGTCTAGGGATAAAAAAATTTAACAAATCCAGGAGCTACAAAGCAGAATTTCACAGGAAAAAACAAAACTTTATAACCGCCTTTATTTATTTCTCTGATTATTATTAGGTGAATTTAATAGAACTTATCCTCGTCAATAATTCATGATAATTATTGACCAAGATACGGTATAATTAGTTCGTGCCTCCAGGCACTGGAAGCGGAGAGGTTCGGATTATCTGATAAATAAGTTGAGAACCAGTTAGGAGGTAAAATTAGGGTATATTGTACCAATCTTTTGTTTACAGTGTTCTTCTGTACAGTGATAATACGTCGAGATTATTGAGTCCCGGTGTTAACACGCTGGCACGCTTCACACTCTCATGTCCCGACAATATACTCAACGTCGTAAATCAATACCGTGAGATGACTCTACTTTTCCAAAATATAGAAATTTCTCAGAACGTCCATTCTAGCTAATCTACAACGAGAACTTGTAAACCGTGACGAAGGCGGTTTCGAACGCGATTATCAAAAGGATCTTGCGCACAGGCAAGATATTAAATGTTTTACCGAAGACTCCTACTACAAATACGGTCGCCAAACGCGATACTTCTAACTATGGTATGCTGCGCAGTACACTCCAAGAGACGCTACGTCTGGATTTGTTTCGACAATCGTAAGCGATCTGGATTCCGATGTTAAAGCATATACATCGGACGTATGCGATCGTTATAACACGCACCTACTCTGCCGATTTCTCGGAGAAGTATCGGCCATGATAACACGTATTAGCGCCTTTTACTATGCAACACCAAATGAGTGTCTTCTTCTGCGCTATTAAGCGAGCCAGATTGCACTCCGGTTTTAGAGTCACAAATATGAGCCGTACTACGTGTTTCTGTCACGTACTTATGACTTTAAGAATAATCACACGACTCTATATTGGAACTTTCTATTAGAATGCCGTCTTCTCGTACGTAACCTTTACAATTGACTCTACGCCGATACGATCTTTACACACGTTAATAGATATTAAATTCGGCTGTGCCACAATGCGGTTTGCACTTGTGAAACCTCGGTTTGAGGCGCGTACGAGACGAAGGCAATCTAGGCGATTTGACTAGAATTGCGAAGTCGGTTTGACTTCTCGAACAAGTACCGGTTTTCGTCGGTCTATTAGAATCGCGTATGATTAGACCCACTTCCAGACGTAGAGTGACGAATTTGCTTTGCGCATCGACCTCCTTCGATCTGTATCGAGTGGGGATCGGTGCGTGCGCATCCTAATTAGCGGGGATGATCTGCGTTCCTTTAATTTGACAAGAATCGCGGTTCCTGTCGCGACTCGCCGTGGTAGGGTTTCGTGTAGATATCTCTCTCTCTCTCTTTCAACCAATATGTAATTGGTACGGTTACAATTTGGAGCATATAATTTCGTTCTAATTTTGACCAAATTCGTCAGTCGAGCGATCAGATACGTACTTATTTTCCGTTTCCGGAGTCAGAGGAGTTGCAGGAGGCAGCGACCGCAGTAAAATGGGGGCGATATTCGCGATTAAACTCCATTACACGCGGCTCGGTTTCCTTACGAGGTTGTAACGCCGCGGAACAGTCGTTTTATCCGGTGCAAGCGAAGCTGTTTCGGCCGGGTTCGCCGACTTTTCGTTGAAAAAGTCTGCGGATCGGCCACCCCCGCAGCAGTAGCCCCAACAGGGCCGGGACCAGAGATATCGTTATTTCAGCGGGTTATCTCCGCTATAATATTGAGTGGGGAAAATAAAAATTCGCTCTCGCACGGTCCCGGAACGATCTTCACGAGCTGGCTAGGAGCTAGCTGCTGCGAGCGCAGAAAGGGAGCCGCACATACGGTTTCACCGGTGCGCGCGTTTTCCTTTTTCTCTTCTTTATTTTCAGTTTTCCCGTTCTTTTCTTCTCTCTTTCTCCTCCCCACCCTATCCATTCACCCATACGCCACCAAACTCCGCGGGCTCGTTCTCGTAACCTACGCGTTTAAACAGGGATGCATCCACCGTGTGGTTATTTCGCTAACGACCGGCCGTAATTTTTTTTACGGGGATTTAGACAACAAAGGCAGACGTTTCTGAAGGTTTTTTTAAAAATTCATAAAAAAAGAACAGCCGCGATAAGTGAAGAATCGCGGTCCTAGTCGTAAAGTGACCGGGGGTTATGTTCTCGGAGATGTGACTTGGTGCATAACATCGCAAGGGGAGTAAAAACAGAAATTTTTTGAAGTGAAAACATCTTTAGGCGCACCGCTTACACAACTGATGGTCAGTGAACGAGTATGATTCGTCACGCTCCGAGGTGAAATGCTATTCGGGTAAACTCGGGGGAACCGAGTGCAGCCGAGCGAACGAGGAACAGGTGTGCAATGCACAGGGTAGACCTTAATTTTCGACATTCGAATTTTTTCAGGACATCCTTAGAATTGGGACACTGGTTACAAAAATAATCTATGCAAGTTTTAAGTCGATCGAACGAGTAAACGTGCCAGTATCGAGCTTGAAAATTGTTTATTTTTGAAACTTAAGTTTTTCTCCATTATAGTACATCGTAGATATAGTGAGTGTAAAAAGTATTCGTACGTCCTTTAAAACAGAAAACCTTTTAAAGGGCGTACGAATACATTTTAGACTCGCTGTATACATTTCTTTCTGTATATCGCGTTGAATTTGTCTTTCCATGCTCTATTCGAAAATTTTCGAAAATTGTATTTCGCCAAGAGTAAATAATAAGAGTGTTATACGTTAGACATAAGAGTGTTGGTCTGTTTCTTCTTTTTAAGTTGAGCATCGCAAATGTATAGCTTCGTGACAGTTCTGGCGCGAATGATTTTTAAATACACCGGAGAATAAGCTGCAAATACTTTCTCCGCTTTATGCGTCTCCGTTGAGCCTAATTCGACAGTCTAGTCGGCTGAATCAACCGATAATGGAAATATTGATTCACATCCGATCGTCAAGATAACGAGGCCGGTTGTTAGCGAGTCGCAAACGGCTACCTAAACCGGTCAGTGAACAGTTCCTCGCTGCGAACCCTCGAGCCTCGACTGACTATTATTACAGACGAAATTATTATTCCGGATGTCGAGCATGTGACGGGCAGGGTCCGACTTCCGTCGTTTGCGGAATGTCCGCCACCGTGATGCCAGTTACTTGGGGATCTGGATGCTTGTTCGTAGATGACAGTGTCAATTGAACGGCTGACAGACTGACCTAACGTCCAAGGAATTACCGAGGATCCATGTCTTCGAGATCGGAGAATTGCTTGTCACAGGTCGCGAATCATCGGATTCGATGCAGACTCAATGATTTATGGGAATGCTTCGATATCAATGTATATTGTGTTCAGATGGAGTCTATAAGAAATTTGTGAAAATAGTCCACTAAAAATAGGATACTTCCAGGTCAATTGTGCAAATGATACACGTCTTGTAACTGGTTAAACAAATTAACAATATTAAATACATTAAAAATGATCTGCCACAAAGACGGAATTAGGAGGGTCTCGGATGGTTTACCCCTTATGAAAGACTAGCTTTTGCCCGCGGCTTCGTTCGCACAGAAAACCGTTTAATGCCCTCGAAAATTGATATTGTTTCTCCGTAAAACCTTTTAACCCCCCATTCATCCCTATAGAGTTTTAATTTTATGTCATGCCGCCATCTTAGATTTCAGAACCCCTTTTCACCCCCTTAGGGGATCAATTTTTTAAAATGCCGAAACAGGTGTTTGATTAATTATATCAAAGAGCATTAAACCAAGTTTCAAGCAAATCCGACCGCGAACAAAATATTCCTCATACAAACGTTGCAACTCCTTTTCACCCCCTTGGTGCTTGCATTTCGAAATATCCTTTCTTATCCCTTGTATAGATCATAAAGGAAACCTCTGTGCAAAATTTCAGCTTTCTAGGTCCAAGGGTTTAGCCTGGGCGTTGATCAGTGAGTGAGTGAATGAGTCAGGACTGCATTTTTATATATAGAGATTAAATACATGAATAAATAATATTCACTAAAATTGATCCGATAAAAGCAGACTAAATTCAGGCGATCTCTTGAGGTCCTGTATGAATAGTTAAATTAATGAAAATTAGGTGTGAATTGGAGTGAAATTGGAAGGTGTTAATAAATAAATTTTAAACAAATTTAATATCGAAAGATCATCTGGCGAAGTCAAAATAGCGCTTTTTATCGGCTGTGTCGTCCACGATTAGACTTTCTGGCTGTCTAGACATAGTCCTTGACTTAACAATTTGATTATTTTACATAAAAACACTTAAAACATATGGTATCCATTCATAAAAATGACGTCCATACGTAAAACAAAGGAAAAAAGTTTGTGTCTCCCAACCTTTTCGACAGTCCCTTACTCTTCGCAAAAGAAAAATCGTTTTCTCCGCTCGGCTCGCCAAAATCCGAAAATCCGCGGATCGAAGCTTGCTAAGATAAATTTGCCAGCTCGAGAGCAATAAATACAGGGAAAATTCATTTCGCGCGGAAGAATGGCAGCCGATGCAACCAGCCCCCAAAATTCGTCGGGCGTCTCGTGTCGTGGTTGCGTTCCGTGAGCGAAATTTAACGGGGCGACGGCCGCGATGAGACACCATAAATTTACACGTTCTATTTTTAATATCCTCCGGCCTGTTCGAGTACAGGGGAGCAGAGCGGAGAGCGGATTCAGCGGGAAAGAACGCTCGCCGGAGGAATTTTCGCAGATTCCGAAAAGGCCAGACAGTTATCGGATGATAACTTTCTGCCGGCATCGCCTAGGAGAAAGAAAGAGTGAGAGAGAGAGAGAGAGAGAGAGAGAGAGAGAGAGAGAGAGAGCGAAGAGGGAGCGTGGCAGGGAGGATACGGGGAGAGGACGATAATAACCGTAGGAAGCAAGAGACGTCGTTAAACGGTGGCACGGGCAAACATAAATCTTGGGAAAAACACGCGTGGCAAAATTGCCACGGTCCAACGTTGTTCCTGGAAAATATGTATCACCTTCCAGCGCGCCCGCCCCCGCGCTCGACCTTCATCTCCAGCCTCCTCGCATATTCTTTCCCTCCAACCTCATCCCTACGTTTCTACTGGGTGTTTCTTCCATCTCGGAAAATGGTACAACAATGATTCCAGTGAAACGTTCTCCGGAAATCAATTGTGTATCCTACGTTCATGCTGTTCGATTGAATCAATATGCAGCAAACGTTTTAATGAAATTTTCGGAAAATCGATTCGATACCCCTTTCGTTTACACCATCAAATTAAATGGACAACATATTTGCTAAAATCTGGTAGGCATTTTAATAAACCTTTCATAAAATCAATTCTGCGTCCTGCGTTTGCTATATTCAATTAAATCAATAAAAGATGCTTCTGTAAAAATGTACTTTGGTAGAAGTTTATTAGAATGAAGAAACAATACGAATCGCGTTGCCACTGTATCAAATTGATCGTGAACATCGTCGAAGAGCAGCTACAAACAATTTTCCACATAAACGACCTACAATGACCTACACAATAAAGGTCGATCTATTCGTCTTGAAACAGCATACGTTATTCTTTCGATTAAAATCGTGTTTCAAGAGCACATTTAAACAATTTTCCACCACGGTTGACTTTAAATGAACTTGAAGGACTTTGACTGTGTAGCTCATTATATTCGTTTCGCAATGTTCTACGAAAACAAAAATAAAGATTACGCATTGTGCTATTACAAAAAAACTTAGAATTGACCTTTGCATGCCTTTTACGGCTCCGCCCATACAAAGATTTGGGGGAATCAGGTTATGGGCGATAAAACGAAGGAGGTTGTGTCTGGTGTGCAATCTTTTCACCCCGTATATCCGCGAGTTTTCCGAAATCGTATAGAATCCACGGCCGTTATCCCCGGGAAACCGACGAAACTCGTCCAGGCCATCGAATTTCTAAAGCGGCGCACGGAATCACGCGATTCCTTTTCAAATTGCCTACTCGAGGCAACGTTATTCCCGTTATTTGTCTGCTCTTACGATACCGAAGAGGCTCCCGTGGATTCCGATGCGGCATGCGGCCGCGGCATTGCCAACGGAGCCTGCGACAGGGCTGTAGTATACCTTGGCAGCCTTAGCTATTGCCCAGGAAACAGGATTCAGAAGATACTTTACGGTTCTGACGGCAAAGGAAGTTTTTAGATCGAGATGCTTAGGATTTCCGTCCCTGGCCATTTTATTCAATGTTTATACGGGGCCTCTCAACGGATATTACCGCCTTAGTTCACGTCATTATTAACATTCGCAGCGAGAACTGGTGTTATGAGATTTTTGGTCGCGTCGAGGTCTCGTGAAGGTCAACTTCGATTATTAAATGGAACCGCAGCTGTTTTTTAAATAATAACTTAAATATAGCTGTATAATTGATTCTGATTCTTTTAACTGGTATTCGTTGTCTGTCTGCAGAAATGTTAACTGAAGTGCCTTCGTATTAATTTAAATCAGGGGTTCTTAAACTTATGCAGTCCTAGGCCCCCCCCCCTCTTGAACAACATTTTTTTTACGGACCCCATCTCAACCCTAGGCATTTTTCTTCTTCATGTAGGATCTTTAATAAATGAGTTATTTTCATAAAAGCGAAAAGTTGAGGGATGTAAAGTTAATGTAAAAATTGTTTTGCGGACCACAGTTTAAGAACCTCTGATTTAGATGGTTCCAATTAAAATAACAGTCGAATAGAATGTTTAGTGAGATCAAAAATACTTGCAGCTAATTATATACAGCTGATTGAAATAACTTGATCAGTTCAATCTAAAACGTACACAGGAATCAATGTGATTCATTAAACTTGAATTTCAAACTGGACTCCGATCCGCAAGCGCATATCGACTTTAATCCTCATGAAAGGTGTATATACATATACACATACGTATGTATGTGTTTCCTTTCATATAACAAGCTCTAAGAATTGTTCTCATCCATGAAATAAACGCTCAGTGTTCTAGTTATATAAGCAAAAGTGTCTGGGTTAGGAAAGGCAGTTTCCAATTCGTATTTACCGCCAAGTATCGATTCAAGAACTTTTCGATCACTGTGTCTGATTGGCTGTTTGTCGATATACGTCATTCCTTTGTTTTTGCACTGGTTCTCCCTTAACGTTCACATGGTTCAGTTTAGCTTCTGCCAGCATGGAATGCAGCAACAAATTTAAACGCTTAGTATAACCAGTTTACACATAGCAAGTACGGTTAAAATTATTCTGTGGTTATTATTGATTTGTGAAACACTCGGTACAATATTCAGTATTTTTTAGACGCAAAATTCTCTTGAAGTTGATCCATACTTGGATCGAAACGTTGAGAAAAATCTTTTAAATTGCAAAATTGCTTTTGTCTTGATTTTGGATCGAACCTGTGTGCCGATAGAGCATAAACTAGTTTATATTAATTCGTTACGATCGACAAAATTGAATATTAATACGTATTTATATTGTATATATGCGTACGTAGAACGTATATCGTTCTCTCGCGTGTGTCAGGATATCAGGATATGGAGCCGTGTATATACACGACTAAATTTCACCCGGAACTGGAAATTTATTGTTTCATCAAACTGGTGTACACGGCCAGTTGGGAGTTTGGAATCACTCAACGAGTTGATGCTGGCGGAGATATACTCGTTGAGTAAATAGTAACAGTCGTTGAGTAACTAGAAACGATCCTGTTTCATTTAGAAAAGCTGAGAGCTTCACACTTCCCGCACACTCCTTGGAAAAATATGCACGCTTCGCACATTTATGCAATGCAAATATTTAAATTATCCATATAGAAGACTGAAGTCGTTAATTGAGTGATACGATTGCAAATCTTTACAGAGCAAAGACACTGAATCACTACCTTGCAACATTGCAATGCATACAAGCTTAATATGTCGTAGCTAATACAACGAAATTCCAGTTTTGCAGAAATTTACAAGCTGCAAAAAACAGTCAGTTATTGGTTCTCAGATTAATGCACATAATATGTAAATGATTGATAAGAACTCGCCGAGAAATGTTTCATTGGATTTTGCAATTGGAATTTGCAGAGCACAAACAGTCAACTACCATTTTGCAAACTAGGGTACACAAAATGCAGCTCGATGAGTTGTAGTTTCTTTATGTAAATTTGCTAAGTAATTGCTGAGTTGTATGCTGCGCACCTAAATTTGCGGAGAACCGGCTCAGCGTTCATGCTTTGCAAATTTCTGGGAAGTAGTTATTGTTAGTTATTGAATCAAGAGCATCGAACTACGTCTACGCAAAACTTCAACTATAGGGATGCTGGTTTCAATTAATTAGCAAGCATATTTAGAAGAACTACAACTCCTGGATTACTGGATCAAGGCCATCGAACTACCTTTGCATAAATCAAAATTTTAGGGGTGGTAGTGTGAAAGGAAATTCAACGTGAGATATTTTTTTTTAAATTCCATAATCACAAACAGAATTACTTGGAAAGTATATTTAATGGAACTATAACTCCTGGATTACTGGATCAAAGCCATCGAACTACCTTTGCATAAATCGAAATCTTAAGGGTGGTAGTGTGGCATAAAATTGTAGGTGAGATTCCTTTGTAAAAATTCCAAAATCTCGAACACTCGCCAATTACTCAACAAACTTACAGAAGGAAGCTACTACTCCAAGAAAACTAGCTTAAGACCATGAAACTACCTATGCACGAAAGTGCAGTTTTCAGGTTGGTGGTTTTGAAGCAACGTGAGTTAGTTTTACGGATATTATGAAATCTGAAACTCTTAAACCAGACTTGAAGCAAATTTACTTAATGAAACTGCAACTCATAAATTACCGGATCAAGACCACGGAATTAGCTATGCAGAAAAATGGAATTGTAGAGAAAGTGGTGGTGGGGCAAACGAGGATAATCATTGACGAAAATTTCTGTAGCGATAATTAGGAATTAGACTATGGGTATCGAGTGGTAATAGCAGCTCGATCCTCGGCAGGAGATTGGGCTCGGCTCGATAAATCGCGGTGCGACTTGCTCCGTCTCTTTCGGCCGATGCAGGCTCCTTCTCGGAGCGCACGCTGCCTGGCATATGGAGGAGGTACTGCAATGCAGTTGCCCGCCGCCGAGCCTGCCGGGTATTCAGGCATAGCCAGGCACAAGAGTCAGCCACGAGTCGGCCGCGCAGGGAACGAGCCTCGTTCCTATACAGGGTGTTCGAATACGTTTGTCAAATATCTTAAAGAACCATTCCTCAAACCAAGTATAACATGAAAATCCAGAATAACAATTTCCCCTTAACGTCTTCATTTCCGAATTATTTACCCTTTCTAGTCGGAGCTATTTTAGCTCGAAAATTAAACATTTCTTCCGACCTAGAATAATTCCATTGTGTATGATTTCTTTTTCATTTTATGGATATGAAATTGATACAATTCCTCATGCAATACTTAAATGTTTCGTATATACTAAATAATATAAACAATATTTTGAATAATGCTACAGCAATGTTTAGTGGTGCCTCAGAGTCACATCTTCAAATGGATATGACGAAATATTTCGTTGTGTCTACAAAATCGTTCTAGACATGACTATACACATGAGAATGTAATTCGAAACCAGAATTTATTTTCAACTAGTTGCAATGATAGGGGAACGGTATAAATGTCTGTGCAGCTCTTAAGTCGTGCAATTAATGCAGAACATTTTTACTTTGCATTAAAATCTGCAGTCTAGTAATGACATTTATAAAATATACGTTCCGCTGCAAAGACACAATGGTACAAAATTGCGTAGCTGTGCGAACAGCGTGGATTATTCAGATTTTTAATATGTTACTTAAACGAATGACCCCCTGAAGTCTCCCCGTGCTACTAAATTCCCTACTCCAAAACGTACAATTTCAAAAAAGTTTCATTGCCCTACATTCCCTAATTGTCGAGATAGCTCAGTAACTCCCAACCCCTAACTTTGAGGACTGTTTTCAATCCTTCATTGTGAACGATGGCTGTTAAAAAGAAGATGTGTGTAGAATATTTTATCGAAAATCTTATCGGACTGGCTTGTCGAACCATCTATTAAAGTATTTCAGGCGAACACCCTGTACATAAGGCAGCCAAGCAGAAGAGGAAGTCCAGTCAATAGCGTAGACGTCCATTGAATTCCGATTCTTGTTCGCGCGACTTTCCTCCATCGTTCGACGGCATCGTGGCGCAACTCATTACACCCCCGCTCTCGACAAAATCCAAAGAATGAAGGAAGGGGAAGACCGTGTTTGCAGACGAATTAGTTTCCTCGAGTTACATGCTCGCGATCGATTCGACTCCGTTTTAATTGAGGAGAGATCATGTCATTGGAACAGTCGGTCAATTTAAAGTTGCATAACTTGTGACAAAATTCAGATAGGACAATCAGATTTTCTTTAAATTGAAGATGAAACATTCTAGAATAAGAGAAAAACTTGTAGAAAGCATTACGAATAAGTTCTAACCTTGAGAATATCTATCGAAGGTGACCTTCAATGCGTTGACCTCAAGAAAGGCCAACTTCAATGAATATTTTCGCAGTCAACAAAATTTGATTAACGCGTCGGCAACGCTCTAACTTGAATTGAAAAAATGTTTTATTTCTCCAACTTCATTCTGTCAGAAGTTGTAGAATTTTATTTCAACTATGACCAGGCGTGTGCCCACCGTTCGCCGCATTCGGAGCCCTCGAAGGCTACGCCACTGAGTTTGACCTGGCGTGTCGTACCGTCGGTCGTTTTTAAAGTGGCCACTCCACGACATCGCGACCACTTAAGTCCTGCTAATACCCATACCGGCGACCTTTCGGCTCCTTTTAATAAAGAGATCCGGATCTGGATAGATTCCGAGACCCTGGACCATCATTAATCCAGTTCAAGATACATGCAATACAATTATTTTTCTGTTTAGAAATTTCATTTTCCAAGATGGTAATTGAGATCATTGGCAGTTTGTGCAAGAATTCATGCAGCCTATTACTTCCTGACAGTTAAGCTGCAGAGATTCTTGAATAAGTAATTAGCAGACTGAGTATCTTCATGCATATCTAAGAATTCGAAGTCGCATAAAATCTAGCAACAAAATTGCGCAAAATTAACTACATTATCGAACGAAACAAATGTTCAGCTGAACATTTCAGCGTACGAACGGGCTACCAGTTCCGATAAAAGAAATATCTTCACAATATCTGACTCTCGAGATATGTATATACTATATCCTCCTCTGTACTAGTCTTATCCAATTCTTCGTATCTTCCTTCAGAGCAAATTTATCTTTCAACGAACAGAAACTTCTAACGAGCTGTAATGAGCGCACGGCGGAAAAAATCGCAAAAGAACGAAGCAGTCGCATCGTTATCTAATTTACTGCGACTTAAACGAAGTCAATTAAACGCTACATTCTCATTAGACGACTGGACGACGTTTCTTTTCTGGGTGTTCGTCGATGATCGGCTCTAACCTACACCTACAGTGAAAATGTTGCTTCCACTATGTTTTCAACTGTGGAATATACAATAGAATTTTATTATACATTCTGCCAAAAAGTACCGGGAACTGGTCAATGAAACACAAAATATGTATTATTTATTCAAATTTATCGCCTTCAAAGTAGGCCCCTTTCGAAATAATACACTTAGGCCAAAATAAAGTCGATTCACCATAAGCCTTATGTAACATTTTCAGCGCTTCGGCACACGAAATTCCATTTGCAATGCAAAATGTAAGACAGATTCTTTGTTCGATATTTTTATATCCAATGTAAAAATCGCAAAACACACTTGAGGTGAACTGACAAAATGGCGCACTGTAAACAAACTAAATGACAAGTGACGCTCAAACTCCGCGTGAGTATAGAGTTGTGGCAACTTAGCGACAAAAAGAATTTCAACAATCCCTTTAAGCGGGCTTTTTAAATGATCGATTCCCGGTATTTTCTTGACAGAATGTACTTACATGACAATCCTCTTATTCGACTGAATGAATAAGAATCCACTTAGGAATTAATTTTGTTCTCGAATCATTTTAATCGGAGGTAGTGTATCCGTACTCTTCAGTTCTTCCAATCTGTCTATCGCTTCAAGTTGCAACTACTCATTTTTAATGGATAAAATTCGTCTATAAATAATCGACAATTCAAACTTGTTTCGATATAAACTTTTTACTTTGCACAAAGATATAAGTAGACTGCGGATCATTTATTGCATATGCAAATTTCTAAAATACAAGAATGTGCTTTTATCGAATATTTCTACAAGGAAAAGTCTTTTAACCAACGAAAGAAATAGTTCCTTTATTTTAATTTTCATAAGATTGAGCTCAAAGTTGAGAATTTACATAAAGATCAACAATCTACTTACATGACTTTGTGTCGAAATGGACCCGTCTCCCTCCAAGAGTTAAATAGGTCCGAAGTGACATTGTAGGCTGATCTCGTGGCGTTCGGATTCCCGGGACAGTCTGATTTATTCTCGCAAGCTGTTTGGGGCGAAGGGTGGAAGCGAGCGTTCCGGCTCGTGTTTGCCGGAAGATTATACGGGCTAGGGGGCTCGGTGTGGGTGGGTCCGGTCGTGTGTGTCGCCAGAGGCTCGTAAGGAGGCCGGCTCGAAGAATTGTAGATTTAAGTCGTGTCTTATCGCGGGGGAGTCGTAGCCTGCGGCTCGCCGTTCAGCCTCATCACGACCCGTTTCGGAGTCGAGGCTTCGAGGTTCCGTTTCGAGCGTTCTGCCGCGTGTGCAATATTAAACGCCTTCTTAAAAACGGCCGACGCACCACCAGACACTGGCGTAGCGATTCTATCCGCCCCAGCCATTTCACACCTCCAGCCGCCGAAAATTCAATTATTTCACTCGAATCAAAAACGAATTTCTACGCCGGTGCATTCCACACAGTGAACTTGATTAACACCAGGTTTATGAGATCCGTCAGAATTTTTAATTTACGATTAAGGTGGAGTGCGGTAAGTCCGTTAATTGGTTCTTTTTATTATACTATTAACGAAATTTCTCTAGCTTGTATTTATTAATGTAGTATAAGTTAGTATGAACTATTCGACATAGATGTCGCCCAAGAATAAAGGTGTTTTCCACGCTTAAACCAACCAATGCCAAACAGTCACGTGCGAGGTACACGTACAACTTTGAGGTTATCCTGAACGTGCAATAGTTTACAAGTTATTAATATATTCTGTGTTGGTATTTTAGATAAGTACAACAAATATTGATGTAGGTTTACATTAAATGAACCGTTTTTATTGTATATTTTCTTCACTTTCTTCTTATTTTTATAAATTAATGTAAAATGTCACTATCGCGGTCGAAGGATTTATTAAACCATCCTCAGCTACGGACAATCTCCCAAATTATGACATAATTGCGTTAAAACACCGATTCATCGCTGCTATTTTAAATCGCCTATTCTCGTTGTGAAGTAGAGTACCACTTGCCTACCGAAGTCGACTTAATGATTTACTTAGTTCCAAACACGTGCTCGATCTCCCAATCCAGGGAACAGGGGTTGGTATTGGGTTCGACCCGCTGATTGGTGAGCATTTGGCACCTAGAAATAATATATAAGACTATCGACAAATTCGAGACACCAGTGTTGATAGTACAATCACGAAATTGACGCTGACAGTAGAAATTAGCGTGCATTGTAATTCGTTGATACACATAAATACTATCCTGATGAGTAGACTGCAAATTTCTTACGTTTATTACAAAAATGGATTGATCTAATACCATGGTGTAAAGACAGCAGAAGAATTGAATAATATTGTCATGTTGTATATAACTTATTAAAATTATTAAAACTGGAAATACTCTGCTTCTCATAGTAGATTTGGGAAAGTATTATTTTACATCAAGATCCGCAGTCTAGTCAGGAGTAATTTTCAATTCGATGCTGTGATGCTCGGTGCGTTGCTTTTGTTTAAATGTTTTTATTAACGCTATAGTTGTCACGAATCATATTCATTTTTTTAATATACTTTGTAGTATAGAATGTATCTAGGGAGGGATATAATAGCGAATGCTATCGTGTCGAATCTGTCGAATCGCAGGGAAGAGGGTCACTGTATTCAGTAGCTACGTTACCTGGCTCTCAGGTGTTCGTCTTTAATGTCCGGAGGACGAGGCGCATTGCATCAAACTTACATCGGGGTGACATACAGGGTGTGTCGGAAATTCTAATGCATCTGCAAATGATCTTCCCCGTGGAAACGGGTCGAAAACTTGGTATACGAAGTGTGTTAAAAAAAGAACGGGGATTTTCATTTTTCTGTTTATCCCCTTCAAAACAATCTTCATTAGATATTGCACACTTACGCCAGCGCTTCTTCCAATCCCTAGAACACTTCTGGAACTTGATCTTTGGGATAGAGCCTTTAGCTCTTTCAGCGAATGCAGAGTTGTGCTAATTCAATTACACAATTGAATTACACTGTATTTCAATATGTAGTAAATCAACTACGTCGTAACTGAATTACATAATTCAAACCTTTCAATTAATTCAATTACTAAGTATTTTAATCAGATATGTAATTGAAATACGATATAATTAAAATACAGCTCTCCAAATTATGGCCCAGAACTTTGAAGAAGTGCTATATATTTTTATGTTTTTCTTTCATGTACATTGTACATTGTACATTATAATTGTACTCCAATTACAATTACGAATCACATTGTAATTTAATTGAATGAAGATCTGAATTACAAATAACAATATGAGTGAATTACAGTATAATTCAATTAATTCGTAATTATAATTCCTGGAGTAATTCAATTGTAATTCTGCCCAACTCTGCAGCGATGCGCTTTTAATCCCATCTATGCTTAAAAAACGACGACCCTTTAAGGTTCTCCTTATTTTTGGGAAGAAAAAAGTCACACGAAACCATGTCTGGTAAATATGGAGGCTGGGGCATCATTACAGCGTTGGTTTTGGCCACAAAATCACGAACAAGCGTGAAGTGTGAGCAGGTCCATTATCGTGGTGCAAAAGTCATGAATTCTCGGAAGCTGACAATAGACTAAACATCGAACACGACAACCGATGTACAGACTCTTTTCAGACACGTTTGCGAACGCACAACAAAGAAAAAATGGCGTGAATCGGACTAATACAATCCGCGAAATTACAAACTTCTCGTTATTTTTCCCTAATAGGAAGATTACGTTCCTGAGTAGATCGTTTAGAACGATGTTCCCTTCGTGTCTGATCATCGATCGACTTGTACTACTACTAGTCGAAATAAATCGCAAAAAATTCAAGTGTTGCATGAGAACCAGGTTCAACTTGAAGTGGATTATATCAAAGAGGTTACATAGAATAAAAATGTTCTATGTTGAAAGAAGTGTCTCGATTTTGTAATGAAAATTGCTTTGAGTCTCAAGTCGTAAATAATATTTCTCGCGTTTCATATTCGTCGTTCCTAAAAACAGCCAACACCTCGCAGTCACTTTTCGCAGAGTGGATAAACCGGCTCGCAGTAGAAACAGCGAACAAAGCACAGGCACATTACCGAATCCGTGGCGCGGCGGACAGCAGTTTTCCGGTGAATGTAATGTCACGCGGGGACACTTTATTCTCTACGTTATCCTCTTACCCGGGGAACATGTGATTCCTCAGTGTATAACAAGATAATTCTGTCGATGAGTACACGGCTCGAGCGACGTAGAATTCTGATGAACCCGCCTCGAGGATCGGGAGAAGACCTTGCCTGAGCTCGAATAAATTCGCGATTCGGTCGATCGTCGGGGTATCATCGGATCCTCGAGTGTCGTTTCGGCCGCGATTTTACGGCGAGGAGGAGCCGGATTTTCTCCGCCGTCCTGTCTCAATCCACGTCGGATTCGCGAGCGGAATCGTTCTCCGCGAAACGGCTGCCCTTGCGAAACGCGCAATCGCGGACCGTACAGACCATTCGTTGACTTGTGTCACTGGAAACTTTCTTTAACCTTCCGGCGGGCGCGCGTGTGCACCGAGTGCACGTCTGTCGGTTTTATGGAGGTAAAGCAAGTAAAACACCATCTGACAAGTATTCTTTCAAACTTGTTTTCTCTTTCAAAACATCTTGTTATAATTTATCTACACTTAAACGCTAAGGATATACAGGGCGTTTCGTTTATCTGATAACGGAAATATCTTGTAGTGCACGAAAGTTACGAAAAAAATTTCTTTACAAAAATTGTTCATTCTTTTTGGGACTAGAATGATGGGGAAGGGGGGGGGGATTTCAAAGTCAAATAAAGTTTTTGAAGTGAAACTTCTTTGCTGAGGGGGCTTCAATTTTCTAGCGTTACGGGGAGATGACGAAATTTCGCGAATAACCTCGAATAGTTTGACAAGTAACATTTTCATCATTAATTTACTAACTTTAAAGACTCGATTGGTGAACTTTTAAGATTGTATAATGTAAAATGAAGCCTTGGCTACATTCCCATTTCAGTTTTATGCAGGTTTGTTGCTTAAATTGTTAGTTATTAACAAATTTTGGTGAAGCGGTGTGTCATGTATGTCTGTCCTTGTCGCACAGTTCCACTTTCCTTGTCTTACGCATTATGGTCACTTCCGAAGCAATCAGCCCGCGCAACAATTGTTAATAACTAATTAACCAGAGTTAATTTATGGACATTTGCAATTGGATAACATAGAATGAACCTCCAGCTACTTTCAAAAGGACTGAAAGACTAGAAATGGAACGCGTGAGGCGACGAGACCGCTCGAAGGCGGATGAGAGCAAGAGTGGAGAGAACTGGTCACTCCAAAATGTCAGAAATGAGGCTGGTCTTCTCTGGTTCTGCTCGTTCCTCTGGTTCAACTTCTTGACTCGCAGACTCGACGTTGACACGATGTTTTAAAGTTTAAAAAAAGGTTTAAACAAATCCAAATAGTCTGACTAAACATACCAGATTAAACAACCTCTAAACCAGTAAAATGTAAGTATAAATACAGTTCAGAGATAGATTTCCGCACGAGAGAGATCGTTTATCCAACCTAGCCAGCCGTCGGAATTAAAAAATATATTTAAACTGGTTCGAACAATTTTACCAAACACTAGCGAAAAAAAACATGTAAAAAAGTGAACGAATAAAAATCTGGATCGCAGCCGTAGAAACGAACTATTATGTTAAAATATACGTCTAAATTAACTAGTTCAAGCAATCTCATCAAACCCAGGGAGGAAAAATTCATAGACAGAATAATGAAATTCGAGGCAGAATGGAGATAAAGAACGCGTCTAAATTAATATGATAAAGTCACCGAACAAAATAATTAAATACGGGAAAAATGGAACGTAAGTAACGCAAAGAGGAGATAAGAAATAAAGAGCACGTCTAAATGAATTCAAACAATATCGCGAAATGCAGGAGGAAAAATCCACGCACAAACGTAGTAGGATACAAGCTAAAATGGAACTGAAGAAATGCAAAGAAGAAGAACGTTCGAGTATCGATCTCGGTATAAAAAATATTGCTGTTTCGCGCATAGAGTAGCGATGAAAAAGACATTTACTCGACTCCTAATAATATCCCGGCAGCTTCGTGTAATCAGTTTCGAGTTTTTCCGTGGAAATTGTAGTCACGTCGCTTCTTGTGCCTGGCGAAATGAACGCGTCGGTTGACGCGGCACGGCGCGGCGGCGCGGCGCATTGAAAACGGGGCTAAAAAGAATCGCGGAGGGCGAGGGAACGAAATAACGTTGGGCAGCACGCCCCGGTGGCGTCGACGGTGTCGTCGACACATCAGAGCGTTCTTTATTAAAAATATTGCTCCGGCAATCGCGTTACACTCTCCTGCCCCGCCGCGCCGCACCGGCCCCGGCGCATCGTAAACATTGCGGTCGGTGCAAACAGGTGGCCCAATATCGGCCGTGTTTGCAGCCGGATTAGCGATTCTGTTGGATACTTTATTCCTCGGGACACCTCTCCGCTCGCCGTCCGTGATCCGCCGCGGAAAATTGAGAACGGGAAACAGAGAACCGAGAGATTTATTTCCCCCGTAAACAGAAAACTCTCACGTCTCCCAGCGACCGGGGACCGTTCAAAAGAATTCGCTCGGTTCCGATTAGCCGTGAACATTGTCTCGTTCGTTCCACCACACTGTTCTCATCGTCTTTTCGTGTCAGGGAAATTCGACGAGCTCCCGCGAGACTGTCCGTGTCCATTTATCCCCTTTTAGTCCTCTGTTATTCGGCGTTTTTTTTCTTCTGGTTGCTGCAGTGTCGTTTCTGACGGAAATTCCTGGATAAAACACGTAATAGGAGGAATATCAAATAATTTAAAAGTTACCGGCATACTATAGTTATTTTATTGAAATTATTAATCTTCCATTTGACTACCATCTCTGGAGTCTTCTATTATGTTATGGAAAAATTGTGTTCTACTCTGATCCCTGAAATTTATTTGGCTGGGGTCCTTAGCAACAAATCGAAAATAAATGATTATATGTCTTAGGATAGTGGACCCATTCAGCAGTTACACAGTTAACGATGCTCAGGACCATTCACAGATTTATCTATGAATTTTGAATTTCTTCTAAATTAAATTCAGAACGGATACACAACTGAACGCCCATTGAAATCTTTCATTTATTACAACTGTATTGCTAATTGCACTACTTAT
This sequence comes from Lasioglossum oenotherae, assembly GCA_028455765.1. Lineage (NCBI taxonomy): Eukaryota > Metazoa > Arthropoda > Insecta > Hymenoptera > Halictidae > Lasioglossum > Lasioglossum oenotherae. The sequence continues at coordinate 28,903,124 of CM052279.1, read as the reverse complement.
TCACCATCGGCGGGTTTCTTAAAAATTTTGGAGCCTGCTAATTTCCGAACGCTTTTGTGCTTTCAATCATTTGTGCATCGGTTATCAAGAAATGCGGACGATCTGAAAAACGACGGGATTTCCCATCGACCCCGGTGTTCCGAGCTGGCGCAATGTTTTTCAGTTCATCGAGGTCGACAATGCGACGGGATTCCCTTTGTCGGTAGCGTGAACGTCCGCAAACTAGAATGGAACGACTCGCCGGCTCGGGCTTAGCTGGGGAGCAATTCGATCACTCGTTAATATCGAAATAGTCGGTGCAGCTGCAGGTGCAGGTGCAGCGAGCTTGCACAGAGAACGCTACGCCGCGTGCCGGTGACACGGAACTTCCCTCCAATAGACGCGCATGCACACGTGGACGCATTCGCGTTCGCATGTACACGCATTCGGGCCTATACACGCGTGCTTAGGTCAATTCGCGAAACACAGACGCAACGAGAGAACTCCCTGGGACCGGGTTTCGGCGACATGGTGCGTACGACAGTCGATCTTTTGATCGATCTTCCGTGGAAACGCGGCCGATTAATCGGAGATCGCTGGGACTGGATCGAACCGCGTTAAACCGAGCCCTTCGTGCTACGAACTGCGAAGCCGAAGCCTTAATTAAAAATTGCTCGGGTCCCTTCGAGACCCGCCGAAAATCTCTAGTGAAATTCTAATGGGAAACGTTTACACCGTTTGCTGTATACTTGTAGGCTGGAAATCTTCGAGCAGCTATTTTTTGTTCTTCAGTATGGATTTTGCTTCTGGATAGTTTTTACCACGTTTTTATTAACTCGCTTTCTTATCTGTCTGTTTGTTTGTCTGTTCGGTACAAATAATTATTCGGTTCGATTTTAAACTAACTCCCCGATGAGCTAGAGACTTGAAATTTTAAACATAGCTCAGATCTGGATGACAATGCAATATTTCATCGGTTCCTCGATCGAACGTTCTAGATCTATTTAGTTCGTTTGGATTTTCGTACGTTGAGGTAAACGGTCTGAACGCCCGCTGTTCGTTCTCGCAACCGCTCGCAATTGATAAGTGATGCATGAATAGCTCACCTAAGTCACTAACAATTTTATTGCACTGCAAATTATATGAACTGTTGTGCGAGTTTTCTCAACGGCAGCTACGCTCTACACTCCTACTATTATCTTGCGCCCCACGTTTTTCGTTTTAAATCTTATAAGTATCTTCATAGCTACTAAAAATTCACAATCACAAATTTTAAAGACTATCTGTATGGGCTTAGGAATCTGTATGGGGCTAGGAAAAATTATTTTATACTTTTTAGTCCGTTTTAAAAACATGTTAATGAGCTTCTTTCAGAGGAATGAAAAATTGTTACGTTACAATCTTATTTCGCACTTGAAGCTGAATTGATTCTAGAATTCAAACGTTTCCTCCGATCTGCAATATTTTTATAACCTTTCCCAGTTTGTCCACGCAAAATTGAGTACATATACGTGTGTGACACTCTCGAACACTTAGCAAATTGTTGAGTACGCAGACATTTAGAAAGGCTGACATTGTGTTGAATTAGGGTATAGTAATTTCGGTGGTATCAAACCTGTTCGATATTATTTCGAAAAAGTCATTTTCCTGCAGCCACAGGTGCGATCGCAAAATCATTTCGACGATCGGCCCGCCAACTTGAAATCTGGTATTTCCATTGGAACGCCAAACACCGAAAAAGGAATAGGTTCGCAGTAGCTTCGTTGCAAGGTGTATCGTAACGAGTAACAGCAGCGTCGGCGATTGCATAGCCGCAGCGTTGCGCCGCGCCGGCTCAGCGCGGCGGCTCGCGTGTACACGATGAAAATTGCATTGTGCAATATTGAGAGTAGGAGCCGCAGCTATTTCTGGCGTGGAAACGGGACTCGGCCGGTTGTCCCATCCACTTTAAACAGTTATACTTTATAGCTATTCGGCGGGGAGCCGCAGTTTTTCATCGAAAAACTCGGGAGGCCGCAACCGGCCGACAAAACCGAGCGTGGAAATTTCACTGGCGATTCTTTATTTCGTGAACCCCTTTCCCCACATACTCCCTAGTTCTCCGCGCATCCCTCTGTCCCCCTGGACATCCCCTTGTTCCCCTGCACCCCGTTATTTCCGGTCAGGCTCCCTCGGCGGGGCCGTTAACTTTTCACCGCGTTTCGCGCGTTCGGGTTAACCGCACTCGAGCATGTTAAATCAGCTCCGGGCCCGTTAAATCTGCGCCCCTATCGTATCACACCATGCCCCCCCTTTCCCCTAAATTCGCGCCGCCAGTTTGTGGTCGCACGAAGGACCGGAAAATTTGCGAAACTTTTAATTACGAGCGTCCACGCTCTCGGCGGGATTCGTCTCGCGGAGATGTTTCAGAAAATGCGGGGACTCCTTTTCGAATTCACCTGCCCGCCGGGAAATCCACGCGGCCCGCCAAAGGGCACCAAGTTCGTTTTCTCGCGAATTTCGCGTCGAGGAGATGCAAATTTTACCGAGCGAATTTTGTTTCGCGCTACCGGACGGATGAATAATACACGCCGCGTCGCTACCGTGTTGCTCGCAACAAGCAAACCTGGAGGGGCCGATTCTACCGGAAAAAATGAGCAGAATGTGTGGACAGAAGTTTTCTCGTTTACTGCTTCGTTTTTGAGAAAACCGAGTTTGAATTTGGACTGTCAGACAAGTGTTTTTAGTGTCGTGACTTTAGTGTCGTTTTACTCGGTCATGGTGATTGATACGGAGAAAGGTTGTTCTACGTTCTTGACACAGTTTTTCGTGTAGAATCATCCTGCCACACATGATCTCTGCTGGGAATTCTGGAATACTCTGTAGGACACTTGTGAAGTTGATTTGTGCCACAAAGGGAAAACATGTTGGGGACACCACTTGTGAATAATGATTGCTATATTTTTCATACAGGAAGTCCCATATTGAAAAAATGTGTTACACACTTTTGACTCACCATTCCACGTAGAATCACTCTGTAGTATATATCGAACCGTGGAATACATTATCGCTCGCCCGCAAATGATGTACCTTTCAGAAGACGAACTCTTTGCGAAAGTCGTTCCGGAGATAATGATCGTATTTTCAGTAAAGCGTTTTTCCCAGAAGGGAAAGTTTGATTCGAAAAATCCGCTCGTCTCTCAGCCGGTGGTAATTTATTCCGGTAACTTTTGATTCGCGGCTTCTCCCGCGCACATATTGCGTTTCCTGCATTCGCGGAACCGCTGTTCGACGAATTTAAATTTCATCCGCTTTTATGGGTTAAAACTCTATTTTGTATTCGCGCACCTCCCCTACTCCTCGACGAGTTTATCCAACGAATTTCGCTTAAGCGACGCTGAAAGCGTTCCGTCATCCCGGCGAATTAAATCCGAGACGAAAATTTCTTATTTCGGAACTGGACCGCTCGCTCTGGAACTTCTTGACGTCGTCGCGAGTATTATTCTTAATTCACCGGTTCAACCGAACTTCCTCACTCTCTTAATGTACAAATATGCTTCCTAAAATTAATCATAAAATTCACTTAGTACAAACATTACATACAAGTTTTTTTTGTTCTTTTGTCAACTCCAGCACATACATCGTGCACCCATGATTTGCATTTCAAGCATTGAATCATGATTTCCTCCCGCTCTTCTCCACAAGTAAAACAAAACTAATCGGTTTTCTTCTTTTTAATTTTGAATGCCAGTTCCTTTTTATTAATTACTGCGTTTCTTTTATTTGCCGTTTTCCAACGTTATTTGCAGTACGACTTAGGAATCTAATATCGGTACGACTTAAGACACGGCACAAGTTCAATTTAAAAAGTAAACATAACCTAACTGAATAAAATTAACACAATTTCGTTTCGACCAAACGATTATGTAAATTCTACTGAATTTATATTTAATAAGGAACATAATTTTCTGAATAATTTACTTGCAAGATTAACTACCAAACATATGCAGAAAATTAAAAGAAAATTTAAATAAACTTACTTGATGACAGGATTTATAATGAGGCTGGTTTATGGCAGACAATAATACGTAAAGTAACTTGGTTGACTCAGATGTATATTTGATTGCCGTTGTATGTGCTGTTGTCGCCGTAGTTCGTTCAAAATTCAAGTACTGGTGCGACTTGAGCAACCTTACCCTATAACTTGGAGATTTTTGTAGAGAAATAAAAATCGTCTGCGTTGAGCCACTCGGTGAACAGTTGACGTTCTCAACTGAATTGAATTTGTTCATCACTCAAATAGCAATTGTCCAATGCTGATTCAGTACAGCACCCGTCCAAGGTCATTGTCATTTTCGCCGTCTATTCGGCCGCGAGATTGTATGGTGCACGACGTGTACAGAGACACATGTGACGGTACTTGCGAGCGTAGATCGATCGGCTGCATTTACTCGCGACATCTTGTCCATTAGAATGATGTAACCGCGCCCGATATACCGTGGAGTAGGAATACGAAACGAAGATCAGTCGGTCCGCTGAAATATTTAGCAGCAGTCGGGCGACGATACAATCGATCGACCGGAGTAAGGGACACCGGTTGAAAGTATTGGGAACGAGGCCGCCGCGGGAAAATCGATGCTCGTTCATTGCCACGCTGTGCTTTTTCCTCCACCCTCCGATAGATAGAGATCTGCCACTTGTCGCGGATCGTGACAGTTAATGACGACACGAGCGTTCGCGCTGTCCGACGAATAACAAAATTATTTGTACGGATTTTCCACCCAATTGAACTCCCCGTAGAAGATATGAAAATATTAAAACATCAAAATCGTCGTTTATCCGACGAACAAGAAACAATTTTGTTGGTCGTAATTAGACCGCGGATCTTTGTGGAAAATAAAAATTGTCTGCTTCATTTACAAGAAAGGGGAGTTACATAAAAATTAATTTGTTCCCTTATTTCGTGTTTTAAGGATTAATTTCGTGAACGAGCATTTTTTAAATATACGATCATTTTTCTCAGGCAACTCGATTGCTAGACTGTGAATTTGATGCAAAATGAAAATTGTCTGAATTAAATATACTGGATTTAAAGAGACATCTATCTCTTCCCTGAACAATTTCAATGCGTTGAATATAAAGCAACAGCATCTTTAAATAAATGTTTTGCATTCGATTGACTCATTTATAAATGAATAAAATCCGGGATGCAAGTGAATGATATAATAAATAGTGCAGAGATTAAAATAATTGAAGAAAGTGTGTGTCACCTTTAATTTCTGAATGAAACTAGCAGTATCATAATTGTGACACGATAAGAAAATGTTGTTTCTGCGCAAAGATCAGTGGCGGAGCAGAAACAATAGCAATGAAAAAGCAAGTACTTCCTTCCTCGGTGATGAATAAATCCGTTTAGAATACAAAACAGCCTTTTCTTAATCGGAATATGGGAAGTTAAAATTACGAAGCCCCGAGATAGCGGCGATGAACATTTCATTACTCTTTCCGAATTTCCGAAGCTTGAAAATTTTATAATCACGAGCCTGGAGCTCTCCTCTCTTTCTCTGTTCGTCTTTCCTGGCGTCTGCGGAAAGGATTCACCTGCGGCGAACGTCAGGTGATGGAGGGTAGCAAAATCCGCGAACAGTCGAATGCTAAGTGGAGGGAGAGAGAACCCGGTGACCTGGAAAGTGGATATGGGGTTCGAGCGAGGAATGAAAAGAGAGTATGCCACAATATTTCGAGTATTGCTCGCGGGATCGCGCATCGAACCGCGATGCTTTTCCTTCCAGCATTGTCTTTCTTTCGAAATCAAAGTTGAACAGGACACCGGCGCACCCCGCGATACACGCTCTCTCGTCGCTATCCATCGGCAGCGGTGGGGGCGGCTGCAATCCATTTCGTCGAACGCGGACTAGGCGAACTATACCTCTCCATAGTAATCCGTATACTGCGGACTGTTTGCGCATTCGACAGACCTCCCTCCCCACCGATGTCGTTCGCGATGCTATAAACACATTTATGTGCAGATAAGGAGACTGTTAACCAGCCTTCATCGGCTGTTTCGATGAAATTTTATGGAGGTACTTGTTCATGGTACTGACTAAGCTGGATTGTTATTGAATATTCAACCTTCTCGGTTTTTGTTGTCATGTAGAACGGAATTTAAGAAGTGTTTGTTTCATGTTGCAATTCTTCTGATATTTTACTGCTGAAACTCGATGCTTAATTTTGTTGGACCAGCACAGTGTTCAATTTCATTGTAAATTCAATCATTTCAATAATATATAATTTTACTGAACACAACAATATTTAATTGGATTGAACCGTAGCAATATTCAATTGTTTAATTAAATATAATACAATAAAAGGTTTATTTTAGTAAATGGTGAATCAGCAAGAAATTCATGGCAACTGCATTTCGTTTTCATGACGATGATAAGGCGCCGTTGTACACGCACAAAATTTCATATATACGTCGTGAAACCTCAGTGGAAATGAATTATATTCACGGATGAAAAGAAACTGAATTTGGATGGTCCAGATGGATACAAGTACTATGTATTTCCATGATTTAAGAAAGGAACAAAGGAACAAAGGTTGGAGTCGTCGATAACGTGGTGGCGGTGCAGTAATGATATGGGGAGGAATTGGCTATATAGGAAAAATGGAAATAGAATTTATTCAAAGCCGTATGAATAGCGCTGGCACTTAAATTTAATTAAACAGCAAATTGGTACATATGTTCGCAGAATTGCTGGCAGAAAAAATATATTCCAGCAAGATAATGCAGCTGTGCGTACTGTTCGCATAGTAAAAAGTTATTTTGAAGCGGAAAATATAAAGGTTTTGAATTGGTCTGCAAGGTCTCCTGACCTAAACATTATCGATAACGTTTGGGGAAGACTGTCGAGAATATTATAGGAAGGTGGAAAGCAGTGCAGTACAGTGTCCGAATTGAAATCAGCAATTTTGAAAGCTTCGGACAGCATACATCAAAATGATATAAAAAATCTATATAGAAGTTTACCAAGAAGAATAATTGAAGTGGTGCAACGTAAAGGGCAGTCCACGCACTACTAAAACTGCCAAAAATTGTGTAATTTTGTTGAATTCTAATGCTATTCTTATTTTATATTCAAAGTGCCTTATCATTTTGACCATTGAAACCAGTCAAACCACATTGAAAGTCAATATTTGTAGAAATAATAAATGGTTTGAACGAGTTATTTAACACATTACCGACCGGTGATTATTGCATAGTTTTCAAAAATCTATGGTACATGGCTAAACACTTTTGAATGGAACCTTCATTAGCAACAGCAATCTTCATTGTGATCTAACAAGTCACCCTTAATAGCGTTATCTGATAGTTTCATTTCAGATTACAGTGTAAACGAAAATTTCTATGCTTTCTTTCGGTACAGCACAATTATTGAAAATCGTATTAATAGGTCTCCGGTGGGTAAAGTGTTAATTTTTAGTATATTTTGTTGTATATTCACTTTCGACGTGTATACACATATGTAAAAATGAATGTTCACTGCTGAAAACCTTGAGGTGCCTTATCATTGTGGCCACCAGTGTAATTGTCGGAATGTTCGATGGGACAAATTTGTCTCTAGTTTTAGATCGTAAATATAAAGAAAATGTTTTCTCAAAAAAAGATACACCATTAATATAAATTTATGGTACCTGCGGCTGAAACGCAGCTAGATAATCGGATTACACTCGTAGATCACTCGTGATTCGGGAAATCTAGTGGAGCATGCGACAACTAAATAAACAGCGGGCTAACTGTTCGGCACACCCCTTCGCATAACAATCTCGTTTGTTCAAGCGTCTCGGTTTCGTAATGACTGGGAAGTCGCCGCGCATTCGCGATACAAGTTGTATCCTCTTTCTCCTATGCGAACGGGCGATGCACACACGATTGCACTTAGCTCGGAATGCGATGCAGCATCGTCGCGGAGAAGGGCGTTGGCGAATATCGCCGGCGAACTCGCTCGACTGAAAAGTGAATTGTCGAATAGTCTGGGATGGAAAGTTGGGACTGTCGGCTGCGCGAAAACATTCGTCGCGACACCCACGGACCTGAGAAGTTGCCGAGATTCTCAGTCTCAGGATTAGTTCGCTTCTCGGCACTTCCAGCGAGCAAGGACGAGTTTCTTCAAGTCGAAATCCGACGAAAAAATAAGAAGGAAGAAAACGGAAAAATCATCTTTTTCTGATGTACTCTTTTCTGATGTAATCATATGACATGTGCACCGTTTATTCTGAAAGTGGTGCGTCTGTTTTGTGTTGTTTCAAGAAAATTAAAGGTGAGCATATGGTCAATTAAAAATCTTCGACACGTGAAATAAAGCAAATGTCTATGGAAATTAGACTTACACTACTTTCATAATCAATCGCTACGCAATTTATCTTATAGGTCAATTTTAAATTGAACAAAGCATTAGCATTTTTTAAGATATTAAATATTAACTAGTTATAAATAAAAAGTTTACATTAAATTAATCACAAATTATGTGATATCCCTTTTTTAATGGACATGCGCCACTTTCAAAATAAGCTAGTACTAGAGTACTTGAATATAAATACTTCATGTCTGTATTCTTTCATCTTATATCTCGATTGTGGATTTTATGCATTTACACAGATATATTTTACACAAGAAAACGAAGCACATGAAAGGCAAAATGGTGAATACATCGAAAGAGTAAACATTGCTGTGTTACTATCAACTCATTGTCAGTAAAATACATGGGAAAGGGAAGAACGTCGCAAAAAACATTTCTATTCTGCATTAACATTTAGACGTCACCGGTAATTCTTTTCAGACTTTCGGAAAAGTTACTTACGTCGATTCGGAACAGCTAAATCTTGATTCGGGCGCGGTGCACGCCGTCTAGCGAAAAGGGGAACGTAAAATATTTTACTTGCGCCGCGCTGGCGGGAGCAACCTGTTTCTCTTTCGCTGGGATTGTCGTGCGTCAATCACCGGCAAACAAACGCTGCTCGCCGTGTACGTCGCTCCGGTCCCTTTGATTCCCGTCCCTTGAACAACGGGCAAAGTGAATTTCGGCGGAGCCGTGTCGGAACGGAAAGAAACATCGTATGCAGTCACCGTCACGCAGCGAACCCAGTTATCGGAACGAGATTACTCGGAATATACGTTCCGCTGACTACAGGCTGTTCCATAACGAACCTCTCGATTTTTCTTCTCCGACTCCTTCCACAAAAATCGAAACGTTACTCACATTTTCGGAATTTCTTTCAAACTTTCAAACATTACTCTTCAGTTTATGTATTATTAACACAGATCTAGACAACGTATTTTTTAAATTATCAATATAGGCCCACATAAAAAAGTTGCAGTAGTTTCTCTGTAATTCCGATCAATTGAAGTTTTTGAAAAATGTATTTTACATCTTGTAGTAAACCAAGTCGTATTGTACGATATTAGAAAACTTATCATCCGTTTAAAAGTGTCCGAATATTACTGTGGTTGGCTGTAGATGCTTGCAGCACTTCTGGGTTATTAATTCCTTATAGTGTGGATACTTCGGGTCGGAATTCCGCCTGGAGCAACGTGTAGAGTCGAGGCCTACATGTTGGCTCGTTGATTAGCGTCGATTTATTATCATCGCCAATATTATCAGACGTACACTGGACTTTGTGTGCTAGTTCGCCATAGAACGGACAAATATTCGAGGATTTCCGGGGCAGTGGGTCCAGAAGGTAGACCAACGGAAGTGATTCGGACGTAACCTCTCATCAGGGTCCTTTGATTTCCCGGTTCCACGGACCGCCGTTAGGTACGCGCACCCGCCGTCTGGCTGTTCGATTTATTTTCGTTTGAGCTCGCTGAAAGAAACCAGTAAATCTTGTCGCTTTTCGTGTCGCGCGAGCTAGCAAACTGCACCGGAGGAGAAGTCGGGGGCCAGAAAAATAAGAGAAGCTTCTAGAGAGTGACAGAGAGCGAAACAGAGAGAGAGAGAAAGAGAGAGAGAGAGAGAGAGAGAGGGAGGGAGGGAGGGAGGGAAAGAGAAGATGACAAGGTTGTTCCGGGTTCGCTTAAAGCGTACAAGAGAGAACGAGAGACAGAGAGAACAGAGAAGACGGAAGAAATCGTTGAGCCGCCTCCGAGAAAAGTTGGCCATTTTACATTTACACGAGCATTTGCTCCGTCTGCTTTGTGCCGACGGTTATGTTTACTGTTCGCGGAGCGTGCGCGTGCATACACTTGCACAAACATGCACTGTGCAAACACGGGAGCAAGCAATGACGTAGGGCTGGTCGGGGACGCTCTTTGCCGCGGAAAAATCGCGACTGCCGCTTACACGGGGAATCGACCTTGTCAAAGACTACATTTAATCTCGATCCCTATCGCGGATCCTCACAGTCGCCACACAGACGCTATCGGACTGTTAATCCAACCAATACAACGATCCCACCGAGGGGTCCATGTTCAGAGTTGACCAAAAACTTCATTTAAATAAAAGTTTGAATAAAATTTTTGCCCAACTCTGAACATTTTTATTTGACTACTGGGCTCTGCAATCAATGCGAACATTTTTTATTCTGCATCAAAATCCACGGTCTAGTTGTAACAAGAACATGGATAGAGTTGGGCAAAAATAAAAATTTTTATTCAAACTAAACTTTCGCCCAACTCTGTACATGTTCTTGTTATAATCAGACTGTGGATTTTGATGCAAAATAAAAAATGTTCGCATTGATTGCAGATCCCAGGAGCCAAATAAAAATTGTATTCTTCTTTTAATTACCTTATTATGGTGAAACTAACACCTCGATGTACTTAAATATTTCTAACACATCCGCTATTAGGTTTAGGACATACGAAGGTTGAAACTATTATTCTCAGAATTTGATACTCTATCGATTTATGGTATAAAAAATAGGAGATTCCATTTAAAAAGCTTAATTTTACTTTGAAATCTCCCCTCCCCACCATTCTTGTCCTCAAAAAAATTAGAGTATATGATTGTACACTTCGTACCGAACAATTTTTGTAAACAATGTTTTTTCGTAAATTCAGTGCGTCACAAGATATTTCCGTTATCAGATTAACGAAACACCCCGTATGGAAGTGACGAACGTTGACTCGAACTACTGTACGTTTGCGAGTCGCTTCTTTCGAAACGACCGATCACAGAGATCTCTTTGACATAATAGTGGATCATGTTTATGGGTATTTTTACTCTTTTAGGAGATGAATCGTTTCAAGTGTGTGGACGCACCAATGATTGACTTGAACTACTTGAATTACTGGAATCTGAACGAAGCGCGTTCTCTAACTGCGTTCTCTAACTGTTCTTTGAAGACTTTCTGAAGGCTCGCTTCCAATGGTACTCTTATTTGACGGAAATCTTTCATCTTCTAACTGAATAATAGCATACACGACCGAAACAATCAATTGCTACCTCGTACGAACATTTCAATTTGAAAATCGCTGGGAACTCGCAAAGTAGTACGCAGGATCGATTCCATCCGGAAAAAAGGTTCCGTCTGGCAGTGTTTCGTTCTTGTGAAGATTGCCAATCGTTTCGCGGGCACGTCGAAGTACAGAACGAGGAATCCTTTGATCCTTTGCCGGCGCAAATCCATGCGTCTTTCTGGACGCGAGTTTCTTCCGGCTATAGCCCGCCGGGAATCCCGTCGCCCTTTATCCCGGGCCTTCTCTTAAATGCAAATGGAGAACTTTTAACGAAAAGCTTTCCGTGTCCTTCATTCGATAAAAAAACCTGTCGTTACTATAACTCTCCGGGCGCGAGAATAATAAGAAGGCATTTGCATCGTGGAGTGCGCTTAACGATTATTTACTCTTGCTCTCCGTTCCACCGAGAACAATCTCCTTTTCCTCTCTTTCTCTCTCTCCCTCTCTTTTTCTCTCTCTCTCTCTCTCTCTCTCTTTGGGAACAGCGTCCCGGTGGTTATCGGGACAAGTGGCACACCGATAAAAACGACTCCTCAATCGTCGCATTTTAATTGTCGCCCGGCGCATTCGGAAACCGGTTCAAGTCCGGGGACAGCAATTAAACGTTGCAACGTCGATTCACGGAATCTCGATACGTCTTCACGGTTCGTTCGAACCGTAGACTACGGAGCACTCGTCGGCTCCACACGGTCTAGGCTCGTTGCCGTTCCGCAATTTACGAAAACCCGGCTCTCCACCGCACGATGTCGATTCTCAAACCGAATGAACGGGTTGAAAAATTAAACTAAGGATTTAAAAAACAAAATAAAAAAATATCGATCTTCCGAAAATAGTTTATTAACACGATCCTCATGGATTACGGCCTCCGAAATTTTATTCGGAAATTCGTAAAACTGCTGGGTTGTTACGAAAGGGCATGGAAAATACAACTTTCTTTTAGTGAACTTCAGTGACATTATCTCGTTTGGGGGACGAGATAGAGAGGATGGATTCGACAGAGTGATAAAACTGTTGTGATTGGGGACGTGAATATATTCTCTATCCATAACACTGTAAAACAGACTCGGACAATCCTCCTGGTTAATCGAGAGTGAGGGAGAAAGAGAGAGAGAGAGTGTGAGAGGGGGGAACACCCCGCAAATGCCTGGAAATTCACTCTCTACTCGCCGTGTACCGATTCCCAGGGAATTGGCCCGAATGTTGTTGCAAATAGCCCGGTCAGTTAACGAGTCTTCGCATTATTGCGATGAACTATGCCTGATCAACGGACCAGTCCGGCCAATATTGGCCCCACTCCATTCACAAAGGGCTAATCAGAGCTGACCCGAACGTGCTACGCATTGCTCGCCCGTGACAATTCTATCCCTTACACCGATGCAAATGCTGCGAGCATCGTTCTTCACCGGATCATGCTCTTAACAACCCATCTTAAACATTTCATCAATCACACTGGCCACCCTTTAACTTCTCTGCTCGTCTCCTTCGTTCTGTTTTTATCCCAAAATATTCTACATTGTCTGAATACTACTAGCATGTAATGTAAAAGTAATCCAAAAGTACCTTTAAGATATTAAGCATGTTATCACTGTATTCCTTATGAAAGGGATTATCATTGTAGGTGTTTAAAAAAGGGTGTTTCCATTTAAAAAAATGAAGAGGACCTTGATATCTCTAAAAAAATCACATAAAAACACAAATATTTTTGGTATCATGCGAGCCCCACTGAACTATTCAAGTTTGTCTTTCAGACATTTGACGTATGTATCTTTAAAAACAACAAAGATATTTCAGGTGGCAACGTTAGGTAACTCACCCTGTATAATAAAAACTCAGTTTACGTGCTTTTATGTTTTCTTTCGATGATTTTTTTTTTAATCAACGATTGACGATTAACTTCATCAATCGATTGATCCAATCGTCGATTTTTCGATGATTTCTTTTTTTAATCAACGATTGACGATTATTTTCGTCAGTCGATTGATCCAATCGTCGATTTTTCGATGATTTCTTCTTTTAATCATCGATTAACGATTAACTTCATCAATCAATTGAATCAATCGTCGATTTTTCGATGCTTCCTTTTTTAATCGTATACATTAATCAATTAATCACGATTAAAATTTTAATCGATTAATGCCCAACTGTGTAAAGAGAGAAATATAATAAATAGCTAATTGATTCCTTCGTCTCATAATTAATGCAAACAATTTTTATTTTGCATAAAGATCCTCAGCCTATACATATATTATTATACACTTAAACATGTATCAAACATGTTTAAAGTCATTTGAAGGTCACGAATGGAACACGATTTATTCATTTAAAAAGTCGGACAAGAATGTCTAAATTATTATCGTAATTAATGTGTAATTACTTCTCATGGAAGTATGAAAGTAAAAATACAATTGTCGCTACTCTCATCAATAAAAAAAGGTTGACATATTAAAAGAGAAGTTATTCAAAACTTGACTTATTGTATGAACAGAGGACTTTCTCTGGTGCGTCCAACACAATCGGAAAGCTCTCGAATCTTCGGAACAACGAGGCGCGTCCAAAGCCGAGAAACGTGCCGGAAGTAATGTTAACCGTATTCGGCGTTCCGTTGTTTGTCAAACCATGTAGCCATTCATCGCGCCGAGTATCCGGTAGTTTCACGGACAGGATAAAGGAGCGTTCCGAGTTCGTGCGTCGAGTTTTCCCGGTTGGATGATAAAGAACGATCGAAAAGACGCGGCAGGAATGCACTCTCTCAAAGTAGCTCCACCGACGCGCATTATGCATCATGATAGACTTTGTGCGCCTCTGTAATCGCGACGGAAGTAGAGGGGCGAGCTGGGAAACGGCTAGGAGAGGCAATCGTGCGGCCTGGGAGCGAGGAGCGGAATGGGGGTGCAAGCAAGAAAGAGAGAGAGAGAGAGGGAGAGGGGAATGAAAAAGGTCCAAGGAAGAGAGCTACCCCATCTCGACAAATTGAGTTTCCTCGCAGTGATCTCTCGGTCTGGGTTCTCTCCTTCTTTCGTCGAGTAGGGGAAAAAGAGGCGAGCACGAACGACCGTGAAAACGGAAACGAGATTTCGGGACGGTACTATCTGGACGTTTCGATTTTACCCGCGATCCGATTCGCAGATAGACTGAAGGCACGACCGGACGCGACCCGAGCCCGACCCGTTATCCTGCTGATCGCATTAATACGTTCGATGTCGAGTTGATATTCCGAAAGTTACCGCCGAATCAATGTGATTTGGATGGTCGGCCGGGAAGAATGCACTACCGCAGTGCTCGGTTAAATTTACATGAGACATGGAATGCACGGGAAAGAAATTATCACGCACCACGAAGAATTCGAGTCTTGTGTTAGACATTGATACGTTAAAATCTGGTAGCATTCATATTTTACTTCTTATTGGACTTTTGTGATTAGAAAAGTCAGAATTAGACTGCCATCTATCTCAATTCTACCTAAACAGGGTGAGTCACCTGACGTTTTTACAGGCTGTATAAAAAGTAATGATCATCCATTCTAGGGGTGAATCTACACCTCTGGATCGGTAGAAATTTGCAAGAGAAACTTGTCACAAAATTCTTTATAATAAAATTGTTGGTGAAGTTGTTTTTTACATCAACACCTTCCACTCATCCAGAAGAGAAAAAGTTTGAAAGAAGCCACATGCAGAGTTAGGCATTAATCGATGAAAATTTTAATCAAGATTGATTGATTAATTAATGTGTCCGATTAAAAAAGTAATCATTGAAAAATCGGCGATTGATTCGATTGATTGATGCAGTTAATCGTCAATCGTTGATTAAGTTTTGCAAGAACTTTAACAACTTATATCTCAATAACTATTTGTTTGCGACACGTAGTTCCTTTCAAACTTTTTCTCTTCTTGATGAGTAGAAGGTGTTGATGTAAAAGCGAACTTTAACAACAATTTTCTTTATTATAAAAAATTTCGCGGTAAGTTTCTTTTACAAATGTCCACCGATTCAGAGGTGTACATTCACCCCTACGATGGATGACCATTACTTTTTATACACCCTGAACCTCATATCTTTGTTGTTTTCAAGGATACATTAACTGTCTGAGGACCAAGTAGAATGGTAAAGTGGGGCTCACACGAAATCAAAAAAATTATTGTTTTCATGTCATTCTTTTTAGAGATATCAAAATCACCTTCATTTTGAAATGTATAATTCCACACCAATTTAAACAAAAAAAGCCAAAAATCTACCAAAATTCCTATTAAGCAGTTTCTGCCAACACTCTTCATCCCCCAAGCCGAGACCCCGAAGACACTATCGTTCCACCTTTTCGCATCCCTTAACTCCTCGGTGGGGGCTTGGATAAAGTTGAAAATCTCCATGGCTTGTCTAACAATAAGCGCTACATAATACACATTAAAAAAAAAACAGAGTAACGGAGGATCGTTTGTCCGTCGACGAGGAGTTGTTCCCAGGAACGTTTCCATAATGGCTGCCGTCCCGTTGAAAGCCGTGCGCGTTACAAACGAGAAAAACCAGGAGGGGTTGCTCGAGAGCGATATTCCGTCAGAATAGTTGTCTTTCGAGAGAAACGGAGAGGCGGTAGAAGAGAGAGAGAGAGGGTGGGAGAGGGCACGTACAACGTTTAAGTGGGTTAAATATTTATCAACGAACGACGGAAAGTTTCGCTATGCGTTCCAGGGACCGCAGAGATGCTTGCAATTTGCGCACGGCTCGGTCCCGATACAGCTCGAAAACCGCCCCCGGGCCGTACACTTAATTATTTAAAACTACACCCTTATCGGGCTGCATCAGCGGATAACGAATGCCATAAACTTGCAAAACACTGCGGTATAAATTCACCGGGTAAAATAGAAAGTAAATACCGCCCGTTAACTTGTTACTGCGATCCCCTTTCTGTCCCTCGTTCTCTCTCTCTCTCTCTCTCTCTCTCTCTCTCTCTTGCCAGCAACTGTGTACAACCCTTAACCCTCTTTTCTCCCCCTCGCGGTAACTTATCGTCGCAGATACGCCGAGTTACCTTTACCGACTAGCCTGCAAACTCACCGCGGCGTTAATTCCGGCTGAAAGTAGCCGGAGGCTGTGGCGCTTACTTTATACCAGGTATCATCCTGTCGTGACTTTGCACCTGACGATACTCGCGAGCACACCAATACCAACATACCGTATTCTGTTTCATTTCCAGTGTCCCCGTCACCTCGTAGGTCGCGGATCTCTTCTCAGAAATTGGAATTTCCATAGATGTCCATAGAGACTATTCCTCTAAATGATAATTGAATTTTTTGAATTTCTATTACGATAATTTGCAATCTTCCTGCAGAATGTTCTTTTGGGTTCTAGAGAGTGAGGCTTTGAGTAGATCTGGTAATATTTTAATTCAGAAATGTCCATTCCTTTTAAAATTGCAGCCAATTTTCTGGGGGCCCTTCTTAATTCAATTGGCGCGTGAAATGAGGGCTGTCTAAAAAAATATGATTAATTGTAATAACTGTAAAGTCTCTAAAAAATGTTCTTAAAAACTCGTGCAACATGAAATAAAACTCGTTGGAAAATCGTATAAAATTAAGCGATTAGAACCAAGCCAGAAATGGAGATATAAATGTGTTGAATCGCTCATGACCTAAAATGTAAATCCGAATGAAAAAGAATGTAGTCGCAGGGAAAGATACCTGGACACATAACTAAATTTCATTTGATCTTCTTCAGTGGCTCCACAAGTCCGAACGAAAATTATTACAAAGAACCAATAATTAGGATTGACAGCACGAACTTTATTCACTCCCGCATGAATCTCGTAGCTAGCACAAAAGTGCAAATTCTCGCGAAAGATTGCTTGAATCTTTAACGCGCTCAGATTCATCCGAACCGTGTGTTTCCCTAACAAATTCCCCGGCGTTGATTCGAAAAATGAAAAATACCACGGGGGAATATGCGAGATATCTCTACATCCCGGTTATCGCATCGTATCCCACCGTTTCTCGAAAAATTGCGCGACGAGCTATCGCGTATTTCCCGCTGGAAAAAAATTAATTTATATCCCCAGAAGGGTCTGCGCGGCCACTTACCGATTCCAGAATCGCGCGACGAGAGACGCCTTTGCACGCGAGAATCGTGAAAAATTGCGATGTGCGCGCGGCGTTTCCCGCGGAACGAGTGGCCCTTGCAATTTAGTTTGCATTATGGCGAGCATCAATCGTGGCCCGCCTTCAACGGAGATGAATGTTTAGCGCCGCGTGGGGCACTTTCCTCTTCGAGGTTAACCTCGAACGACCTCTGTCTCTCTCTCTCTCTCTCTCTCTCCCGCTCCTCGCGAGGGAGCTCCATTCCCTGGGAATACACGAGCGAGCTGTCTGGGAGAAACTCGGAGAAACTATCAACGATCGGCTTTGACAAGTTCGAGGACGCGCGGGAACACTTTTCTGAACTTTCGTTCGGGAACGAGCGAATTTCGAGCCCCGCATCTTTCGATTTTTACTTTGCCATCGGCGAATGAAGTTTGGGCAGAATTAATGAGCTTGTAACTCCTTTACGTGCTGCGGATTTTGTGCGTTTATTGGGCAATTTTTAATCTAAACATCGCACAGCAGTCCAGGCGGTCGATCTAGCAGTTCGTTTGGTAAAAAATGACTTGTCTCATATCGACATTTAATGAATCTACATTACTTTTTAAATATTCAGCAATGCAAAAAATGCCGACATTAATGAGATTTAATAAAAATTATAATTAGGAAAAGCATTTATAAAAATAAAAGTTTTGTTAATATCATTTTCTATCAAAAAAATTACTAATTTTCTATTGTGAACCCTGCTGAACTTATTTAGTATTTCTAAAAAAAAACTTTTTTTTAAGTGAAGAGCATTTGTTGATGCATACCTCTTAGGGTTACAGTTCGCCATTTATTAAATAAGTAATTCTTAATGGACTAATGAAAGTTGTCGTGGAATATTTTTTAAGTTCCAAATAGTTTCGTATTTTTTCAAATTTGCTTTCTAAATGTCCATTACCTACAATAAGAATTAAATTAACAAGATTTATTAAAAATTGAACAAGCATATTTTAAAAAATCATCGTTTTATTGGTCTCCTTTTAAATGTAGCACAGTCATTAAGAAGCATATTATTAAATTTTCCAGAGGAAGATTAAAATTTTGTATTTTTAAATTAATAATAGTCGAATAATCGAAATGAAACTTCGCACACGGTATCACAACACAATACGATTCACAAACTGGCTCCTCGAAATGTATAATACAAGCGACACCTATTTTCCAGGTAGAATTCCAAGTGCAATCCCTCCTGCTCCAGGTTTAATTAACTTTATCTCTGCGGTGTTTCTTAGCCCGCGTATCAACCCTCGAGTTGAAAGGTGGTTCCAGTTATTTTTACCACGACTCGAGGTAAGTCATACTCGGAAATTACTGCTTGCACTTTAATCGTAACCCGAAGAATGCATACAGTGCAAGGAAAATGCATTAGAGACGGAATATAACACTGTTCCCAAAATCGGACTTTGAGAGCAAAGTTAATAGTCGAGTATAAAGGATTCAATACACTTTCGACTGCATTACCACAGGCGTAGGGAACGCGTGACACACATGCGAAACCATGCAGCTTATCATCTGAGATATTAACTAAAGGCTGAAAGCGAATAAGGGCGCTCTAACCGGTGCTCTTAACCTGGAGCGAGTGTGATCTTTCGTGGTTGGCTAAGTAACGTGCCGTGAACTTAATAAATCCTGCATTTCTCCGTTTATACTGTGGTGCATTAGAAACATTTACCATTTGTGTCATGGTTTATTCGTCGTTGAAGTAACCAACTGTATTTACCGTTTTATTGGAACCAGTTGTATCTACCATTTTATTAAAGCCAGTCTAGTTCATCGACCATTCTGTCTACCACTTTATCAACACCAGTTTATTTGCCATTTTTATTACCATTTCATTAAAACCAGTTTATTTCTTCGACCGTTCTGTCTATCAGTTTATTTGCCATTTTATTTATCATTTTATTTACCATTTCATTAAAACTAGTTTATTTCTTCGACCATTCTGTCTACCATTTTATCAACACGTTTATTTGTCATTTTATTTACTATTTTATTAAAACCGTTTTACTTCATTGGTCATTCTGTCTTCCATTTTATCAAGTCCAGTTTATTTACCATTTGATTAACACCCAGTTTGTTTGTCATTTTATTTACCATTTTATTAAATCTCCTCTTTTACTTTATTGGCCATGCTGTCTACCATTTCATCAAGACCAGTTTATTTACCATTTGATTAACACCCAGTTCGTTTGCCATTTTATTTACCATTTTACCAACATCAATTTATTAACCATTATACTCAATGCAACCAAATCAGATAAAAAAATGAAGTTAAAAGTACCTCGACAGTACACGGGTGAAGTGATAAATTTTTTCCATCCATCATACACAGTGTGAAACAGAATGCGACGCTAGAAGACGCTAACAAAAGTGGGTGGGTAGGACGATCAGGCATTTGCTGCTCTAGTCTCAGGCGGCGGGTAGACCCGTTTCGCGGTGCAATTACGCTCGGCGTCATCGTATCCTCTGGCTCACGGTCAGTCAGTCACGGTGCCGTGCAATTATCGACGATCCGACCTTGACATTCGACCGTGCTTTGCCCCCTTTAGGTCGCCGCTTAGGGCAAAGGTCGAAAATAGAAAAGCGGCCGCAGGATGCACGCGACTACTTGCGACATAAATAGACGCTTAAGGAAGCCGGTGTGGCTTGCATCGCCGTTGAGACTGGTATTGGTGAACACGGTATGTGTACGTGTCCCCTTATCGATTCCTTCGCCGGTAACACGTGTAACACGGCCGACATGGCTCCTCTATCTCCTTCTCTCACTCTCTCTCTCACTCTCTCTCTCTCTCTCTCTCTCTCTCTCTCTATATATATATATATATATATATATATATATCCAACTCGCACAAGTAGACACCACTCGGGAGAGGAAGCTTGTCTTCGTCGAAGAGATTTACGCGTCCTTGAGAACCACCAACGCCATTCGACGTCGAAGGGTCCTTACGTAACTGGCTCCGAAATGCCGACCTGCCCCACTTTTCGCCCCAGCACAGTTTGCTTTTAATTATACCGGTAAGCCCGATAAAATTAGGCGACGCCTCCGCCAGGTCCCCTCGACGGGCCCACGGTAAATATCGTTAGTCGCGCGGTTTACACGCGCAACTTGCCGTCTTCGTCCTTTATCGAGCATCTTCATCTTCCTTCCCTATCTTCTTCGTCTTCCTCTTCTTCTTCTTGATCTTCAGTTTCTTCGTCTTCTTCCGCTTTTACTTGTGGCAATATTCGATTGAAGCGTTACGTGCCACGCCAATGGCGCGCAGGATCTCCTGCGATTCACGCGGATTAGAGCCACGGTTATCTGCAAACAACGGTTCCTACTGCTCCTCCCCGTTTTAGTACTTATGGCAGCTACGATTCACTGTATTTTGATCAACGTGTCACTAGCATCTTGAAAATATTGCTAAATACGTAGCTGAGTACAGGGTGCTTCATTTGAATTGCTAAAGAAATGGATAAAGAATAAGTTCATAAACATCGGAGTACAGTAACAGAATTTCGAATACACACTTTCATCAAACCCGTTACTACTAACCGATGGCATAGGATCGCAGTATCACAAGTTTCACTCTTCCCCCTCTAAAGACATTTTTATCGACCCCATTGCTACTAAGCAATGGCGTAGAATGGCAGAATCAGAATTTCCGTGCTTCCCTCTCCGAAGACAAAGATGTTTGATCAAGAGATCAAACCTATTACTACGAAGCATTGGCGTAAGATTGCAGTATCGAAATTTTCGTATAGACATTTTGTAATGGAGATTGCAAATGTTCGTTTCGCGGCGAGATGACTGGACCGATAGAGAAAACTATTTCCCAGCATCCACTCGAAGCAGGTCTCGCAGGAAGGGTTCCTAAATTTCTAAGTAGAAGGAAGCAATCCCATTTTTCTGGGAGTCTCGCGTCGCGACCAAGTTTTAATTTCCTGTCAGCGGGAAAGAATGGCCGAACCGGAAGTTTGCAAAGTTGCCAAACTTGCCGGGTACAGTTTCAAGTCGAAACTTCCGTGTTCCCGACGCGTCGATGATTTCGCGACGCAGCGGGCAACTTGTCGTTTAATCATTCGTCGTGTAAGACAACGGATTGGTACAGTGAAATACAGGCTATGAGCCCAAAGGGACGCATAAATTCTCCTCAAGCCGGAACGACGCCATTTTTCCACCGTTTCTTTGGGCGCGTCGGAATTAAATTGCTTAATTCGCGAGCCTCTTTCTAATTAAACCTCGTTCAGTCTCGAGATTATTTTTCTTTGCATAAATCAAGCAAGATTTTCCACGGAAAGTAAATCGTTCTTCGAAGAATTGAATGAGCGCAACCATTTTGCACATAACTGCCGCAATTGCTTTTACTGTATAACATCTTTAGAGATTTTTTTATTGAAACAAATGAATTTACTTCATTGTTTCCAAATGAAACTGTTTTAATTCTCCTTTGAAGCGTTTGCCTGCGAATTTTACGGGTGTATGATGAAATTGCGCGGAACAAAGCTTCAACCGAGAACTACTTTTAATATATTTTTATTTACTAATAATATATTTAATATATTTAAACTCGTGTTTATCGGGATTGAATCAGAAAACTTTTCAATACATGAAAGGAAAACAAAACCAAAAAACAATATTGAATACCTCATTCTTCAGATCTTGAACTACGTCGGACAACAGAAATTGTAGGACTTACGCAAAAATTTTCGAATCGACTTTTTTCCTACTTTTCTGGTCGAATCAGGCCAGAAAACCCCACTGTGAAGCCGCAAATAGGCCATTATCGGCAGTAGTATCGGGTTGAGCACGAAACGAACGAGGTATCTTAGAAAACACACGAGGCATTTCGGCGGAATCGATAACAATGAAGCACGGTGGAGGGTACGTAGAGGACTAGGACTATTTCGAGCCACGAATAGTTCCGAAGAAAGCCTCGCTCCGCGTTGAATGACGGTTGCTTATCGATCGGGACCGATTCCTCGAAATGTCAACCGTGTTCTTCCGAGTCGAACGAAAGCCAGTCGATGCGGTTGCACGGCGCGGCGCGGTGCAGCGCGGTATTCTCTATCGATGCATGCATTGGATACTTCGGCCCGGGTCCGGTAGGCGATAGCTTTGTTCATCGGGTTTGCGTGTTTCAAACTTGGCCAGGGCTTTGGAGTTCGTTGCAGCACTGTTGTTACCTTTGATATAGTCGCAACTCGAGCGTCTTTGCACTGGTTGTTATTACCGACGACCTTGTAACGATTTTGTTAAATGGCGTATACCCATGCCTATGCGCTTTCTTTCATCTCGCTATACTATAAGCAGTTCCCTCAATTTTTAACCATTGCCGCGAGCCCATAAAAGATTATGGTATTCTGATATTCCAAAGAATTCTAGATTGAGCGACTTTTAATGAAATGGAGAAAATATGAGAGCCGTTTATTTTGAAAGTGGCCCAAGTCCATTTTCGAGAAAAATCAAGCTAGCAATTTTAATATTTACATTTCTACGTTATCTTTTCATTGCGAAGCAAATTGTAACTAATATATTTAAAATCACACAGATTTGTATCATAGAATGATACAAATTTTTATTCATTTTTACTTATTTTTTATTTATTTTCACTGAACTTACCTGCAAAAATGCAACCACGTATAATAGCCCTCAGTTCAATTACAGAAAATCATTCGTTTCAAATTTTCATTATCAAGCCACAAGAGACAATTTGTTCTAGAAATCATTCTAGTTCACCCTACGATCCATTTTTCCTTTTACGAGTTTTCGTGCTCACAAAAGTAGCACAGTTAACAGGTCGAACATTCGCGAAAATAGACATTCAAATCCGATAACCAGCGAGCGCGTAATGAAGAAAAGTTTTTGCTGACTGGCGGATCCGAATGCGTCCTAAAAGCCACACGGAAAAGTTGCCGGTACCTAATACGATCGGTATCATGATTCATCCGGTATAGTTTCGACGCGGCATTGTTTCCTTATTCTTTTTTCGTCTCGCGAAAAATTCAGCAACAGAGGCCCGAAGCGGGGGCAGCCGACACAAGTTTCGAATTTAAAAACAACGAGACGACATTACATCGGCCGAAAATGACGGGGTGATTGATCGATCGATTAATCGATCATTCGATTAGCGCCATGGGCTCGGACAGCACATCCACGGCCCGACAACAATGCAGTTTACTCAGTCAGCGATATCGGCGCCGATATACCATTCTTAACAGAACCGGACAGGCGATGACGTGGTAAAAAATGATTGAAAGCTCGCGTGATATACTGGCCCGTGTCCCGAGAGTTTCGCGATAATGTGTCCCCGCAAGGACGACTGCTCCCTCGGGACGCAATCACTATGATCCAGCGGGCCGTCGCGCGTCGGTGCAAACATTGACCGGCATCGATGCTTCGGCAACATGGCAGCCTAAAAGTCATTACGGGCTGATCTTGTTGATTGTGAATTATCACTGGATTTCGCTAAACGACTGTCAGATTTTAATCTTCGAAAGAATTTATTTATTCCTTACTTTATAGCGCGTCTCGTTGCTATTATTACTTCATATTCTTAAACAATCCATCCCTATGTCACGGACGCACACTTGTGGGCAGAGTTCAATGTGCTAGTGACATACATACGTAGTTTAATATCTCGGCAGAGTCGCCAGATATTTTCTTTTAATTAGACCACCCCGTTTATTAAACATCCACAATGAAAATACTTTCCTCTGTCTGTAACCTTGAGAGACCTTCAGTGATTATAGTCACTGGATACCTACTGAAAGGAACTAAATGCGGTATTATTTTTCATATTCAAATAAATCACTCAACAATTTAAGTACGAGGATATAGTGGAGGGGTGACGAGAGAACAGCGGTACACATAGAAACAAAAATCACCACACCACTGTCCTCTACGCTTCGCTCACCTCGCCACTTATTAGAACCTCGTACTGTCCGTCCAACAAGAGATGGCAGAGATTTTGACAGTATCGTAAAAACATTGGATTAATTTGATAAACTCATTTTTTTTAAATTTTCACTTATTGTTAGTCCACTTTCATAATTATAGCCACAATTGTCAAGTTTAGCGCCATGTCGTAATCATTCCAACACCTCGAAAACTGATCGTCATCCATCATTTTCCTTCGCCCTCGAACGAAGAACCGAAGCAGCGGAAGACGCGCGACCGAAGAAAAGTGGTAGCACAGTCTCCTCCGCGGTGCATAAACTGGTCGTCCTGGAACGACTTCGCGGTACACGGAACGCGACTCGTTTCACCCGTCGAAGAACGTCGCTCGAACTGTCCAGTAAATTCTCGGCGAATCCTCACCGAAGCTCGTTCTGTGTATTTGCGACGTGTATCGCGAATCGTTGCAGCAAACCGGACGGCGACGAATGGCCGCGAAGAGTTTACATTTCTCACGGACGTATATACTCGTCCC
Organism: Lasioglossum oenotherae; assembly: GCA_028455765.1. Classification (NCBI taxonomy): domain Eukaryota; kingdom Metazoa; phylum Arthropoda; class Insecta; order Hymenoptera; family Halictidae; genus Lasioglossum; species Lasioglossum oenotherae. Next base: position 28,878,183 of record CM052279.1, on the reverse strand, counting down.
GGATATATCCGTTGATCGATCGCAGAGCCCCGGCTCTCTCGGTCAATTTCGAAACGGGAACTTCGCAATCTGCCGTGTACGCGGTCCGCTGTCCGGCGCATTTGCAATTCGATTTATTCTTCATCCGTCGATACAGGGCTCGCGACAGAAATTCCCCCGCAGGTCCTCCGCGATCCTATCAATCGCGAACCACGATCAGACAACGACGCCATAACCGTAAATTACGGAGCCGTGTTTATGGCGTACGTCGTCGATCCTGGATATCGATGTCACTCGAGTTACGATTGTTAACGCTAAATCAGACATTAAAAGTATCTATACTTATTATTTGTAATTTATATTAGACGCTTGGACAAAGGAATTCCATCATTTTCCACAAATGAATTCTTATAATTTTAATAATCGTAAAATATAAAACCGGTCATTTGACCATGGTAAGTTCAGTAATAATTCTAGCTTCTTTGTTTCTTGGTCGTTCGTGAGCACGAGTTGATGAGCTCCTTAAAATCATTTAAAAACCATTTTTCATTTGGCTTGATGATACTATACGAATGAAATTGTTATTACAGTCTTCATTCTCCATCTTTTTCTTTTTATTTTTACGAGTGCAGCAATAAGAGAGTGACCAGTCTAATTTTTTTTATGAATGCGGTAGAACCTCGTTGCTTGTCCCCCTGATGTCTCCGGTAAACGCATCAAAAACGCACGAATTAAGATAAACAAGATCGGTATCGAATTTCGGGCATGAAACGTGTAAGTGCACGATTTCGACAAAAATTGTTAACTTTACAGAACTTTGTTCCTTACAATTCTAAATATATTATATTTCCCTGTGACATTTCCTTGTATTTTTACAAAAGTAAGAAAAACGTAAAATATTCGCTTGTTTAAAGAACGTATTTGGCATCAATTAATAATGTGACCAAATCCGCCGATAAATTAGGTCAACATACACATCGATTCTCTCACATGTGTTCTACGGATACACAGACTTAAGATGAGTACAGACATCGCATGCAATGCAAGGAAAATTTCCTGTTTTCGGTTTTGAATTACCGACTATGTAGAAAATGCTCTCGTACGACAGCGGACTCTATCGAAATGAATCGATCCGCTAGTGAACTACATAAGGCTACAACACAAAAGGTGTGTGTCCGAGCGAGCTTGATTTTCAGTCAACATTCTTCTTATAAATGTTTAAAATATAAGTTATGCACGTGTAGAATACAACCATTTTATGGATGAATCTTCAATGAATAAGTGAATATAATGTATTTAATAAAAAAAAGCATATGTGCGAATATATTTATTGAACCACCAATTTTTCCCGAATGTCCGACTTGTAGTAGAATTACACTACTGATTTCCGCATAAATATACGCCCAGTTAACTTGTCATTGAGTTACTGTACTTATTTAGAATTGCAAACATAGCGAAACTTAAGAAACAGAAATTTTCGGCCTTCTGATTTGTTGTTGAGTTGTACTACTGACTTTTCGTGCCACCTCTTTCGCTATCATGTTTTAATTTTCGAAGTTCTGACAAATTTTCGACCGCGTTATCCCACCACGAAACGTATACAATATATGTAGAACAAAATAGAATCTTAGACAATATAGAATATTCAATTGTTACTAATACGCCTCAGGGTGGATTTATAGTGGAGCTGCGAGCATCGATGATAGCGGCGCGGTGAAAAGGAACCAACATTCGTGACAACATTTCGACACATACTAATTAAAAAGTACGTATATATTTTCTTTGTTTTTCTTTTTTTCACCGCACAGCTCACCTCGCTGCTCCACTATAAATCCACCCTAAATCTGCGAACTATCAGTAACATGGGGCACGACACCGAAATGGTAAGAGTGCCCCGAGGCCTAGACGAAAAAGCCCATAACATGCAATGTCTGTACTGATCTTAACTCTGTGACGTATGTCATACGTGTGTCGGCAACGCAGATTTCCCATTGCTTGATCGAGCATAGCCTTAATTCGATCAGCGTAATGCACTTTCGATAGGTTCAATCTTGAGACTCCATTAAAGAACGACGGAGCTCGATAGCAATCCCTTCCCTCCTCTCTCTCTTTGTTTCTCTCGGGGGTATTACGGGGACACACTCTGAAAAGTAGACAGCCTCGATAGCCGGCGAATTCGCGCAGCGAAAAAATTAATGCGCCGGCAATCTAGGTCGGGACGTGAAATTTCTCGTGCCAGGCGTGTGTCTCTCGGATCTGCGATAAAAAAATACTCAGGGATTTAAGCGAGTCTGCTCCGGCCACATATTTTATTCCCGGCTCTCTCTCTCTCTCTCTCTCTCTCTCTCTCTCTCTTCGAGTCCCGTCCGAACCGAAGATCGCGAATCTCTGACAGCCCCGTGACCCCACGGGAAAACCGCATCGTGCTCTAGCCGAGGCGAGAATTAAGGAGGAAACCGTGCGGGACTCGACCGGGTTCCTGAACCCGGTCACGGTACAAATTAATTTTACCGCTGAACGATCCGGGTCACCTGAACGAAACAAACGCTTCCACCGATCTCGCTACTCAATGCTCTTTATTACAATTTATTGCAGCCAGAATTCATATTCGGACACTCCTCACAATAGAATTGCTTTTACAGCACTTTATTCACCGAAAGCCTGTTAATAGTATTTACAATGAATGTGCCAAGAGGTAGCTTAAATCTCTTCTCTCACGTTATAATTCTCTTGTCAAGTATTTTTGGACCAGGTTAACTGTATGTGACTCGTTCGTTCAATTTGAATGGACACTTCAGTAATCATTGGTAGATGAAGTATTAATTATATTAATTAATATAATAGAAATATAATCTGCCCCTCACAGTCGATTGGGACAATTCATGTTCCAACCAAAGATCCACTCGCTGTACTTCTTCTCTTTATTTCCGCATACAGGGTGGTTCACGCAACTTGCACATCTATATAACTTTCGAAGTATGCGTTGCACGCAAAAGTTTTGCAATCAGAAGTTGCATGGTCTGAAGGGGTACATTATGTAGTGTATTTATTTTTTTACAGGTGGAAGCGTTTCGGAAATTTGAAGGCCGACTTTGTTTTTTTAAATGGAATACTATATTTTTTATACGAACATATGGAAGAATGTCGAATTCTGAGTAAAAAGGTACCTTCATTAGCCCTAAACCTAATAATTAACGAGTAATTTCACTTTATTTCCACTCGTTCATTATTAGGTTTAGGGCTAATGAAGGTCAGTACTTTTTTACTCAGAATTCGACATTCTTCCATATGTTGGTATAAAAAATATAGTATTCCATTTAAAAAAAACAAAGTGTGTGTGTCGGCCTTCAAATCTCCGAAACGCTTCCACCTGTAAAAAAATTAATACACTACATAATGTACCCCTTCAGACCATGCAACTTCTGTATAAAAAATTTTTTCGTGCAACGCATACTTTGGAAGTTATATCTGTAGTTGCCAGGAAAAACGCCGCATGTCACAATTTCAAAAGATTTCAGTTTGTGCATTAATCGAGATTTATAGTATAGGATTTACGTCTTTATCAGAAAAAAAGTCATGAAAATAAATTCGAAAGGCTTAAAAACATAACGCGATTGAATCGATATCCTATGGCAAAGCATTAGTGACCAAAACTTGAAACACCAATATCTCGAAAGTGAAATCATGTGACATACGGCGTTCTTCCTGATAACCACAGATACAGGTGTGCAAGTTGGGTGAACCAGCCTGTATATGCAAGTACATTAAAGATATTTATTTCCGTACTAATAGATAGCAGACTGCGATTGTTGCCTCTGCAAACAGTACAGTAAACACTAAAATTATAACAAAAATGTTTCGATGAAGAATCATTTATAGTTGGATACTCTGCCTGCAACTTAAAGATAACAATCGGTGGAGGGGTGAAAATCAGAAAGCAATGGCAGCCTCCAGAAAAGAGGGCTGCGAGGTTTTCGGATGCGAGGCACGCGTGATCGCGAAACAAATGGCGGCGAGGTGGGCGGGAATGATCGTTTTTCTTCGCGATCTTTCTGCTGTCGCATAATTGGCAGTTACGATTCATCTTTCCGTTCCTGGTCTGCCGCAACGGTGACGCGCAGACACGTAGCAAACATGACAAATGAACGCGGCCGCCCCCGCGCGATAGATGAAGATTAATGCTCTAATAAGGTTCCAGGGCGATTGATCGTTGGCTGGCTTGCTCGATCCTCTAATAATTGCCCACTTCGACGAGCTCGGCACGTAGACGAGTCTATTGTTCTCTTTCGACGATTGTTTGAGGCGCGATGTTAATTGGGAAACAAGTTTAAACGAGATCGGATTAACCCTGGCTACGCTGTCGGGCCTTCGCTAATTCTTATCCATTCTTCGCTCTTCACTTTTATATTTGCTGCGTACCGTTTCTACACAATATATTATATTTTCCGTTCTTTTATCCTTTCGCTATATCTTTCATTCGTTTTGTATTCTGTATATGTATGTTTTATTTTAGATTGATATACCTCATTTCTGTTTCTTGCCATTCTGCTTCAACAAATACGTTTCTAAGTAGACGATATATTGGGTTGTAAAGAAAGTTCGTAGCATTTTTCAGTAGGTGGCGCCGAAAGTGTGTGTCAGTTCGATGTGCGCGTAAAACAAAAGAGTTGTACACATATTCTGAAAGCTTGTGTTTCAACGTATCTCTCAATGACAGTCATGTTTGGTTTAGACAATTTTACAGCTACCAAATAGAAGTTGAAAAATGGAAGAAAATAAGATTCATTTTCGCCATTTGATTTTTACCACCCAATAATATTCCCCAATCAAATACCGTTGAAATAAAATATTTGAATAAAAGAAGATGCTGCTCCAACGTCCAAGAAAAATGGCTAACCGAATTATTGGAAGCCCCACCGCGTTCTTTAAACTTCCACAGATACTCGCAACCACGAGTCGTCATTTCCGGTCGTCAACGAAACGAACTTAACGAGTGCAATCAGAAAATCGTGAAGTGCCGGGAAGTCATTAGAGCCTCCCGGAACCGGGTTGACCCATGATCCGGCGTCTCCCGCGAACGAAAGTCCGCCGGGTTGGCATTGTTTTTTATTAATACAACCGGCCGGAAGACCCGGATACATCCGGAGCGATCTGTGTGTCCCGCGGTGTCATTAAATTGGCGACGAGAGACCGAGCTCGTTGCAAAGGCGGTTCAGCAAACAGATTATGATCCCGGTGCGCGCGGCTCGCCGGGAAAGTAGAACGAGCAGAGTTGGTACGGCTGGTGGTGTTGCTGCCTTTCGTCCGGTGCCCGTGTCCCGGTTCCGTTTAATAACTCCCGCGTCCGCTCGAATTCAGCTGGCCGGCGGCCATGTGCACGCGGCGGAAACGCGTAATCGCGATACGCGTATCGGCGCGTCCTCTAATTCGCAGCTGGCTCCGCTCGTAATCGCGCGTGGAACTCACACCAGGTCCGCTTTCCCTGTGCCGCGAAAATCGCCGAGGAAAATCCGCCATACCTTCGTAATCCTGCTACAGCTGGTTTCAGATGTGGACCGACGATGATACCGCGCGGAATCGTCGGATTCACGCGTCGGTGGACACTTTCGGGGAACTTAAGAGGGTTTCCCGGGTTTGACCACTGGAAACGTTTAGCTATTTTGGCGACCGCTTCATTGTCAGCCTTGTGGAAGTTGGTCTAGCTCGGAGAGGGTAGTCTTGAAAAGATACGTTTTCGAGAGCTTTAGCGGATTTGTCAGAATATTATGCGATTAAGCTTAGAGCAAAATTGATTTACGTCACCCTGAAATTGAAATTTAGAGGAGGTTTACGTCATCATTTTGCTGTTTCCAAATTTATTTATTAAGTACGGACCTCCGAAGTCTACAATCTTTGACAATTATCAAAAAAGGACGCTGCACTCACACGTACATATGACACAAACATTGTTCCTCACTGATGTTGAGGATTATGGTCGAAATAAAATTTAGTAAGGTGGAGTGGGGTAAGTGCGCCAGTTTTTGCGAAGGTGGACTTTAAACTGATGTATTTTCAGTCTGGTAAGTAAAAACTTAACGCTCTTGGTATCAAACTCTTGCCACAGTTATTACTGATGAATTAGTATCATGTAAGATTTTAATTTTGCTTGAAAATTATCATTTTGATAGGATATTGTGCAAAGTGTCAACTACTACGTACTTGCCCCGAAAATGGGGCAATTATATATTATATATCGTATTATATACGAAAAGAAAGTCCTGACTCACTGACTCATCAACGCCCAGGCTAAACCCTTGGAACTTGGACTAGGGAAAGTTAAGGGGGGGTTTAAGTCGTCTGTTATCGAATTTGATTACAAAATACAGACCTCTAAACACAACGAACTTCACGAACACACCTCCAAAATTTCGAGAGAACAATACTTATAGTTTCATATCTTGGCAACCATTCGTCCAAATCAAGCTGTTATCTTTTCTTACCTGAATCACGAAAGTTCGAGCAACAATATTTTTTGTAAAATAGTTTACCATGGACGGGAACCAGAGTCCAAGGCCCTCGTACGCCATAATGCGACCGTGCGGGGGCGTCGACGTGTACAAAAACACGTGTCCTTCGTTAGGGAAGTCCTCTGATGGTCGCAGTTCGTTTCTCGTCGAGCTCATACGTGAGTCGAATCCGTTCCCCCGGTCTAATCACTCGAGCCTCTGCCGAAAAACCTGTTAATTCGTTGGACGATCAGTTTTCAAAACGCGGTCTCGTTCCCCGCGAGCTGTGTCACCCTTGTTGCGACAGGGTATATGTTGTGCCTTCACGCACGTGTGCACGGTCCTATAAAAAATTGCAGGTATGTCGGCTGCATTGGAATCGCGTCCCTTCCTTATTCTAATCTTTTATCGTCGGAACGGACGCGGAATCGGGAATCGCCTTCACGTCGTTTTCCCATTCGAACGCACTGCATACGGGAAAAGGTTGACACCCTCGTTACCAATCAGCTTCGAACACTCTGGCAACGCCTTCCCAACTGCCTGCCGGTAATTCGTAACATTTTTCAAGGAGTCTGCATCGCAAGGTTGAAAAGCTGATGCTGAATTAATCCTATTATCAACACTACAATCCGATGAATCACTCCATTCTAAATTAATTGACCATTCACACCTTATTTTCTCGATTGTACGAGCTGCCTCGAGTAATTAAAAAGTCAGTGGTCGTCTTAATCCCTTGCCGTGTTTTAACGAGTCAGACTCGTGATAAAGATTTGAACAAAGTCTAACAAGTATGAATACTACGCCTTTCTCTTTAGGTGAAATGAAATTTGATTCGTTTGTAATCAATATGTAAGCACTCAATAAATGTAGCTTCTCTTCTACATTTTTGGGGATAACGACGTTTTAATCACTGCAACAGTAAAGAAAATGTTACGGCAAGGGGTTAACTTTTCTTTATTTATTGAAGCTCTTCATCAGACCCTTAAATGGGTCAATTTCGCTTTACAATTTGGTGTTACAATTTTACGGGTTGGTGTTACACCGTTACAAGATGTAACTATGATTTAAGGGGGTTAGCTTATGCATGCAACAAACATTAAAAACCCCAACTGTACCCGGCACTATGACGCACAGACAATTTAATCAACGTTGGGTCGAAAACGATCATTTTACACACGCACGTGCATATCCGTGATCGTGTACGATATCCAAACGAGGTTGATCAATATCGAGTGGGTTGTTGCTGTAATAAAATCGATGCACTTGTACGGAAACGTATTAAGGGGGCTTCTGATGTAACGACACTGAACACAAGTGATTTTCAAAAGTTTTTTCCACTTGTCCTTTCGAAGATATACACAGATGTCGCTCATCTACAAAAAAAACGTCACAAATATAATAATACAGATTTTACTGGAGAGCGTTTCAAAGTCCTTTGACAGTTTAACTAACTGTGGCTGCAAGTGAGAATAAGTAAACCCTAATAGGGCTATCGATGGGGTTAGTTTTATTTGTGTGTTAAGTTTATTTATTACTATTAAACTACCTATTATTTATTTATTAATACTCTGACGAGTATTTTAATGCAATAAAACGAAAGCTGAGGAACGTTGAGTTGTGACGTTTTTCTTGTGCATGAGCGAGATATCTTAAAGAAATTTTTTTTAGTTATATTCTTATTATTATTTACTTTCCTATAATATTTATTCCCCCCAACAGTAATGTGATACAAGTCTCTTATCGTTCGTAAAAACACGAGATAGAGGAAAAAGCGCTGTTGCTTTTTTCAAAAGCTCGAAATTTTGGTTTTGTGGTCGAACGGTAGCATTCGTTAACGTTCGATCGCGACAGCGGTCATAGTAACGCCTCGTTCCCCTCGCGTTCCGCCGAGCGGGTAAACATTTGCTGAATGCGGGGCGGTAATTTGGTCGACACAGGCTCCGAGCCAAGTATTCGAGAGGCGCGTTCCTCGAATGATCCTCTTTTTCTCCGTCCAATCGGGGATGAGTCAAAGGTGGCGAGGAGCGTAACTCTTTGCTAAGCGAACGAAGCGTTCTGACGAAACTCTCGTGTGCCTCGGAGAAGAGCGATCGATCCACTCGCTGCCTCAAGATTCGTCAGACAAGTTGTTACCGATTTGCTGAATCCATAAGCGTCGGTGCTCGAGATAAATATTTTCCAGCCTGAAATCATTCTGTTCGCCGATACACTGTCTGTAGGCTATAACATAAATATTTCTTGATTCCAAAATTATACTGGCACATAAGCATGTAGAGTTTTATAGTCAATTTGTTTTAATTTCTAATTTTATCACAAGATGAATTTAATCAATGAATGAAGCCAATCAATTTTTGCTATCGAGTTGTGCGCAACTAAACAAAAATGATATTTATTAAATTGTTTCTTCACTCTTCGAAGATGTATTAGAGATTCTGGAAACAAAAGAATGCTTGCAGAAGCAGGACTCGGAATTGCTGGTCTGTAAAGCCTATTAAAATTTTGTCAAACGTTTTGAGACCTGATTGTTGGACATCAGGATAAAAAATGCAGGGTGTGAACGTCCTAAGGGCCCGGTGCTCGTGGTTGCACGAGCACGAGAGCACAATCAGCCGGCGAATCGATAAAGAGAATTAAAAGTGGAGTCAATAAAGCGCAAGGCAGCCGGCCGATCCCGCGACACAGCCATAAACTAAAGTCTCCGGAAGCGGTGGTAGTTATCGCTCACGGGACGCTTGTCGCGATGCAGGAGTCGCGTGACTTTATTCCAGAAACGCTATTGTTATTTCTCCGCTATTGTGTACAGTTATTTCTGAGGGCAGCAGCATTCGCCAGCTACCAGCCGCAGTGTAAAGACACCCCTCTCTCCACCCCCACCGATCGACGTAATATCGTCGAGCTGTGTTCGTCAATTAATGCGAATCAGATGAGGAACGACCCTCGACGTTCGGTTAATCGCTTTAATTATTTACAACGGCGCGGCACCGCTCGTACACCCTGATTCCCTCGGACGTTACTTCAAGGCTACAGGGTCGATGACCTACACGCAAGGTTACATAGTCGGTCTTATGAAACTGTATACATTTTTCGATGACTAAGCTTTTGAGCATTTAGTTCATCGAGTATTTATTAAAGTGTACATGTTCAAGATCGAGATGACAGATTCAATAGATTTTAGTCAGGTGAAAAATTCTTGTTGCTTAACAGGTTGTAATTTTGTGGGAAAAAATCGAACAGCAATATACTTGGGCTCAGTTTCAAGAGTAAAGTCTCTGCTTTCACCCCCTTGTATTGTTTGTTTTGTAGTAAAGTCGCGATATTTTTCTGCGACCTTCTACCCAGAATTTATCCAGTGCCTACCCACTCCACTGCCGGCCAACGCCGCAGAGCTTTGATCTCGGCTCGGGTACATCGGTATGAACCACTACTAATCGAATTACAAAACTTCTTTATTTTTCATAATTTTTTTATGGGACTTTCACCAACTTATTTCTGGCAGTTTTCTGATTAAAATGACACTAAACACGGTATACTTTCAACCGTATTTAGTGGTTTAATCGACGATGAAAAATTCGGGCGCAAGGAAGGATAGCGTACGGCAGCGGTTTTCAACCTTTTTGCTACTACGTCTCCCTAAAAAATATTTCTTTTTCCACGCCTCCCTATTTATACCCGAATTTGTACTGTTACGTTACGATATGAAGTTTATTTATTTGTAGATATTGTGGTATGAACATTAATTTTTCGACAGTCGCCGTCGCCGGCACAGTTCAGAGGTTCGCGTGTTCGCTGTCCTTCCTTATGCCCGAAAGTTTCATCGTCGATTAAACCACTAAATACAGTAGAAATCATATCATGTTTGGCGTCATTTTAATCAGATAAATGTCAGAAATAAGTTGATGAAAGTCTCATAAACAAATAATGAAAAATAAAGAAGTTTTGTAATTCGATTAGTAGTGGTTCACACCGATACACTTCGCCCGCGTGATCCGTATTTACATGCTGTCCTTTTCTACGTTCGGCTTCGACGCAGTTCATCGCAGTCATTAAAAAGAATGTCTCTACACGATATGGCTCCGTGCAGAACACAGGCCGTTGGAAAAATATTGCGACTTTACTGTATTAACCCGTTGCACTCTGTTATCCCCTCTGAGGCACCACTAAAAATTGCTGTACCATTATTCAAAATATTGTTTACACTATTAAATATATCGGTATCTAATCAATTATTAAACATTTAGTTATTGTATAAGGTACTATACCAATGTCATATCTACAAAATGTTAAAAATCACAAAGAATGGAAATATTCTAGATCGGAAAGAAAGTTTAATTTTGCAGTTAAAATAGCTCCGAGTGCAAAGGGTTAATGTTTAGTTCGTTTCGTCCTATGTTTAAATTATTTTAACTTTATGGGAAAAAACGTAGAACAATCTCCCTCAGCTCATGTTAAAGCCCATGTCCTCTATTTTCACACCCCCAAATTAATTTCTTCTCAAGTACGTTCTTACACTAAATGTCATATGAGAAAACAAAGGCGATTTCACGAAAAAAATTTTCACAAACCCTTCTACAACCAGAAATAGTATAAAAATTGATTCTGTCCACAAGGGTGGTCTAACGAGCGACTCGACTCGTTCGCGAGCGTCTCAGGGTGCTCGAACAATTAAGAGGAGAAACAACACGCGTAGAAAGGTAAAGGAACTCATTACCATAATTAGCCGGCTTAAACGGCGATATCGAACGTTGGGATGGCAAGGACGAGAGGAGAACGAGGGAATAGGGGTAATCCTGGGAGTCAAGGCCACGCCTGAAGGCGGAACTAGAGGAAGATGCGACCGAACGAAATTGGCTGGCAAGATACCACGACGGCGCCCTATAGATTCGCCAGGGGGTTGGACGCCGCGGGGGTGGATTGCTCGGCGTCGTTAAGACACAATAAAATTTCAAAGCGTAAAAAAAGGCTGCGAGCCAGAGATTGCCTCCGGCAATCCTTTTAATCAACCTCCGTCTTCCTCTCCACGAGCTTTTGTCTTCCAGCTCGACGGAAAACACGTTCGATTTCGATCGAGACGCTGCTACCGTGGTCCCAAATCAGGATTTACATCTTCAAAATCAATATAAGCAGTCACCTTAACAATTTAAAAGTAGTAGACTACGAATCTTTAGGCAAAATAAAAATTGTTCGTATCGATTGTATGAAACGCAAGTCGAATAAAATAATCATTCTTCGTTTAATCATTTCAACAAGGTAAAAATAATACACAAACATTAAATTGCATCTAGCCATTTTTTATATGTCATAAATGTCTTAAACAATGAAAATTAATTTTCTATGTTTAGCAACATAACGAAGCACGTACGTACACATTATCTACATATTTAGGGCGATTTCCCCTCTCGAATTCATTCCGTTCAATTCGTCCCTCGGTACAAAGAACGTTCAATTAAACTCCCGAGCTCATAGAACGACGTTGTGGTCTGTGTTTTGCGATAACGAGCGTAAATTTCGTTGCGGCGTGACTTTGTTCTGCTAGACATTAAAACCAGCCCCGAACCGTGCCAAAATTTGCAGGAAATTTACGCCGTAGTTTTTCCCTGTGTGCCCTCGCCCCCGGCTGATTTATTTCTCAGATAGAGACCGGTCGCGAGAGAATGAGAGTCGATTCACACCGATCGTTCGATTTACGTTAGCCTCAAGGTGAGGCCGGTCTATAGTATAGTCGTCGCTGACAGTAGAAATCTGCCTTAACCTTTGCTGATTTCCCGGCAGACCCGGGCGCGAGGGATTTCCATTCCGATCGAGTTACCGCACGCTGCTGCAAGTAATCCTGATCGCTCCTGTCGAACGAGAATCTTTGCAAAGATTCTAGTTCCCGTTTTCGCCACTGCTTGACGATTTTTACTGTTGACGATTTTCGTTGCAATCGTTTTCTTTGTTTAATTTTGGATCGGCGATTTTCAACATTGAAATGGCCTGGGACGAAATGCGACTTTGATGTCTTCCACACGAATACGGATCTCGCGCTTTCTCCAGAAACACGCATCCGATTTTATCAAAATTTAGAGAAAATATTGTGGATCAAGTAGTCTGTAATGTAGAATTTCATGTTTCCAATACCTCTATTATTAAATTTTTCTTAACTATGTATACTGCATTTAAAACAGAACACTTTTCATTGTCAATCGAAAAGAGTTTTCGATCTCGGATGCTCTATAGTCCAGACCTTGACAGAAATAGCAGATCGACGTCACGAGAACGTCATAAGAACAGGTTCTGAAATTGGCGCACAAGTATTCTATAAAATATTCAGCATTCAAGAATGAAACATCGGCACTTATACATATAATACAGCAGCCGAAACATTGCAATTTTTCACACACGCCAGGCAACCATGCTCTCGCTTGTACCAGCAGCGTTGTCATAATCAGCTGATCGATTCGCGCGGCGGGGCAACAAACCACTTAGCCGAAATACAACAACGAATAATCATTTCGGAAAATTGGCTCGCAAGTTCGCAACTCCGGCGAGAGTATCGGGCATCTCCGCGGGTCCCGCAACAAGGCAACGGAGTTTTCGATACAATTACATTTTCCGAGCAACTGGGTAGCTTTCCTCTTGCGAATTCGCCGCAAGAGAGGTCTCTATCACTTCTAATATGCTCTAATGTTTCGCGAGGTCGATCAGCCCATGTTTCGCTGTAAGTATATTGCCTTTCTGACAAACTGACGTCGTAACTAGTCAATTTTTCCAATTCCAAAGTCGACTTTAAGAACATAAATTAATAGAAAATGTACTCTATCTCTGAACAATTTTCATAATCTGCACGGACAGCGCAATAGTGGTCATAATTTCTTCTGACCTCTTCACAATTTTGTAACATATTTAATAACACAAGAATAAAAGAGACAAACTTTCTCGTAACTACAATTTTTTTAGCATTCTCATATCTTGTAGTAAATTCATCATTGTAGTGACAATCACAGCTTGTAGTAAAAATTCATTTTCACGTTTAGAAATGGGAAAACTTTACATTATCGGACTCAAAATTTATGGCTTTCTCCTATAAATTATGTATTTGGTATGTAATCCAGACTCCAGATCGTTTCGATCCTGTGGGATCGATCATTCAGGAGTTGTGCTTGCTTAAAGTTGAGCAATCTGCAGTGTTTTTGATATGTAAGGGCGCCGCCATATTGGTTTGTAGTGACGATCGCGAATCGTTTACCAACCAGAATCGCTAGATGGCAGCACTTTGACTTACCTGTCAACAACACTGAAAAATGCACAACTTTAAACAAGCATAGCTCCTCAACCATTGGTCCTACAGGATCTCAACTTCGATCTGTAACCGCCCCGGGTACAAATCCACTGGATTACATACCAAATATATCATAATTCGTAGGAAAAAGGCACAAATTTTGAGTCCGGTAAAGAGCAGCTCAGTAGTTTCTTTAAATTCTTCTGTCTTCTCAGTTCTGTATGTGATCTATTCATTTTTATCATAAATGCATAAATGCATCCTTGATAGTTACCCAAGACGAATCACTCTAAAAAAATCCGAAAAATACGGCAATAAATTTTGGCGTTCCGCGAACGCGAATACGCACATAACCGCGTTGCGAATCAAGCGGTATGCGATAGAATGAGCCGGGCAGGTGACGCGTAATTATTCGACGGCCAGGTAATGCAACGACGTGTCCAGGAATCCTGCGAGGATGCTCTCCGCGCTCCACGTGGCCATTCGGCCTCGTCACTTCCGGTTGGACGGGTCGTCGGGATTTCCACGGGCACAGGGGGGCTCCAATAAATGGCAAGGGGGTATGCGAAGGGGTGCGAGAGGGTGCAGAAGGGGTTAGGGGGTTTGCGGAGGTGTCCGTAAAATCCAGGAGTTGCGGCCGGAGTTGGAACGGGTTCCGGATTCCTGAGTATAATCAGCCGCGGTGCGGCGTAATCAGTGTTTACCGAGTAATTATCATGCACCGCGGCTATGGAGCGTGACTCACCGAGCAATTAAGACAACGAACAACCCTCTATCAGACCCCCAGCCTGACGAGCTCTTTCTTTCTCCTCCGAAAATTCGCCTTTATCAGTGTCGGAACTGGAGCGCTGCCCGAAGTTTCCCGGCTGCGATCGCGAGTTAGGCGACTTCGTGACGCGATCCTAATCGCGCTGACTTTCCAGACGTTCGTCTACGGAACTTTTGGTTTTGACACGGGGAACGCTTATTTTTGTTTGCTGCGACGTGAGCGTCCAGAGAGAAGGAACACGTGGGTTAATAGTATTATAAAATACTATCGGATATACCGATAACACCGGAAATACCGGATACGTAATACCGCGGAGAAGATTTTCGCAAAGGAAAAAGTTACTCGAAACCCACCTCAGGAATCGTCCCTTTCAGGCAAGTGTTTCTGGGACACCCTGTATTTGCAGGACGTTGTTCGAAAGCATGTTCTAATTGGACTGATGGCGGTGTACACATGAAATTGTGCAGTAAACTTTCGAAAGAGAATCGAGCCGAGCCTCCACTCATGTCTCTTGGGCCAGTCGGGCGGAACGCTGGTGCTGTCAGACATGAAGCTGCCAAGCAGGAAGAGTCAAGGTCCCGGAACGATGGCAGCGGTCGACTGTCATTCAATTAGTCCGTACGGTAGATCGATAACGCGGGAACGGAAATTGTTGCTCGCGACCACACGGAAGACAGAGCTAGATGAGAGAGAAACGCAGAGTGAGGCAGAGGGAGAGGAACAGAGAGAGAGAGAGAGAGAGAGAGAGAGAGAGAGAAACAGCGCGAGAGGGGCGTAGAAATGCGGCGCACGAGAAAGCGCATAAGCGGCGGGGTTCGACGTGTATATACGTGCACTATCGGGATTCTGCAGTGCAGGTGCCGGGGAAATGTGGGCCACGGCGTGCGACGTTGCGCGGCCCGGTTAACGTTGGCGAGCGCAGATAACTCGAAGCGACTGGTAATGCTAGGCTCATGCCTGTATGGTTATGGCCGAAGGTGGCCCAATAGCAACTGATGGCCTTTACCGGCAATGGCAATCGCCCCCTTCCTAAAACCGTGGCTCGGCCCGGCCCGGCCCGGCCCGACTAACCCTGCCAGATACCGTCCACAAGACCAATACCATTACGCTGTCAGAATCGGAAAGGAACTGCCGTTCGATCACGTTGCCTAGATTTCGGAGATTGAATTCGAGCCCTCTCGCTTTCCTGCGACTTCTCTCTTCCGCCTCTCTTACCCCCCCCCCTCCCCCTGTCGGTCAATATAACTTGTTCCACAAAAATTATGTTTCGATTTAATCCCTTTATTAAAAGTCTCTTATCGAAAACATTCAATTAAAATAATTGTCAGTCACTTAAAAGGCTCAGCAGGATCATCTTTGACCCGTAGAATACGAAAACAAATTTGTTTTACCATATTACGCTTTTAAACACGCAGGATCTTCAGACAATTAACACTCGGACGGCGGATTGTTTTTACAATTTTATAATTAACGATGCTTACGGCTCTACTCTGTTTTATTTATCAATTTTTTAAAACAACTTTTTTATGGTGCCTCTTTCAGTCTTTCTGTTGATCCTCACAGAACAGCTGAACATTTAATCGAATCACTAAGAACCGAGTAATTAAATGACGAGATCTCGAAACCCCGTTGCACTCATACCGTGAAGGATAGACTACTCCAAAATCCGAATTGCTCTGAATTATTCCAGAATGTGCGCAAAGGCCTGATGAATCATTTTAGCAGAAGGAACGGGTAGCGATCGCAAACTACTGGCAAGAAGCCTCATCGTCAGCGATGCATCTGCCCTGCGCACGCGGCTATCATTGGCCGGTCTTATTAAATTATTGTTATCACGTGGCTGCACAACAAACAGAAACAGGCCAAGTGGCTTTAACCTTCGGTCCGATTCAATCAACGTCATCGAAAACAAACTTCGCCGAAACAGCGGTGTTCTCTCTCTCTCTCTCTCTTGCTCATTCAATCTCTCATTTACACTCTCCCTCTCCCTCTCTCTCTCTCTCTCTCTCTTTCTCTCTCTCTATAGCAACGTCTGGCCAGGCGTGCGACCTCTCCGTTCCAGAACGGCTCTAACCACCGCTAACTACTTGACATCGACCGACCTTAATTAAAGTCGGCACATTCGCTGAAGTTTTAGCTCCGAGCCCTCTCCCTGTTCCGAACGAAGGAGACGCGAGCCTGTGTTTATCGGGCAGCGTCTTGTAATTTTTGAATCGGAACTCGCTGTTGGCGGGCTGCCTTCGAGAAAACGTGGGGGGAGATTGATTATACTGTTTCAAGGGAAATCGACGATGATTACAGTCGAGCTTAACCATCGATTTGGGAGAATTGGTAGTCTGGCCTTGCCGGGAAAAGTTACGGCGAAGAATAATAGACGTTTGCCAGGAAAAGTTCCTGTGTATGCTACGGGGAATTCTTTTCTAATTTCGGTACCTCTGTACTTTCCTGTTCGTCTGTTTTTCTAGTCATTTATGGTTCTATTCGACTATGATTTTATTCCCCCCACTCTTCTGTTCTTCTACTTTTCTATTTGACTAATCTATTCATCTACCCTTCATCTGTCCGCTCTTCGTTAGCTCTTCAGTTCTTCAGCAGCTCAGCTCTTCATCACTTCAGTACTTCACTATTCGACTTCTTAGCTCTTCAACTGTTCTACTTTTGTACTGTTTCAATTTCCTACTTCTCTGTTTTCGTACTCATCTACTCATCTACTCATCTACTCACTTACTCTTCGACTATTCTACTTGTTTACCCTTCTACACGTGTACTCATTTACGCATTTATTGATCTATGTATCTGTTGATGTAGTCACCAATTCATGTATTCGTTTACTCAGTTAATCATTCAGTCACCTATTCACCTATTTATTCTCACAATCAATTACAAAACCATCAGAATATTTATCTGCATGCTAAAAGTGCTTCTCTACTGAAATTAGAAAGGAGTTGAAGGAATAATCCAGATGATGAAGATTCAATTTTCTACGAATGCTGAAATTTCTTCTCTCGCGATGTTAATGCGAGAACATAAGTGTTGTGTCTTGTCAGTGCTCAACTGTAATTAGCGAGCCGCTGGGAAACACGCATCATGAAGAGGTGACGTATTGTTCGGATGATGATAACTTCAATGAAAGGAGTAAACAGCGGTATATACAATGATAGAGAGCTACGTTAAAAATTGACTCGATTGACTGAGACTTCAAGTTGCGATTGACCTTCCTTCAAAGGTCCATAAATAAGCAAACCTTGTGGTGGTGAAAAATCCCTCCACCAAATATCGAGAAGTAGGGCCTTAGCCAATAACAAAGTAGGAAGTTTCTTAATGAGGACACCGCCCACAGACCATATTCCAGAATTCCGAGATATAAACATTTTAGTTTCTCGCACTCTTTGGAACCCATAAATTGGACTTAGGGACACAGACTCTTGGCGCTATGTTTGGGCCCACGTTGCGTCAAGTACCATTGAGAGTGGTCCAGCCATGCCCGAGCTACAAACCAATAAACTCATCAAAGAGATACGGAATGGACTCTCAAGAATGGCACCATCCAAAATCGAACACAGCGTAGACCCAAATTGACACTCAAGTCGGCCACATACTAAACACGTCTCAACAGCAGGGTTGATGCATGAAACGAGGAGTAAATATTCTGATCATTATAAAAATCCTGTTCTCAGGAAGACGACGGGGGGATTAATCCAGAATACGAAGAGGAGTTCGGTTCGAATTCCTTCCGGTCGAAAGCCGTACACACCGAAGCCGTGGGACGAAGTTCACCATCCGAAAACAGTTGTTTCGCTATTGATTCAATCCAAGTCCATCGACCTCGGGCCGGCGCGCGAGAGTTCCTAGTTCAGTCAAACACCAAAATAGATATCCACAATAGAATCGGTCCGCGGTTCCTCTCTCGCATGGTCACGTCTCAGTTACCCACGAGCAGCCACTCACGGACAAGGAATTCTCCCCGAACGAAACTTTAGTCTTTAACGACCGAGTCGGTACGCGATCCGACTCTGGCTCTGATGGCCTGTCGCGAGCAATCCTCAGATTGCTCCTTATTTCACCTACAACCCCCATTGTAAACAGGCTACCTGCCACGCCGATCAAATCCCCTTCGTTCCACAATTTGCACAACTTGGTCGCTGATTTTCCAGAGACTTCGTACCGGGATCGAGCTCAAACGTTTCTTTCGAAGTTCAGCGATTCGATCATCGTGATTTGAGCTGTTATGTTTTTTTTAGGATTTCTCCAAAGTAAAATTTGCATATTCTATCAAAGAATCCATTAAGCTTCAGAATAAAATCAACAACTCAATGAGATTTAACATTCATCAATGTTATTGGTTCATTACGAATTGCAGTATCATGTACGAAATATTTTCGAGGGACTGTATGCAAAGTAGAAGTTGTACTTCTTGTTACAGAATCGATTACACTTGAAAATTAAATGGAAAACTCATTGACATTTGAAATCAATCTATTTCGTCAGAATTATACGTGAAACATTACATACCTTTGTTAAAGAATCCATTAAGCTTCAAAATAAAACAAACAATTCATTGACATTTAACGTTAATTGAATTTCGGTAGCCATTATTTAGAAGAATTAATAACAACATTGCATATTTAATCTAAAAAGCATTACAATGAATTCCTTCATCTTTGCTACATGTTTCTAAGTAAATATAATCATAGATAAATTATACATGCATATGGTCCTTTGCAATTATCTAAACAAGAATTCTTTCAAATATATTGGCTATAGAAAATTGCGATTAAAGTCGACATAAGAAATTCACATCTCCACAGATTATAATGACACATAATTCTATGACGTAGTTGAACGAATGTCAGACGAATTAGATTTCGGACAAGCAGATTAATTCTCGAATTTCCGATCGGACGTTTCCAGGCTAATCTCGGCTAATCAAACTGCCCCTCCCGCGATACTTCTGTTTAAGTTTTATAGACCGTCCGTTTTCTTCAATTTTTATCGTCGTCGTTCCGCCTCGATCGCCGAGAATTTCGCTCCACTGTTGTCAATTTTTAATACCCCATCGATTTATCAAATTTTCGTCCCAGTTTCCATTCTCATTCCTTTCGGCTGGCTTCGATGTCGTTTCGAAGTCGGAGTCGCGATCACGTTCCTGCCAGTTTCACTGGGTTTGCATCCCCCGGAGAGCGAACGTCCACCCCCTACGGTTCCTATCGTTGCTCGTGAAATTTTCTAGCCTCTCTCGTGCGAAAACTACGAGAATCATTTGGCTCGAAAAATATCGCTAGTCGATTTATACCGTCAACAACAATTTTTAGAAAATATGTTGTTCTGAAAATGCAAAATTACACCATCGTTGAAATTTTCGGGCTGTTTTCATCATTCCAACGCGAATATATCCACGCAAAAATGGAAATTCTGTTAAACAATTACACCAGAAACGCTTCCATCCGTTCAACGGTAATGACAGCAATCGAAAAGAGAATTCCGCTGAGCTGTTGCACGGGGACATCTTTTTAACAGAACGCGAAGAAACGACGCGTCTTCCAATTACACGTTATTGGCTGAAGCAGTAATAGTTGAAGCGTAACGCGCAATAAAATTCCCGCAAACGTAGAATCCAGAGCAATAGCGTCCAAGTACTTGCGCGTGCCCGACGAAATTACACCGGCATGAACAATTCAGAGCTAGTGCCGCGGCAGTGAACTTGTAAATGCGGTAATTAATATACATAGCCGTATCACCGTGGGGCACCAGCACGAAATTCTGGCAAATTGCACCGCAGCCCGCGGCGCCCGTGATCCTGATTTTCGAGATTTTCTAAACGGCAGGATTACACGAGCCGCGATGATGTTCCGGGCCGCTTGTAAACGCCACGAGATCCGTGTAAGCGCGGTTTCCTTAAGCTTCCGCGAATTCTGGTGCAGAAGGCTCAGTAACCTGTGTTCCGAACCGTGTTACCCCCGACAATTTGAATATCTGCTTGCTAAGTTGATTTCCATATCGAATGGAGAAAATTTAATGTTCGGCTGTGTCTTGTGGTCTCTTCCTGCCCAAAAATTGTTTATATAAATATAATTGTCTATTGTTATAACATCTGAATCCAGATCGCTTACGATTGTCGAAACAAATCCAGACTCTTGTGGTGTACTAGAAAGCATACCATAGTTAGAAGTATCGCGTTTGGCGACTGTATTTGTAGTAGGAGTTTTCGGTAAAACATTTAATATCTTGCCTGTGTGCAAGATCCTTTTGATAATCGCGTTCGAAACCGCCTTCGTCACGGTTTACAAGTTCTCGTTGTAAATTAGTTAGAACGGACGTTCTGAGAAATTTCTGTATTTTGGAAAAGTAGAGTCATCTCACGGTATTGATTTACGACGTCGAGTATATTGTCGGGACATGAGAAATAACTAAATACGGTTATAAAGTCTATGTAAAGCTATGAAAGCGAAAATTCAAACGATTAATTTCCGTGTAAATATCGTTCCAGTGATAAGCAATCATGAAGCTTTCGGACCGAACGTTGAAATTAGACATACAGGACAGACTATAAACCGAATTTGTACGTTGATTGGCTATATAACAGTTGGTCATAAAATGCGTTTGGTCGACATTAAACAATCAGTCGAGCGGGATGTGTTCGGGATTTTAATAAAACAGGTTACGGATCTAGTAAAATGCTTAATGAAAGAGATACAATCACGTATAAACCGCATTTTTCCGAATTAGCCTATAAAACCGAGCGACGGTCAACGACACGCGGGGTTCTGAGATTCCTGGTTAACGAAAGGAGATGGTACCATGTTATAACGGCGCGATAAAACTCTCGGAGACAGTGGTCGTATGAATTATTGATGCTCCATTTCGGTATACGAGTTTCATTATAACTCTGCGAATAATTTCCGTCGTGGTTGGGAATGGGACGCGCCGCCGCGCCGCGTCGCTGAAAGTGGTCCAAAGTCGTCGACGGAGTCGATAATCGATTTATTCTAGGAAACGAAAGTTCCAGTTCTCCGGTTTCAGGACTTCAGCTGTGGGGATCGAAGAGCCGTCTCTTCTGATCGGTGTCTCGTTGAGTCGCCGCCTCGATTGACGCGACGTAGCGGTGAGATATTCGAAAATTGGCCGGCGCTGTGGCAGTGGGTTTCTATTTCGGCGTACAAGCGCGTCATAAATTCGCCGTCGGCCAGCAGCCGGGCTTGTTTTATGCTCTCTGGCCAGGAACCTGGCCGGGTAATTCTGCAATGCGGTCGACTGTGCCTATATCCTCCCGCCGACTTTCTCTCTTTTCACCGTTTCCAAGCCTGTCGCCCTCTTTCCCTCTCGTTTCACCATTTCCCGCGCCATCTTCTTCGCCTCCTGTCTTTCTCTCTCTCTCTCTCTCTTTCTCTCTCTTTCTCCCATTCGCTCTGCCACCCTCCCGGGCCGCACGCCCGTCCCCCGTGGCAACTATCTTCCAGCGATCATCCGTGGAATTGCAAACTAGCTATCAGAACCGCGAAGTTTCGCGGGCAAAAATTTATGAGCCGCGTTAAGAAGCGTTGAACGGCCAGCTGCTTCTCGAATGACGGGGCTTCCGCATCGATTCCTTGGCTCCGGCGGCCGGAGAATATACGACGGCCGAGCGACACTGTCGATTCGAGTTCGTTCGAGTTTGTTCTTTGCGGTCGATAGGGTTGCGACCACGGTTTTCTTGATTTCCTTGGGGAGGGGGCCGGGGAAGGGATTACCGCAGGATCTAGGGAAAGTACTACGATCTAGAAAACAGTCTAGAGAAGGGAGGGATTAGGCAAGGGAAGGATCTACAGAACTAAGAAAATAACTAAGAAAATAATGAAACCATGATGTGATGTAAGTCTGTCCCATGTTAACCCTCATCCGTCCCTTGGGTCAATTTAACAAAGTTTTTCTGAAATAAGTTATACTGTTCTGTTATTTGTAGGTACACTTTCTCGATGCTTCGTGACTTTTATTTTTCAATGCGGAACACTCAACCGAAAAACGTAAGATGTAAATGCTAACTCATCAATTTGAATAAAAATATATCGAAAAATCAATGATTACCTTGTTATTTCATCGATCTTTTAGCACTGTCACCATTTGACACCGAGGGAGACAGGTTCGTGGAACCTGTAAGGGACGGATGAGGGTTAAATTAATGTTCAACCAAGAAAATAATAAAACAATGATATCATATTTATATTATAATGATTAATCAACTCGTATACCTCGGCTGTAATGGAATTCAATGTAATTGTCCGACCACTTACCTATTCCACTTACAACTTGCAACCCTGAGTGCATAAATTCTGCGCTCTCCGCTGCGAAGCTTGCAAGAACGACTTAGAACTTTGAACTCTGGTCAACGCGAGAGCTTAATAAAGAAGGCCAGCTACAGCTTTCTTTACTTCTGTTATTCCTTCCAACGGCATTCCGCGATTGCTCGCCGACCGTCTGCGTAAAATGCAATGAAAGCAGCCTCGAGGCAGGCAGACGTTCGCGGCGATATTCAACCGGTTGAAATTTCAACTGCGAGCCGCACGCAGTTAAATCCTCCGGTCCGATCTCTCAAAAGTGACTCGTTAAAATCGTAAATATACACTGTGAACGGGTCTAGTTACGCGGCTACGTTGAATTATATAAATTTGTATCATCCTTTCAACCGTCTTGGACCTTTCAGACCCTTCGGGGATCAAAACTTTCTAAGACGGAACGTGTTCTATGCATTTTCAACAGTGTGTAATTCGTGAATGGGGCTGGGACCTGCAAAATTATGATTTAACTCCCGCCCCCCCCCCCCTCCCCAGTAATGACTCGCGCTACATCATGTTCAATTTTCAGTAAAATCCCTTACATGCTTTTGATAGTCGATTATTTATTTGGCGATTGTGTAGCTAGAAAGGAACTAGAATCTAACTTGAAAAATGGGTCGAAACATGGGTTTGCGCGGTTTCGCTTAATGTCCTCATACGACTAAATTTTGGCCTGGGTGAGGGTTCATTCGAAAGAGGAAGGTTCACCGCATGGTGCTCTGGTCATGAGGTTAACGAGATTATGTTTATACATATCTAATAATATGAGGGCTCAAAGTAGAGTAAAAATCTAGGGAAAAAACCCGCAGATTTCAATGCATTTTTCTGTCTCTAAAAGCCTTTGCTGACTGATGGGATGACCAGAGCACCATGCGGTAAACCTTCCTCTTTCGAATGAGGCCTCAATCAGCCCAAAATTTGCTCATATAAAGACATTAAGTGACCCATATTTTCGACCCAAAATCTAGTAAGATGCTAGTTCCTTTCTAAATAACTAGAATCTTCCTTACGGCTTTTCTTTTACAGTTATTTTTGTCGCGGAATTTTCTGAATGAAATGCGTGTCTATCGAATATAATAGGTCAGTTATAATAAAGGAGTGTGCTGCTGAGGGTCGGAGACGGTGTATAGAGTTCCGATGTCGCTGTAGGAGGCGGATCACGCGAAAATATCAGCAACACAGTCTAATTTATAGAATAGCCGGCCGTCTCGAGCATGCAACCGCAGCAAGGATTACCGGTGGACGGGCCGAAGAGCGCGGGCGGATGCGGAGCGCATTCATCCGGGTGATAAGTTATTTATATTGGGACTCCTATTGTGGCTATTTTGCAGAAATTGTGTTACGGGCGACCCGCGCCCTGCCCGTTAATTTATGGCCGAGCCTGTAGTTTCTTGCATGCTCGAGTTTCGGGATTACCGGGATACGAGACACCCGGCTGCTGCACGACGAATTGCAGCCGATCCACGTTCGTCTGAATAAACCAAGCGTCGATGATCCCACGACCCTTGCAAACTTCTATTTCCATGAGGTTATGAGATTTTTCATAGCCACGGAGAGCCGTAGGTGCAGTTTGAATATCGTTTATAACCTCGTAAGACCGTCAACGGGCTGAAAACAGTGTCTGAATGATTACCGTCTCGTACTTCTTCGGATTCTATCCATCGAGACACCAGGAAGCTCACCTGCATAAAAAGGCGACATTTCGAACGGTTGACCAACAAAATGCCAACCATAAATGCTGCTAGGTTGATCTTGAATAATTATAGCGACTGAGTTCGCAATGAAAGGGACTATCGTGTAGGTGTTTACAGAAAGTGGTTCCATTTTAAAAAATGAAGGTGCCCTTGATATCTCTAAAAAAATTTTAGAAAAAAAAATTAAACCGACTTCAAACGCATTAAAAAGTATCCGTGAACATACATGAAATAATTCATTTTTCGAAAAATAAAATCGTAAGGAATAAAAAAATGCAACATTCTTGTTTGCTCTACAAGATGCAAAAGGTTTCGTTCATGGTCCATCCATCTCGTCGTAATCGGTGAATATACATAGATACAAAAGCGAAAAAAAAGAAAAAAGGCACATACAGATCGAATTTAGTAACCTCCTCCATTTACAAAGTGTTGTATTTTTTGATGAAGTCGAGCTCCAATTTGGTTAAAGACGGTTTTATGTTTTAGAAGAATGTAGTATTTCTTGTTGAAGGAAATTCAGGAATCGAGGAACACTCTGCGTATATATTCTATGGGTGATAATTTCACCGAAAAGAAAGGTCGTGCCCCAGGAAAAATACAACTGTCACAGAGAAACAAGCTAAAAATCGACAATGTTGAAAATGCCTGGGGCTGTAGAACTTCGGAGTGGACGTATTGTTCTTGGCATGCTAATAGACGACTGTCTCGAGTGTCGAAGATCTAGTCGAGACGCGGAAACTGGCTGCTATCTTCCAACATCGTGAATCCAAACTTGAAAAACATCTCTTCCTAAAGCACAACAGCCGAAATAATGAAAACACAGATCTTCGTATAAAATACAAATTTTCCAAATCGATAGTAAAAGCAGAAGGCAAATGAAAATTCTCTTCTTTCAACACATTGACTGTCGGTGAAAAGAATCACTTATTCAGATATGAAAATTAATTTCGAAACGAACGTTGTACAAATTTGGTAAGGATCTGGAAAATCCACTGGGGTTGAACGATTACTGGATATATCGTGCATTCCAACTTTTCAATTTGTTGCACTGGATAAATTCCCGAGTCTGTTGATTTAGCCACAGTTTTAATGACCTTAAGGGGGCCGTCTCCTAGCAGTTGACGGTCGCGCGTGAACACTCACACACCGCTA
>CM052279.1:28696058-28852437 GCA_028455765.1 Lasioglossum oenotherae | reverse complement strand
TAGCGGTGTGTGAGTGTTCACGCGCGACCGTCAACTGCTAGGAGACGACCCCCTTAATAAGTCGAAAATATTGCAAGAATATTTTTTTGAAATGATTGTGATACCTTCACAATTTTATATATTGTCTGTCCGTTTCTATAATGTTCGTCTTGTAAATGCATCGAATCCATAATTTACGAAACTGTGGGTTGTCGTTGATTTAATTCGCAGATAAAGTTTCCATGCCGAAGGCTAAATGATTTATAAGCTCAACGTAATAGACATTTAATTTCTTTTGACTCCGAACTGTACAGGAATATTTATAAAATTCAATTTCACAGTAGATTAAGCATGTCGCTAACGATACGAACTCGAGGATCACTGTGCGTCGGCTAATTAAACGGCAGATTCACTGGCCCGATTATGCTCGTGCGACAGCGTCAAGAATACCAAAGTAATTTCTCGCGGTCGCCTTAATTGACCGCGTTCGGATTGCATACGGAATCGCGAGTGGTTCTCTCGCGGCTCTCGCGGAATGGAACACACGCGTGGCCGATGCTAATTTATTTATACTCGCGCGAAAAAATTGTCTGCTCGAGGAACGAAGCGCTGATTCGCGTGTTAGCCGTGAGAGAAAGAGGTGATGGAGCGGGGAGAAGGAAAGAGAGAAGGAAAAACAGCTTGCTCGCAAGCAACGAAACGGTAATTTAGCGTGGCGAGGCGGACGACAGACGGCATGCAAAATGCAGCCTCGCATCCAGCTGCCGCCAGCTTTCGGCTGCTTCCTCATCCTAGTCGCGACATAATTTATTCCGATACGCCGGACCCGGAGGATCGCTCTGAAAGCTTCCTATTACTCGGCTTCCCGAGAATTTTCTTTAAAACCGTGCCTCGATGATTGCTATGGGCGCTGATATGTCAATGCTGTGCGCGCGTTACCACAGCTCTGAAACCCGACTGCTTCTGTGATTGGACAACAATCATACAGAGAATTTCCGTCTCTCGGCCTTGAAAACATTGGTCTTTCAAATCGCACGACGGAAATCAAAAATTCTATGGTTATTGTCTCCCACGTAACACTTTTCACGATTTTTCAAGTACTTGCGATAATCTGACAAAAAATATTTTAAACAAAAGTTGATCAGAATTCTCTTTCTCTCTCTCTCTCTCTCTCTCTCTCTCGCTCTCGCTCTTGCTCTCGCTCTCCCTCTCTCTCTCTCTCTCTCTCTCTCTCTCTGTCTCTCTCCCTCTCTCGATTGGCTATACATTGCAATAAAAAAGTTCGAAATTTTTCTTTTAGTATTGTCAAGGCCACCTTCATTTTTTAAAAAATGACACTTGGTATTTTTGACTTAACAGTATTATAGTATGATTTTCGTCAGTCCGAGTTAGTTAAAAATACAGTTTGTATCGACATTTTCCTGGAACGCTTCGCGGGATTGTTTCGTTGACAGTTGACAGGATGGCAGTCCTCCGTTTGATCATGTACCCACCGCGATCGTTTATAATTAAATAACCAGACAGGCGAAACCAGCATCGAGTATTTACAAATCAGTGTGTCACGTTCCTCGAATCCCGTATAATTTTCGACAGCCGAGTGATCTCGATTGGAGACGATTAAACTTCGATCGTTGTTCGTCCGAGTTCCCGGTAAGTGTCACCGGTGCTCGTTAATTACAGTCTATCCAGGGCGATCGCGGTGATTTTGCCGACCGGTTTGTCACGTCATTAATTGGAGTTTGATGACGGTTGCGCTCGAGTCCTCTTCCACTCAGTCATCGTTAACTGCTCCTTACCCCCGGCACTGTCTTTTACTTTCGAACAATTTAACCGTACACGACTGTTTCACATTATTTAGGGAGACATCGATGTTCAATTAATTACTGTTCAAAAAATGCTGTCTTAAGAACTGAACTACGACTCGAATCTCTAACTTCCTTCTCTCGTGCGTTCCTTCCTCTTTCTCTTGCTCCCATTTTAATAATTTCGCGACAATCTTTTCCTAAACGATTCGGTCTCGATGCAGAGGGCTTTTCTACAATTTCAAGCTGACATTAAATTTTCCATTCCTTTCCTCGGTTTCCATCGGGACAGGTCTTGTAGAAACTGTGTCCTCGAAATCAATTCTATGTACTGCCGTTTTGTTACCATCCACAAAATTAGAGGATATCATGAGTATACTAGAACACATCAAGCAAGCGTCGTACGAAGTAGTTTTTGGTTTTCCCCTAGATTATTGAAACGCATCTAATTCTGTCTGAAATTGGTCAAACAAATGCGAACTAACAGACTAATAGGACACAGCAGCGAAAATTGATGACACTTTAATGAAGCCACTTTTATCAACACCTCCATACCTGAAGGTAATCGTGCATGTTTCTACCAAATCAACGTCCTAAAAAATAAAATCTATTCTCCTGGACCTGCCACACTAGAACATATTATTTTATTTATCGATTTATTCGAATGCATCTACAGTTGTCTTAAAATGTTCACGTAAATTCGAACTAACAGACTAGTTGGACACAGCATTGGTGACATTTTAATGAAGCCATTTTATCAGAGCATCTACAATACTGATAAGAATCGTGCATATTTAACAAAGTACCATATCAACATCTTCAAAAATTAAAATCTAATCGCTAAGATAAAATAGCGCCCTAGATCGAACCTGTGACGCTCGAATGTATTCTACGTATTCTACTTCGAATGACTCAAGTACAGCGAACTCCGTACGAGAACGGCCAACGAAATGCAGTCTCTGCAACAACAAAGCGGCAAAAGTTACACGAACCAAAAAGGGTCGACTCGTTGAGTCTTCTTGGAACGATGTTCGCGAGTGCTCGATCGGCAACGAAACAGGATTAGGTAGCGTAGACAAACGAGCCAACGGAGACCGGGTAGCATATCGATGCCCGCGAAGGAAATCGTTGATAGCGAAGTTGGACACCGCATCGAAAATTGACGATACTTTAATAAAAGTTGCCGGGGTGAGAGCTGCTGTATCCTCGGCATAAAGGAAATGAACAAGTTTCTCGGAGAGAGGGAGAGAGAGAGAGAGAGAGAGAGAGAGAGAGAGAGAGAGAGAGATCGCCTTGTTCCTCGGTCCCCGGGCGGAGAGTATCCACGCGCGTTTTCAGCGAAAGTTCCCTCGTAGCGGCATCTGTTTGCTACTTCGTCGACATTCGGTTTTTAGCATCCGCGAGAAGGGCAGCTTTTCGCCCTTTTCTACTCCCCAGAACCCAATCGAATCCGACCACCGAGACGCAACAAAAAAAACTTGCGAGAAACTCGTAGACCTAGGAACGACGCCCCCTATCGGTCGTTCGGCCACGTTTGCTTCGGAAGAGCAAAGATTTTCCGCGCGTTTCCTGGAAATTGAAGTTCCATTCTTGTTGGATGAACAGAGGTACTCTTGGCTTCCTCTTCGGCATATGGTTTCCGTGGAACGGGAATAATTTTATGCAGAGATGGTTTCCCATGACCACGTCAGACGAAAATGAAGAATGAAAAATTGCAATTTCGACGTCATATTTTAGTTACTCTACAATTAAAAATCCGCCTAAAATGCGGCAATCTGAACAATAACAAGGGGAAAATGTTTTACGGAGTCACAAACTAACTGTTGAACGATATCGATACTACCTACTCGTTAAAATCCACGAAATTATTTTTAATCAGGTTCACAGAAATAATTTGCTCGTGATCATTGTGTCCATAAATGTTGAATGAAATCCTTACAAATGCAAGTATTCACAAAAATGCACATATGCAATATACATACCGGAATCGTGCAAAACTAATTCACAACGTACATCTCTGTTGATCGAGTTTGCGCATTTCTGGTGGATTTTTAATTGTTATACCCACAAAAAGAAGCTGAACTTGCAATTTTTTAAATTCTTTTTTTGTCTTACATTCTCGTGGAGAACTGGCCCTTCAATTTTCTTCCACGTGAATTTGTCAAACGAATTGAACAACCTAAGAATGGTTTTGAATAATGGTGTGACGAGTTCCACTGGCGTTTCAGAGTGCAAATGGTTATACAGTGAATCCTCTATCGACGCAAAAGCCTCGGGGAGGTTCGTTTGCATCGATCGTAGAGGGACACTATTTTTGCGACTCTCCGCGTCTCTTTCTTTCCCATACGCTGTCCTTTCTTGCGCTCGAAACGTTCATCGTCAATTAATCGCACGGGCCTTTGAACTGTGCCGGCGACTACGACTCTCCGCGTCGTATTAGTAGTGGTTCACACCGATATACCCGAGCCGAGATCAGGTTACTACGTTGGAGGGGATATCTTTTTTTGCGTCCATCGTGTAGCACCTCTTTGCGTCGATAGACGATTTACTGTATTTTCATTTGTATATGACGGTCCACAGTGTAATAATTGCATCTCGTTAAAGTACCGAGAGATATGCTAACGAAATAGTTGCCGAGAAAGAACCGGAGCTCCAGGATTCGGGGTCTGCGAGGTATCTACGAGGACTTTCGCAAACTGACAGAGCAAACCATAAGCGGCGGCATCAGGCTCGCTCAGCAATCGTCGAACATCACGAGAGGGCTGCCGTCGCGTCTCCGCGATAAGCATCGTTCTCCTTTGCGAGACGCAATTCACGCGACAACCACCGAAAATCCTATTATGGAGTCAGACCGTAATTACGAGGCAGGGGCGTCGCGTACGTGCTCCCACGCGCCTCGCATCCCGAACCGTTCAAGTGTCGTCGTGCACGCGTGCATACACTGCGGCGTAATTTATTCCCCTAAAAAGACCAGACTCGCTCCTATCTTTCCGACGATATCCAAAATCTCAGCAGGAAATCTTCCACAGAACTTAATCCAATTTAGAGTTCCCTGCAGTGCGATTTCAGGAATCGTCTTTCGATTTTGCAGATCGTTTTCCTTAACACGATGATACTGGGTGTTCAGATCGACTTAATCAAATTACAGCCTGTTCGAAATATGTTCCTTTGAATACTGAATCTTGATTCTAGACTTTAGAAATTTCTACTTTCAGGACAAAAGGTATGATGGTCTTCCTGTCGTGTGTGTTTCTCCCACGATCGATAACATCGTTGAATAATAGTTTTCCTCAGCTTCCATTTTTACGATCATGTTCTAGGTTTTTTTATCAGATTCAGTACCAATCTGGGATTATTGTACATAGTTCACGCAATTTCCATTTTGTTTCTTCTTTTATTTATACCCGAACAGAAAGAAGCAAATTGTTCCGGAAGTGTACAGCCTTAAATAGCCAGCTCTTCTGACACCTGCGGGCACAAGAAAAATTCTTTACATACTAGAAGCTACAACTTAACGGCGCACAAAAGGAAAAGTCTATGCTTTGACAGACTTCCTTAGAATGAATTTATTTCTATTATTTTTGTTCACACCACAGCAGAAAGAAGCAAATCGTTCCCAAAGAACTTTCCCTAAACTTCCTCATGCATCACCATTTTATCAACACCTACGTACCTCAAAAAAAAAATTGTGTACATACTATATGGTACCACTAAACGTCACAAAAAAGAAGAAGTCTGTGCGCCTACGGATTTCCGCAGAATTAAATAGTGCTGCTAAGCAGTCTTCGTTTTACAACATTCTCGTTCAGAATGCGGATAAGAATCAGCAGTAAATAAACTAATTGAGCCGTGCCAGTGAAACTCGGCAAGAAGAAAGCTCTCTTCCGCGGCAATTAGAATGGCGTAACGTGTGAAAAGTTTCATGGCTTGTTAAACAGAAGCCATGAAAAGGCGGCGGAGAGTAGCCGCGTTCGAGAAGTCGTTCGTCGGAGAGCAGCGTTCAGGAATTCGCAGAGGCATTTAATAACCCCGGGGCGGCCGGCCGCTGCATCTTGATGGAAGGATTGGAAAGTACACGTCCGCGGGCCTAATAATTCGCGCGGCGCGGCGGTGATTTAAGGCGCTGATTATTGCCCGGCCGCGAAAAGAAGCCCGTAAATTACGTCTCGCGTGCGCTTATTGCAAGCTCCGCACCGCCCCGGAATTTCCAGCTGAATTTAAGAGCACGTCATCGACGGTAAACTGCGACAAACGACGAATCCACCCTCGCCGTTTACCCGAAACCTTCATCGGAACCGATCGCTGTTCCTCCATCGCGAAACGAGCGGAAAAAATTCAGGCGATTTCAGTCACGCGTTTGTCTGCCCCGAGGACGAAAATTACCTTTCGTAATTCGTCTTTCAGCGATACGCCGATTTTCCCACGTGAAATTTGCAGCCGACGCACGTGCAAACCTGTTCTGCGTGATGGCATTACTCTAATGAGAATGACGGGTGGAAATATTTTCGGCGGTACTGCGAAATATTCAAGATTCGCGAAACATTTTATTTCGACACATTGTTAGAGACATGACACTTCGTCTGAGGATATTATTTTACCAGTTTCAGCTATATATTTCATCACTATATGACCAATATATGCGATATATACGATATGATCAATATATGACCATTACAACTATAAATATAAATTTTGTTGCTCGTGTAGGAAATTATTAACAACAAAGACTTCTTTTGTTTAAATCGCACGTGAAGGAATTGATGATTTAATATCTGAGAAACACAGAAATACAGAAATGATGTAGTTTATCAAGTACAAAAATTCAAAGCGAATGGAAAGAACGCGTTCATTAGCGAGTCGAACGAAAATTGACGTTCATAATTCGTCTTTACAGATACGCAGCTTTTGCACATCTCGATTCGGAGTCGACGCACGTGCGAGCCTGTCCTACGTGATCGCATTACGCTAATGAGAGCCACGGATGAAAATATTTTCGACGGCCAAGCGGCAGTGACCAGCGAAATATTGAAAATTTTGCTTTGTATTTAAACGACGCCGGTTTATGACCAGGCCCGCTACAATTTCATCTTGTTTTAATTCGCCCTCGCGCCGCAGCGTGCGCACATTTTTTACAACGTTCATTTCGCGACCCCCGCGGTCAAAGTAATTGAGCTTTACAGCGGCCACAGCCAGGTCCCCATGAATTATGGAATTATGTGAGTCTCGGCCGACGCTCGAAGCATCATCGCCTCGAACGGAAAACCATAGCGAAGCAATGCTGTGCTTGCTATACAATTAGGGATGAAGTGAATTAGTGAAAATTCACAGTGAATAAGACACCTGAATAACTTCTACATTTTTCGAGATAGGAAGAAATGTTTCAGACAAAAGGTGTTTGGTTTCGAAAGGCTCGTTACGTGGTGTACATAAAATGTTTGCAAAATTACATACGTCGATAATCACAGCATCTGCAACATAAGAAATCGATGCATCGAGAAACTAGGGAAAAGTTCAAGTTCGCCGAAAATTCCGCAGTTAAATAATAATGCCGGCGGATAGCGAGCGCTAACGAACGGTCCGTGGGGCTCGGCCGGTTCTTAACAAGTATCCGTCCGCCTTTCGTCGTATCGATTCGCCGTAATTAACGTTAATAGGAAACTCGAGCGTTCGACGGCTGCTCGCGCGGACAGACCGTTCTCTCCGCAGTTGCGATCGCGGGGCGAAACTTCGGCTTCCGGTTCCGTTTCTCGTGCACCGAATCCCGCCTCTCGGACCGACGCGACGCGCGGCGGCGAAACAGAAGAAAACGAACGAGACGAGAAACGCCGCCATCTGGCGCCGATGAAAACGGCCACGGGAGGAAAATCACGAACGAAGCCGGACAGAGAGACAAATATACTTTTGTCTTTGATGCGATCTCCTGCAATTATTCAGCGAGCGATCTATTTTTTGCTGGCGAGCGTCAGCGTCGTTTTTGCGAACCTTAAAGAAAACGAAACAATTGAACTGCATTTTATATACGCTCCTTTCTGGATTCTGTACTGTCTTCTTTTATCGCGGAGGAAATTCGTATGCTGCAGTTTCAAGCGATATTTCGCGGATTCTAAGTGTAGTTGAATTATTTAATTAGGTGCCGAAGAATTATTTAAGTCCGTTTCAATATTTCTGAAATTTTTTTAGTCAAGCTCACCCAGAGTTCTAAGTGAAATTGGAAAAGTGTGATGAAAAAATAAAAACTTTAAGTAATACAATCAAGGATACGATGTTCGCGAAATGAAGCAGTGTGTGAATTAGGCTGCAAATGATTTTTGAGTCTGTTGTTATTTACGGGATAAAATTGAGCAGGAGAAAGTGATTTCGATAGACTTTCGCGAGCGGATAGCTCCAGCCACCGTAGTAGTTCTGTAACAGGTTCGATAAGTTTCTATCGATTGCTGCGAAACTGAGTTGCAAGTAGACTGCGGATGTTTAAGCAATTACGGGAAACCCGATTATGTAAACTTACGTGTAGCAAAATGTTTAATGAAGCTTGATGGAACCTACGTTTATTCGGGATATGATAATACTGTTGCAAGGCAGAGTATGTTAGTCAACGCGCGAAGAAGCTGTAGAAAATTAAACAATTCGAAGGGGGCGGTGCGAAATAGTTTGTTAGAGTGCTCTCTAATCCGCCTCGGTGGAGGAATGATCTGTTATCGTTCAACTTTAATAGCTTTCAACTTTTTAAATGGTGGGTGGAATTTCAGAGTTCTCGGTATTAGCTGGAAGCCTGTTATTACGTCGCAATTGTTCGAAAGAGGATCCCGTAACTAACACCGCCATCAACCAAGTACAATAATTTGTAATCTCCAAACAACTCGTAGACGCGACAAGATATTCAAACAGTCGGGGCACTTTTTAACCGACCTCGAAAAAGGAGGAGGTTACTCAATTCGATTTATGGACCAATCGGAACGTAACATTTGGCATCTTGTAGAGTATGTCCCCGGGGTGGTCGCGTGAAAAAAGTATGTTGCATTTTTTTATTCCTTATGATTTTATTCGCGAAAAATGAATTATTTCATGTATGTTCACCGATTACTCCTAGATGCATGGACCCATCAGGACGAAACCTTCTGCATTTTGTAGGGTATGTCTCTCCCGATTGGTCCCCTGAAAACAAATTTTTCATTTTTCCATTCTTTGCGGTTTTATTGCAAATAACCAATAAGACGTTGTGTTCCACAAATTCTGCTCGTTGCACTAAAAAGTGTGAAATAAAAAGATTCTATAAAAAAAAAATTAAACCGACTTCGAAAAAACGCACTAAAAAGTATGAAATAATTTCCATTTAATTTATGTGAATACACATGAACTTAAATACAATACAATCTTTTCGGAGGCGGCGCAAAATTGAAAATTTTCCATCATATTCCAATGAAATCATAATCAGCAACATCTGTCACTTGGAAAATTTTCAATTTTGCGCCGTCTCCAAAAAGATTATATTGTATTTAAGTTCGTGTGTATTCACACAAATTAAATGGAAATCATTTCATGCTTTTTAGTGCACTTTTTTAGTGTGTTTTTTCGAAGTCGGTTTAATGTTTTTTTATAAAATTTTTTTCGCAAAAGTCAGTAGAACCTTGTACACGTTGAAATATTAAATCAAAAAATTAACCATCTTATAACTTTATTATATTTAGTTTGAATTATATATAATATATTATATATAAATTAACTTTATTAACTTTAGGTTGCAAAATTATTTAGACAGTTGAAAATGAAGAAGTAGCTAGAAATGTTCAATTTTTGATTGGATCTTTCACCTCTAGAGATATTAGAAAGAAAATTCCCTGCCCTACTCTAGGGGTGGTTTCAACCCGAAAATCTCACTATAGCGAAATAAAAAAATAGTTACCTATATAATGAATAATTATAGTTTCATGGTATTAAAATGAAAATTCCTTGCTCCAATAGAGAGATGGTTTCAGCCCCTAAAATCTTGTTATGCCGAAATAAAAAAATAGCTAGACATAGCGAGCGAGATGTTCTATTTACGGTGAAAATTTCATAACGTTCCCGGTGTTGAAATCGCTTTAATTTTCTCTCGTGAGGGGTATAGCGAAGTCCGAAAGTGGGAAGCCTCGCTTCTCCTCGAGTTTCAATTTCAATGAGCCGCCATAAAGCCATGGAAGCTGTGCGTAATTGATCCCGCGGATAAGTGCACGCCGAAAATCGAGCGTAAGCCGGTGCAAGATGCATGTGTGCATCCGAGGGCGCTCATAAATATATGACGCGCGGCTCGTTCAGGTCGCGGGGCGCTAAAGTGGGAATACGCGGCTCGCCTTATGAATTTTAATGATACGTATCGTCTCGTGACAGATAGAAGGGTTGCTTCGTGCCCGGCAGCCACGCCGGAACTTACTCGCAGACGTTGTCGAATGGTCCTCCAGCAATTTTATCCGATTCCTCGTCACAATTATCGCTTAACACCGTTCCCGTTCCCTTATCGCTCGAATTAAACTGCCTGAGAAAGGTGAAACCACTCAGGTCTGGAGAAATCGAGCGTAGATTCTTGGAAAAATATTTTTGGCACATTTATTTCGATCCGAAGTGGCTAAATATGCAAGGGATGGAAATTATAGTCGACGTTAAGGAGGGGCTGAATCGTCAATTTTTGAGTGGTTGTTTTATAGAAATTTTTAACATTTTTGTACAAGCAACGGTTTTTTTAACCGTTTGAAAATTATACATTTCATCCGACCTAGAATAACTCCATTTTTATATGATTTTTTTCATTTTATGCACGTGAAATTGATATAAAACCTCATACAATACTAAAATGTATAGTAATTGATTCACTGCCGACATATTTAATAATGTAAATAATATTGTGAACAATGGTAGACAATTTTCAGTGGTGACACTGAGTCACCCCTCGACTGCTAAGGGTTAAATCTTCAAATCCATGGTAGACTCAGTCATGAATAAAATTATTCAATGATTTTGGAGACATTTGAATTCGTACTGGAATCTCTATTGAAAGTAAGAGTGCAATAAATTCCACACATTCTATAGTTTTTCTAAAATGCACATGTACTATGACAGTAAATGCTCAACAAATTCGTAGTCGATGACATCAATAGCGTCCGAGAAATAAAAACATAACTCAGTGTCCTATAATACCCAAAAAATACCCACCCCCTTAATCAATCTGCTGTCGACGATGGCATCGTTCTACCGTCGAAGATTTTCGTTCAGGCGACCGTCGACTGTCACCGACACTGCCACCGTCTCGGCAGTCCATCGTTTCGTTAGTTATTTATCGCCGGTCTCCCCAACGCGACGACGCCGTGTTTGCGTAGATTACGGAGGTTGTCACGCTTTTCCCTCTCCCAGGCCAGTCTCGCGGATGACACGAGTACACTCTATGCAAGCGAGTGCGGCGTATGAATCTTGCATGGGCCGCATGCGTGGACGCGTGTGCGGAACCCTTCGCCCCGGTGACAAATTGTGGCTGGTTACAGGGCTGATACCGCGAGCCCCGATCGAATAAAAATAAATCAAACAACGCGACACCCCCAACGCCGAGTGGACTTCCCGGATATTTACATCGGACCCATCAAAAAATATCGCCCTTCCAACAGTACAGCCCCGATTCCGCTCGTTGACACTTCCCGAACCCACATAATCTGGCAGAATCGTAAGAATTGACGCGCGTCGATTGTTTCGCACGAGTTCCGCTAAAGTGTCCACCTTCGCGACAACAGCTTCATTGTTTAACAATTCATTCATTTCGTGTAACAATTTCGTTCACTTAACAATACATTCATAGGCAATCTGAAACAATGTACGAGAAAATATAAGGGCTTATAAGGGCTATAAGGTTGGGACATGTTTAGTATTTTAATTATAAAATTGTATAGGGTGATAATTACGCAAAAAAAATTAGGCTGTTGTGAAGGTAATTTGCCAGCTACATTTTCGCTGCGGACAGTTTTTGGCATGTTGTGCAATCATGGCCAATTTTAAACGACTGAAATGTGTCTATCATTATTTCGTTCGCTTTCTGCTCGATGTAAATTTGCGACATCAACGAGGGCTGAAAGAGCCGAATGTCGAAGAATCCGGGAAATATTCTTCGGGAAATATTTCTAACCCAATTTCGGCCGCAATGGTCGAAAATTGGGTATTGTGCGGCACTCGGCAAAATTTAATGCGATATTTATAGCGTTTGGAGGTTGATGGGACGTTTAACGAGGTGAACTAACCGCTGTTTCGTCCCAGTTGATCTCAATTAGGTCACAGAAATTAATGTTTGAATGAACACCCGTCATACAGAATCATTTCCGTCCTTATTCCCGTGTTTCCGGGTTTTTGTAGTCTGACGAGAATCCCGTAGGATCGCGACTACGTTTGTGTACATGACAGCCACACTCGTTGTCATTTTATATACGTTTATATATGCATATACACCGGACTCGCATTGTAAATATTTGCGGAACCCTCGCCAAAAAGGGCGAAATTCTGCGTCCCTTTCTGCTGTGGGTTGGGTACCCTGTTGTAAACATTACTCCAAGGTAAACGCTATTTTGCGTCTACTCCTTGAGCTCCTCGTTTTTTCCGTGATAAACAATCCTTACGCGTTTCACGCAGCGAATGTGACAAAATATTATTATTCTACTTGAAACAAGCTAATTGGTTGGGAAATTCAAATGCGGTCCGGAGACCGCTACGAATCGCAATTAATGATATTAACACCGATGAAATCAACGATATATAAAAGGAAGGAGGAAAAGTTTCAGGAGGAAAAATCGGGAGGCCGGCCGTGCCATGAATATTTTCGCCAACAGTGTTTGCGGACGTTTGCTCCAATCGAACTAGCATTTGTCGAGTTATTTCTATTACGAGTTCATTCGTTCTTATTGTGCTTCTATTATTGTCGATTCATCAGCCCCATTATTTTGCAAATCTTTTCTCTTTTCGTTCAATTTTTATTTCACTCTTCCTCTGCCATTGCTTTTTAAATCGTTTCTATTATTTTATTCATTGATGTTATTTCTTTCATCATTTTTATGATCAATTTGTTTTTCATGCTAACAGAGATAGTTACATTAAAGTCACTGCACCATTCAAAATTCGAATTAGTTTCTAAAAGAGTGAATGTAAATTTTTCAAAATCATTTCTTAAGATGCGCTATAGTTGAAGAAACAATGGCATGCCGAACCAGAATCAGGACACCCTATATGTCTCAGTTAGCGTTAATAAATCCTGCAAAATTGCCGGACACGTTCCCAAGAAATGGATGTGGAGGAGCGGGTTTGAAGAATCGTGGAAGAAATCTCGCAGTAACGGATTCGCGCTTTGGAAAAGTGGGACGGGGTTCGAGAGGAGCGGCGTAATTTATAATGGGTCCGCGAGGCTGATAAATAAAGCTCCTGGACCAGTTGGAAAGAGAGAAAGAGAGAAAGAGAGAGAGAGAGAGAGAGAGAGAGACGGAACAGAACCGGTTGAACTTCGAAAAACGAGGCGTTCGAAGAACGGGGCCAAAAACGCCCGGCGGCGGAAACTTTTCGGGAAGTTACTAGCGGGTCAGCGTCGTTAATCATTCCCCGGCCGTTGCTATAGTTCGCATACATTATTCAGGAGCGTCCCCGGCGACGTCTATGCATAACTTTTGCCGATGTTCACGCGGCCGTTTCTTCCGGGAAAAAGGGGTAAGAGAGAGAGAGAGAGAGAGAGGCTATCGAGCGGTGAACCTGAAAAGAAAACCATTCGATAATCCTTTTATGGGGTCCCGGCCCGACCCGGTCCGGTCCGGTCCGATCCGGCCAGGTCCGGCCCGAGTTCTTTAACTTACACGGGATCTCCGTCGGGGCCAATTAAAATGCAAATCCCGGCGAATGTAAACGAAACAGCCTTGATAATGTAAGCGGATATTGTTCACGGTCGCGTGGAGCAACCCTTAACCCCTAACCCCCTTAACTCTTTTCCGCGAACTACGCCTACGGAGACCGCGGTAGCGTGTTAATGCTTCTTGATTAAATATTCGGCGGTATCGGCTGCGTTGATGGCTCCTGCGAAACTACTCCTGTGATTAATGGACTGCGATTCTTTGCGCGGATTTTCGAGCTGGAAAGCGCAGTTTTGCGAATGTTCTACTGACGCTCGAAATCTGCCTCCAGCAAAATGAAATATTCTCTGTACCTTTCTAAATATTTCACGCTCGCGTAAAATCCACTCCCGTAGATAAAAATTTCAGTAGATTTTTCTAAATATTCTACAACTGTCCAAGATTCGAAATCATTAAATGTTATATACAGTGGATGTTCAAAGTGTTCGTACACCTTTGAAGAACTAATACCTTTTTTTTTATTGTACCAAACGATCTGATTTTTTGTAGTCACTTAGAAGCATTGGTTTACGGAATGATATGCAAAAAAGATTAGCCAAAAATTATATTATAATTTACAAGGTTACATGCAGAGTTGTGCAGAATTACAATTGAATTACTCCAGGAATTATAATTACAAAGTAATTGAATTACACTGTAATTCAGTTATATTGTTTTATTATTGTTTGTATAGTTATATATCAGTTTTTAAAAGCTGTACAAATACTTCGTACACTGTACATCCACTGTATGTCTCTCATTTTTTTAAATATTTCAATTTGTTGTTTCATTGACACTATTTCCGTGATTGTATACTCTTTCAGTGACCCATTAATTTATTTGAACGTTCCATATGGATGCCAAATTTACAATTTTTTATCAGTTTTTCTGCGACATTTCATTTCCATTTTCAGTCACTGTTTTCTATTATCAGCTTTTTCTGTTTTATTGTGTACGTTTATAGTGAAAAACATATTCTGTTGCATAAATGAACGAATGGTTTCGGCAAACCAAAGAGAGGATGTAATTATATTTATATATGACAGCATAACGAGAACGTTATTAATGATCATGATAATTGCGTCTGACACGCAAGCTCATTAAAAATGCAAAAATAACAATGTTTCTAATCCTGAAATGCAGCATATAAGACGATCAAAACAACGAAGACATAAAAGGATAATTTTTTACCTTAAAACAATTTTCAAGGATTTTTAATTTAGGGATGACCTGGGTCTATTTTGTCAGAGAGTATGCAAAGAGTTATGTTGCGAGGGAAATATTAACTTCGCTTTTTTATGACTCTGTGAATCAAATTTTAATTGAGGAGTTGATGGGCACGAAGCAATTCGATATTGATTCGAATAAACGAGAAATTTTTTAAATTAAATATTGTTCATTATACAGCATCGACGAGGGAATTATTTTCCACTGAAACGGGAAGAATGCGAATTTAATTGCCGAAAATTGCGGGTTTAATATAGTGTGCACTGCCTTTCCTTCAAAGCAGACAAGTTTTAAAACCCCTTTAAACTTTAAAGCCGGAGCTCTCGAATTAACCACGTATGCTTCAGTATTTAATAACTCCGAAAACATAATGAATGCTACTATATGATTTTATAAATATGTTACTAAAAAGTTAAACTACAAGCTTCTGTACAAATAAATTGACTTCCATCACCGAAGAACAATAAATTCCGCATTTAACTCTTCGAATTCAAATTCCACGAATTCTCAGCCCCTTACACCGAAATTAAAGAATGTCACCAGAATGCAAAGACTGATATAGCATTCCCGGAACGCTCTTTCGTCTGCTACGCCTATTTACATGATTTTCCCAGGAGTCTCTCGTTCCCGAACGCCTTATCGAACGTCAGAGGACGCTGAAAAGCTCCGCTGGAGTAAAACAGCCGGGAGACGCGCGTCGAAGTGCATCGGGCGGGTGCATTAGCCTATAAACAGATTTGATGGATCACCGAGCGGCTTCTTCGTCGGCTCCTGCGAACGCGGAAGCACCCTCTAACGAGAATGTTTCCCGACATGCCCTCGTTACACTCGTTTTCGCCAGAGAAACGGAAAAATCCGTTGTTGTCTAATCACTACTGTCAATTCGGGTCCACCCCACCCTAACAGTCCAAAAACAAGTTTTTTTATTTAATTTTATTACAGGGAATATTGTGCTAAAAGGATTTTTCGAGGTCCTGGAATTTGGCCAAATTATTCCAACGTACACGGAAGCAAAAGGGGGTTCCGAAACAAACAAAAGATTCCGCCATACTGTAACATACCCACTAGAAAAAATCGTAGTATATGGCTGAAAGTTGTATCTCTCTATCTGGAAACAGGTACAATTTTTGATCCAGCAATTTTCTCTGAAACAAAATTATAATTTCATAAATTCCTCGGAAAAAATCGTGGAATCCTTATTCGTAGCATTTCCGTGATTCTCGTGATTACATTGGTTAGAATAAGTGAATCGGAAAGAGCTAATCTCTCCGTGTAATATATTAACTCAATGAGAAAGATTGCGCCGCAAAGCAAAGGTTTGCGCTCTCGTGAAATTGACCGGAAGAACACGCGAGTGGTTAAACATCGCTAATGAATCGCGGCGGGCGATAGTGGGGCGGTTAGGCAAATAGAATATTCATCTGGTAGCGGGTTGGGGCACGAAATAATCCGCAAATCTAATTTTTATCGCGCGGGTCAGGAGCTTGGCCGTACAAAGCGCGAAAGAACAAAGAGGAAAGCTCGGCCGAGCTTTGTCGCGAGTCGTACCGGTGAAGGAGAGCCTCCCTTATAGAGAGGAACAGAGACCGTGGGAGGGCTATGTGTGTGTGAGAGAGAGAAGGAGGGTGTGGGAACGGTAGGAAAGAGAGAGTGTAAAACAACGAGAGCACCGCACTTCCCTGTACGTACGGCAGGGCGATAATTTACTGGCGTGCAGGTACGTCTGAAGGATCCGGTACGTGCCGGTCGAGTGTTCTTGCACAGCCGGGGGTGCTAAGTACGCCTACGTGTGCGCTGCCGCACCCTCGCGCACCCCTAGCACGTGGCCACCCCTGTCGGAAATACAAGTCGATATTTTCCGAATCGATTTTTTGCTGCTGCCACTGTCTCAAGATCCGAGCTTCTTGATTTTGTGGCGGGCCAGCGCGCAGCGTTCGGAGGTATTTGTTAATTTATTTGTATTTTTATTCTTTTAGTGCGAGGAGAATTCAGTTTAAATGGGGTAGCGCTTGGTCAGGGTTCACAAGGCTCTATTTTTTATTAATAAATAGGCGCGAGGGTTCTGAGAGCGTTCCTTCAGAATTTCATTAATATAATTATATCATCCGGTTTAAATGACACTACCGATCATAAGTGTTTAGGCACTCCTCTCTTCATGTATCATTGCTACAGAATTATGTTTACCAAAAAACATTAGAGGAAGATGAAATACTTATCTAAAATGCAGTTCAATTATACATATAGACACCCATTATATCGGATTAGTTTTACTACATTTTAGTTTTTCATTTTTTTGGTTTTTCTTACATTTTTCCTGAGCTTTTATATGATTTATGCTCTTATATTGAGAGTACCTAAACACGTATGAGCGGTAACGTATGTGCTACTGACGATTCAAGCTTTGAAATGAGCTCGGTTAGATTGTTGTGCGATTCTTTTTCATGAAGTTATAATTCTTTTAACGCTAGATCTACCAGTCATCATCTATCAGTCAAAATGACTGATTTTGCAATTTCACTCTGAAATCCCTACAACATGTAACATTTTCTGTCGCAATTATGTGATGACTTTTACAGTGATAACTAAAGGTGTAATATAATGAATTTCATTTTTGTTCTATTTATACAGAATCAAAATAATTTTGTATCATGGCTACTTATACGAATACCAATCATTTTGTCTGGTTCCGGTAGAGATATGTATATTTTAATTACTGAAAAGACGTACGGATCGAATCACATAATCTGCTACATTAATATTGTTAGAAATGCTATTAAAATACAAAAAGCACAAAAAAATATATGTCCACTATTATAGAAATCATAAGAATGTTAGCCTGAGAAATACTTGAATTTTTGATTGAAGATAATGAGAATCGTAAGGAATCAGAACTTATTATGATAACGCAAAATATAGATCAATCATGTTTAGAGGTTGGTTTTAATGTAAATTTTGTATTACAATACACGAAATCCTCCGTCCAACAATTTTCAGACGCTGTGTGTGTCTATCCTTACAGCGTCTGAGCAGCGAATAAATGCGTGTTCCTTATCGGAGCCGCGGAATTTATTGCGTCGGGTCGCGTTTGTCGCATGGGGACCCGGAATTTTATGCGAGAGCTCGAACCT
This sequence comes from Lasioglossum oenotherae, assembly GCA_028455765.1. Lineage (NCBI taxonomy): Eukaryota > Metazoa > Arthropoda > Insecta > Hymenoptera > Halictidae > Lasioglossum > Lasioglossum oenotherae. The sequence goes on along the minus strand of CM052279.1, from coordinate 28,834,425 downwards.
TTTCGGGAGCGCTTCCGTCCGTGTTACAAAGGACCAAGTTGCACGACGGTATTCGAGAGACACACAGGAAAAGCGCACGCCCACACGAACGTAACTGCACCGATACTCGCTGACAAAAAGGTTACGGCGGATCCGCGGATGGACGTTCGCGGAGATTGAAAATCGCACGACGCCAATGAAATATACGCTCTCCATTCGAGACCTTCGATTCCGATGTTAGATTCCTTCGCTGTGTGTTGGTTGATTCCCGTCATAAGGTTTTTATACTTGGTCCGAAAAGCAGCGCGATCGCGGAGGAGGATTCGTCGGACGAATTTAGGGCGCCATCACAATGCGTTGAGTCAATGGGATTTCGGGATAAAAATCATAATTGCAGTTTAAATAAGTTACTTACATACATGTTAACGAAGTATCATATTTTGAGTGTTTTTTAATACATATTTACAATATGGATAGTAAAATTATAAATTTAACAAAACATTTTTCCAACATCATTTTCTTCGAAAAGTATGCCTTCAACGTCATCAACAGACACATTATATTCGCACGTTATAATTGTCGTTTCTTCCAGTACAAAAAATTCATCGATATCTGTGTCTCGATATCGATATCTGTAGCAGTAACTTATAAATTCATTTCCCAAAAAGTTTCTCAACATTCGCTAAAATAACATTATTGAAACATGTGTCGGGCGACTCCATGAGAAAATTGATCGCTCCAGAAGATTCGGAATTTTTCACATTGAAAGAAGGAAATTGACAACGCCTGCGCAGCCCGAAGAAAAAGGCATCCGCTGCAAACCGTGCATCTCGCGACACGTCGCGGATTATACTAGCAAATTGGCAAAGGACGGCCGCGCGGCGCGTCCCGAAACTTCGTTTCCTTCTGCGAGCTCGCGCGAATGCGATTTGAATTGCGACAGTCGCTGGAAGCTCGTCTTCGCCCGACTGCGCTATTAAATTCCGCACATCAAGAATAACTTTCGCTAACGTTGATTAGCATACGCGGCAAGGAACCCGTCACTTTCTCTGCGGCTCCTTTGACTTTGCTAATAACGCCTGCGACAGAAATACCGGCGAAAACCGTTCTCTTCCTCTCGAATTATTCACCCGGGTCTCTATCAACTTACCTCATAAATAATGCGTATTTAGTGAAGTAATTTCGGTGACCGAAAACATTCTCGTCACCGCCATTAATCGTGTACATGCCATATAAGTCAGACAAAGATGGTCTACTTTATTTTCTAAAACGTGAGTACAGTGTAAATACTATTTAATTTTGTTGGAACAGTGGTGTATATTATACGAAGCGTACGGATTATTAGATATATATATATATATATATATATATATATATATTTGTAATATGTGGGTAGACACATTTGTAAGTGAGTAACACTTGTGTACAATACGGCGGTCTACCAGAGAACAACGCAGAGGTTAAGCTTACAATATGCCGTAGGTGCGCAGAGTGTAACAAGTATAAATATAAATATCAACAGATGTCGCGATTATATCGATACGGTAGTTTTCTACAAATTGAAACAAGTGTATTCATAGGAGTAAAAGTGAGAATAAAAAAACAGACCAATACTGTACGCATGAGACCGCACGACGAAGTGAAAACTTCTATTTTACCTCTCAATTTTTCTATTACATTCTATTCTATTTTATTTATTTTTATTATTACATATTTCCATTTTTATATAATGAAACAATCAATTATGTTTCTATTATCATATATTTATTTCTATTTTATTTTATTCTATTTTACCCGAACAGCGTTTCACTTCGGAGCGTGACGGATCTGACTCATTCACTTGCCAGCAATTGTGTACGCGGTGCGCCTAAAGAAACGTTCACGAAAAAAATGAGATTATACTATTAAGGGAAAATGATATAATTTTGTACAGGGAAAAGGAGTTGCCAGTGAGAATGCAAAATTGTGGGGAATAGTTTTTTAATGTTTAAGTTAATAAAGAATTGGAGTTGCTTGTGGGATGGTCTGATGCTTCGCGGGAAAGATGGCCGCGACCGTTTTGCTTTAATGTATTTATTTCTTAAAACCGAGGCTCGACCCGGGCCCGCGTCACAAACCAGCGAACAATTAGAGAAATTAATTACGAACTTCCGCGGGCCGGCTCGAGGAACGGAATTACGACTGAAGCGGAAACTTGGGACGTTATAAAATAATAGAATCCGTAGAGAAATAAAGTAAACTCCACGGAGAGGGAGAAATCTTAACGTAGCAAAGCCAGGATCGAATAATCTATATGCGAGGTTTATTGCGGAAGTATGTAGACTATAGATACATCAGAGAATGCCATAAGTCGTGTCATGTGTTGTTGTTGTACTTTCTATAAATTTGTCTAATAGATATAACTAATTCTGACGACTTTTGAACGACTTTTCGACGTGGATAACTCGTCGACGTCTTGTGCACGATGATCCAAAAGCCTAGCTACAGGTGCTACGGATGTACCCGTGCGATCGCCTATGTTCTTTTTCATTATTCAGACCAGACTATTGACACCTGTCACGTTTCCCTTTCGATCGATGGTAGGAAGCGAAGAAAAAGTTGGGCGGGACAACACGACAGCTTCGAGCGCACCCTCTCGTCAAAGCGTGCAAAAATGGCCATCTTCCGGAATTTATTACGGGAAAACCGGAAGATCGAGAACTATGAAACTTGATGAGATCGATTCGGGCATGATTTAGTATTGTGGAAAATTTTTTTTCTTTGCGCTGTGTATAACGGTGCTCGAGATTTTGAAGATACCACGTGACACGATTAAGGGTGCTTTCTGTCAATGTTTGGGAATTTATTATAAGAAAACTAGAATACATAGAACTGCAGGACGTCAGGCAATGTGTTCGTGCGAGATTTGGTTCACAAATTTTTTAGTCTGCCTTGTCAATAATTGCTATAAAAAGCGTTGATTGACTTACCAATAAAGAAAGCTATGCGATACGAATAAAACACTTCCCAAGGCAATTCCGAAACGTGAAATTCGTGAAACTTTAATTCCAGCAATTGAAGGCAATCAGGAACCCATCGGCACGAAACCGCGCGCGTTACGCCATTATCATAATACTTTTTCCAATACACCGCGTCAGAGAGTGCCGCGATGAAAATAGATTTCAAAAATCCCGGGATTTAAATTTTTGGGAAGCAGCTGCGGTCGAGAGGAAAATGATTCAGAGCTTCTCGAAATTCGAAAGGGAGTATCAAGTTTGTTGGCAACGAGCGGAAGCCCGACGGTCACACGATATGTTCACTGTAATGGCGGAGTAAAGCTAGAGAGACGTCGCACTATGGGCCAAACCGACGAAATCTGTGTCAAAATCAAAGAACTTTCGGTAGAAATGAGATAGAGCGATGAAATTTTTTTCAAATGAAAGCTGAAAGTTTGCAGAATATGGGATAATTATGGACATTGTGGTATGAACGTTTTTTAACTTTGAAAGAATTCGTTAAACTTGCACAATTTCAAGAAAATTGTGGTTTCTTCAATACCACGCGCGGAAAAAATTATTTTTAACATGCGACACATCATTTCCCGTAGATTTTTTCACGCTGATTTTAAGTAAACGTTCAAGTACTTCATTATGATTATTTTTAATGTGTTTCATATATGAAAATACAATATTCCTTCAAACTAGTGGGTTACCAAATCATTTTAAAGAAAAAATGATTTCATAAGTTGTGTTCACAAAAATCGATTTCTTGCAAAATCCTGAGGTAGTAGACAAATTTTGAAACCAGATTTGAAATCTAAAAAAATTTTTTTTAATATTTTTCCGCGCGTGGTATTGGAAAAACCACGATTTTCTTGAAATTGTGCAAGTTTAACGAATTCTTTCAAGGTTAAAAAACGTTCGTATCAGAATCTCCATAATTATCCCATATTCTGCAAAGTTTCAGCTTTCATTTTAAAAAAATGTCGTCGCTCTATCTCATTTCTATCGAAAGTTCTTTGATTTTGACACAGATTTCGTCACTTTGTCCCACTGTGCGGCATCGTTGTTGCTGCGTCCGATCTGCGGCCAGACCGCACGACGCTTGTTCCTTGAACAGGTTGCACAGTCCGGGATATCTGTCAGCGGCATACCGTCGAGGAAAATCGTTCTCGAACGACAAGACCGTAATTTCGTTGGACATAGAATGCAAAGGCGCGTCAGCCAACTCCTGAAACTCCCTTGAATTCGATGATGTTTCGCTTAAGCGTCACCTCTACGCTCCGCGAGACAGCCACTGTCTTCCTCTGGCGATAAAACAAAATCTGTGCAACTTATCGCTTTGATCATCAGTGTAATAGTCAGAGGTCTCTTCCTGAAGATACAGTCAAAATTTCCGGTCAATCGTCCCAGTAATTTCCTTTTCATTAAGTTAGAAAATAAGTTTAAAAGTTCACTTTTGGTATATTACGAATTCCGACTTACGAATTTTGGAGATGTACCCGAAGAGTTAAACTATAAGATTCTGGGAAGATAAATTGATGTTTTTTCACATAGAAATTGTATTTTTGCTGGAGAAAACAATAGCTCTCTCGCGGAGAAAATAATAGCTTTCTCGCGGAGAAAATTGTTATGTCGCTTCAAAAGCCAGGTAGAGCAATTTAATAGCACATCCATGAAACGACACTTGTTACCGTAAACAGATTACCACGACTGTGAAGCGTGTTGTAAAGAAAAATACAGTGAAAGAGCTAGAAGCAGAACGAATCGTTGTGGAAGCGTTGGATCGAGCGAAACTCGCTCTAATTCGCGCGAATCCTGTTTATTCACAGGCATATGAATTAATACGTGTGTAATCATTTACAAATGGAATCACAGCTGATCGATTGGTAATAGAATTCTCGCATGGCTGCTAACTGTGGCAACAATACGAGTCATTAAGAGGCGTCGATAGATGGAACCGTGTCGCTCGGATGAATTCTATCAAAGTGTTTCAGTGTTTCGTAGTGAACCAACTGAAATTCTGCACATGTTATCCTTTGTGCGTATTGTAATCTTGTTTGCGCGAGTGTTTCTGCTGTTGGAAATACTTTCTTAACTCGATAACCATTTATTTCGTGTGTCTTTCTGGAACCTGTCGACAGTGTTGACTTTGTAACAACAATTACAACTGGGAGGACCATAACCATGACAATCAGAATCAAAATACAATAGTCTGAGAATTATTTCTTTGACTAAAACATCTTCGTTCACCACATAGATTGATAAACGAAACATTTCCTGCAGAAATTGCAATGAATGGAAACCATAGAAAAATTTCTTTCTTTAATGATCTCAATAAGATATTTCTCGAATTCTTTTAATTCGACCATTCTTTTAACAATTGCATGAAATCTACAGTCTTCTGATTAATATCACCAACGTCGGCGATTAATAAGTTTCCATAACCGATTATTTTTACGGAAGTTCTGGGATAATTGTTAGTTTTGGTCTCCGATTTCTCAAATAGTCGACGAGAAAATCTTTCGGCGAGAAGGCCACCGTCCATCCCAAGGAACTTGCAATCCTCGCCACGTTTACTTCACCTTCGCTACCCTGTTTCGTTTGCGCCAGTTCGACCCCTAATTCGTCGAGGGCGAGAGCCATAGCTGTGTGTGCCATTAACCCAAATAATTCAGCCTCACCCTCCTCCGATTCCCACCCTTTTTCGGAATCCTCGTAGCTTTTTCTCCTCCCTTAGTCGACAATCTTCCCTTTGAAATACAAGACGCTCCCGGAAATCCCGGAAAATAGCTGAGGAACGAGCCTGTTGTTCCTGGTGCTCCCCGTTTTGTTGATCAGAAACTATGTCGTACATTCTCTGCAGTAATGATGCTGGTAATGATGATGATTTTCAAGGGAATATCCTCGACTGAAAATGTCACGGTCGAGCTTGTTCGAGCTGTCTACATTAATTGATTGTTCCGCATCTTCGAGTATTTTTTTCTTCGAGCTACATTCGCGCGCGTCTCGCTGCAAATTAATCGTGAATTAATTACCGGGGCGCGCAGCCGATCCAGTTTCGCAATCATCGAAATGGCCGATGATTTTCAGGGAAATTACGGAGAGCTTCCGTGCCGATCAGTTCATGCTCGCTTTGTCCGTACGGTTTAATCGCGAGATAATTTCCCTTCGGCATTAACACAACACCGGCCGTCATTTAGCGCATTGTTTACCGATGAAATATCCAAGTGATTGATTCGACATGATATTCCTACCGAAAATATTTTCGTATTTTCCTCAGGCACCGTTTCACCTTTTTTTTGCCCGGAATTTTTCCATCGATTCCACGCGACAAAACGGTACCGGAAAAATCGTTCGCAGGGAACACAGAGTGCATGGGAGGGTGTACAAGGGATGTGATCATGTTGGAGAAACTAATTACGCGAGGATCGCTCGAAACTTAACGTTGACGGTCTAACGTTGCCCGGGATGGAGGGAACGTTAAATATCCGGTGTAATGAGGCTCTTAATCAACGCTGGGTAACCGATAGCACCGGAAAGAACAAGATCGACGAGTCAGGCGAAACTGAGAGCTTTAATAAAGCGGAATCGCGAAAATTATGCGCGAACAGTGTGTCTCGCAGCTAATAGGATTAAAACGACGGCGAATCTGCTCCGAGAAAAATGAACGAAAAATAGAGGACAGTACAATATTTCATTGCGACGCCAGTCTTCTAAGAGAATTAGAACTGAAATTGCGGTGAGATACTTTTAACACTTTCCGCTCGCTCGAACCTGTTTCAACTTCGGAAACTGAATTCATCTCGCGCAGAATAATTCCATTCTACATATATCAGATCACAAATAAAAAGAACTACTGGTACACTTTGTGAGGCAAATACTCCACTATGCCATGCTCAAGTTACTTCCGATTAAAACTGAAAACATTTGAGTTGGAAGTTGAGTTTCATTCCCATGAAATTGGAGGAGTTAATCTGATCAAATTTCAGATGATTTTGTTTTATTGTCTGGATGAAGAAGGGAAGATGGTCGGAATTGAAGGTGGAATTGTTTTGTTGTTGCAGGAGTGCCTGCCACGATGCGTGGACGCAATTGCGGCTGTCGCCGATGTTTGGCTGCATCTGTCCGATGAATCAGGCGAAGAAACGTTGCGACAAGATCTTCTCTATGGTGAACCGCAATCCGTGCGTTGGTGAGTATGACCGATCCCGGCCGATTTTAGGATCGATTGAACGTTGTTTTCGCCTTTTCTCTTTTCTCTATGTATACGTTCTCTACACACGCGATACAACCATGTATATCTCTCTCTATATATATATACAGACATCCGTATTAACAGCGGCGTTACACACGAGACTGTTTTACGCTTACGACATTGTTTTCGTTCCTTTTTTCGTTCTGAATTGCCCTCAAGCGCCAGAGACACACTTTGCGATGTTGAATGGGAGAACGAGTATATATATATATATATATATATATAATATATATTGTATAATATTATATGCATATATGTATAATATCAGGGTGGTCCACACAACTTGCACACCTATGAATGGTAATAGTATTTTAGAGTTATTTAAATTGAAATATCTCCTGAACTACTAACTTTTCGACATACATAGGTTAGTACCTTTTTATAACGAATGTCCAGCTGCATCGATTCATGTATTAAAAACTAGCTCATTCCATTTAAAAAAATGAAGTTGACTTTCATACGTCCTTCACGCGTCCATCTGTATACAAATCTGTATACAACTTCTGTATACAAAACTTTTTCTTGCAACGCATACTTTGGAAGTTATTATAGGTGTGCAAGTTGCGTAGACCACCCTGTATATAATATTATACATAGATAATATATGTATGTGTACATATGTATATTATATATATAATATTATGTATAGTGTATATAATATTATATATAATAATATATTATACGTATATGTATATTATATATTCGCATACATTATACATATATGTATATATATATATATATATATATATATATATATGTATACATCGTAACGTTGGTTAACCGTATTTTACATAGCGCACCTTGTGGAAGAGGATTTGTTGGTGTTGTGTCAAGTGAATCGTCTGTACTTTTGATCTTTTTGTTCTATTCTTTTAATTTCTCTGTTTCCGTATGATTTGATCAGAACGATTTACCGCCGTTCTGCATTTAGCTGATCGTTTCTTCGATCGATGTGTGCGTCCCAATTAGGGAAATCCTCTTGGTTCTGGACCTGACGAATTATTCATTGCTTCGATGGCTGATTAATATCGATTAAATAGGTGACAAACCGATTCGGGGTATGGTATTTGTTCAACCTTCTGTCTGTGTATGTGGAGCAAATGCATCCCAGGCTGATAAAAACAGAAATAAAAAATTGATAAATGGAAAATATCCAAAGATTCCCTAGGAATGCTATCTGTTATCTTTTAAAAATCAATGGAATTTCACAAATATCTATGCAGACAAATTTTGCTTTACATTTTGCTGGAAAAATGTAGAGTCCAATTACACCGCTGTACACGGTTAACATTAGAATACCAGTGCACAGAGAGAAAGTTAAAAACGATCAAGAAGGTTGCTCAGCATCTATAAATGCATTTGCTATATAATTATGAATTTATAATCTATTTTTGCTCACCGCAAAATTCGACTAACATCCTCACCCAGACGAATTTTCTCCTGTTTAGGGGTTCAGGTCGAGAAAATTCGTTTCCGCTCGTAAATCGCCAAGTTTTCCGTACTAAAGTAATCGCCATCGCTCAGAAATGCGTCGTAAAGATTAGAGTAGGCTCTTTCTGTAAATGATGAACGCGTGCGTAGTATACTTCCGCTTATCGCTTCCGGTTCTTTCGCTCAGCCCGTCGAAGTCGAAGGAACGGGACGAGCCGACTCGATGGAGCAATTACTTATGGCGATACCACGGTGTTTAGAGCCCGTGGAACGATGTTATATGGCCTCCTTCGGATAAGCTCCTTTCTCCTTAATTAACCAAAAGCCACCGGGATCGAGATTTCGATAAGGATTTTATCGCGTGCCAGGCTTGACCTTAATTTTACTCTAATCTTACCCCCTTAGAGCAACATCTTCTTGCTCGATCGCGCCGGACCAGGCATGTTTGGAGATTCATCCGATCGAGACCGATCGTGACATCGATCGTCTTCCATATGTCTTTCAGTCATACTTTGACTGCCGCGTTGCCCGTGTATCGATGCCACAATCTCTTTATTAAACCTCCAACACAATTATTATCACATTTTCTTACGAGATCGATAAGAGGATCATTTTTGTAAATCATTCTTACTGTTGCGACAATAGAATGATCATAACATACAGTCCGAAATTCAATTAATCGGTTGATAAACTACCATTGAATAAATTAATCATTGAACCATTCCCTGAATCCTTTTCGGCGCCACGAAGTATTCAGAACGTTTGAAGGATTTCTTATAATGTTTCATGTAGATATTTTGTTAGAAAGGTTGTTGGTCCAGGATCCAGAGATTTCTGGTTTGCGTGACCGATTTTGGTGCGGTATGGGTGATCGAATTTTGTCGTGCGTCTCGATAGTGCTGGAAATTCCGTGTTGCATTCTGAAGTACCCTAATTGTCCATCGAACACTCAACATAATAGCTTATACTTATATTAAAATAAGCGGCGCTGAGATATGTTCTCTTTTTGAAATTTCACCGACCCATTTCTCTCATAAATCCATAAAATCCGCAACTCGTGACAATTCTCAACAAATTCACAAAAATCAGAGACGCAGTACTCAAATACTTTTCGAAGCCACTAGGACACTATCGATCGAGAACAATATAAACAGTGTTATCCGACGAGAATGCACCACCCACAATTTCCATCACCGCTCGATTTCGCCCGCACAAGATCACGCACCTGATCGCCTCGGATCACAACGTAGATCGCGTCCAAAGTAAATTTGCAACCGGCGGAGCACGCATGTGCGACGTGCAAGCGTTTGTCACTTGTCTTTCTAGCGTTTCTGCCAGGTAAACGCAGACCGAGCGAACCACCGTGGTCAGTCTGGGATCAAGTTTGTCCGTTTCAGCATCGGCGAGTCGATCGAGAACGAGCAAAAGAGTAGAAATGCAAACAGACGAAACGACAACACACAGAACCCGCGGTCGTATGAACGCTTTGCAGCTCGAGTTTAGATCGCGTTACCGAAACCACGTGAAACCACGAAAATCGGGCTACAGAAAGAGAAAAAGAAATGAAAGAAAAGTTTACTATACGTGAAAGAATGAATGAAGCAGAGACAAAAGACACGTAGCCGTTACCAAACGCATCCACGGAGATTATACTTGAAAGAGAGTAGAACCGAGACAAATGACAGCGAGTTTGCTCGGGATGGAAGAGGAAAAACGATTCCGGACGTGTTCGCGCGAAAAGTTCGCGAATCTGCGAGCCAACGTACGGCAGGGTCAACCGAGACCCGGCCTCGGGATCCTAGGACCTCGAGGAACGTCTGCACGAGCGCACCAGCACCCCCCAAGTACGCATCCCGCTCGAAAAATTCGCGTTCGAAAACAAATCCGCGTGCATAATCGATCGATCGCGATTTTCTCGTATCTCCCTGTAAAATTTACAACCCTCTGCGCGCCCCTAGATTGATCTGGGGCGAAGAATAAAGGAACACGCGAGCTTGAAACTCGCCGATAAAATTTAGCATAGTCTTTTTCCTTTCCGCCCTTCCGGCTGCTTATTAGTTTTATTGTCGCGCCGTTTCCATGCATCGTATCGCTGACACGAATCCATCGTCGACTGGAATTATGTTAATGGATCCGTGATCGAGGCTGATGCTCGGATCGAAGCGGCCTCTTAGGAATCGCAACACGATCGCAGTATTATTGTAATTGGACTGCGGATTTTATGCATTGGCGACGGGAACGAGCCAGTCAAATTCCGCGAACAAGCCTGTTCTAAAATATTTGTCCTAGTTTTCGAAACATTCTTTGAAAAATGTCTGGTATCTTGTATTTATTGTAGGCGATTTTTAATCTGGATAAAAATTGGCAGTCCCATTATGACGAATCGAAATTTGTTTTGAATTCGTTTTATTTCTTTATTTAATGGTTTTTGGAACGGTTTCGAGATCTCGATGCACGCGGATAACAGTTCGAAAGCGTTCGAGAGGGGATGCGAGCAGATTATGCACCGCATGTATTTTTTGCATGAAAGAAACGGAGAAAGCGAGAGAATGATAGAGAGATATGTTTGTCTCTGTTTCTTTTAGTAAACCGAGTGGGTCAAGCACGTTTTCTCAGCCTGCATGCGGTTTTCCGTCTTTCTATCTAGGTAATGCGCATGCCTCGTTGATTAACAACCCACTACGACTGTCTACTCTATGCTACTCGATCGTTACTCACTATACTCTATCCTTGGTACCGGTCGTTTTCTTGCTGGACCGCGTTGGGATCGATCTCCGATCGATTGCACTTTATCCTGAATTGAATTTTTGGAATTTATGAGGAAAGTGTAAAGTATGACACAATACCAGAAAGATACGAGAAATGTGTCATTTCAAGATGGCACTTTAAACAGAAGCAAAGGGACATTTACAATTTGTTCTCGTAGAAAATTTTCCGAATTACTCCAGCAATTTTCTCTATTCCCCGTCATCAACTTCCGTCATCCTCGACTTCCAAAAATGTACACTCGATACATGGGTCAAGAGTGACCCAGTGATTTCCATCATTGTACACGAATTACCTGTGAACCGATTTTTTCTATCCCAAAAAGAAAGTATACACGGTGAAACTAAACATCTAACTATATCATCTTAAAGTATTCGTAATTTGTTTGTTGAATGCTGAATACATATATTTTTTACCCCATAATTGCACATCAAAGAGGATCTATGTATTCAGTATTTAAACGACATCAATTGTATCGGCTGCTCTGAATATTTAAAGTATCGGATACTTCGAAAAACATCTCAAGAATGTCTCTGTAATCGTCGATTCAGAAAATCGTTACATTTGCTGTTTCATTACGTTTCTCGAATTCGACAAATTGCCCTTTGTATCCCGAAAAAAGAACTAAAAACCAATTACTAGAATGCAAACCTCACTAGACGCCACGTAATTCTCGTTTAGAAAGTCATTTTATAAAACAAACATTTCACCATTAATTTAAACTGACAGACACAGCACGATTTCCAAAAATGAAATTTTATCGATGACACGGGGAACCAAATGGGGTAAAAAATGTATAGAATTAAACACAAAGTACAATTATATTTTGCAATCACACCGATGTACTTCCATAAAATATCGAACTATTCAACGATAGAATTCTATAAAATATATATACATAATCTACATCGATGCAATGTGTTCCTCTCCGTAATTAACAATACAAAGTTACACTCCACTTACTAGATTTGTCCTGTATATACAATATTAAATAAAATACTGTGTAACTAACCAAAAACATTTGACACCATATACAGGGTGTCTCAGTTGAAGGAGGCCACCTGAATGTCTCCTTTATTTTTAATGGCATAAAAATATATTTATATATTTATAACTTAAATGGTATCGAAGGAGGAGTATCATGGAAGAACAATTCTTCTTTGTCCGGTTATTTTTCCATAGTTTTTTCAAGGCCATCGATATTTTTTATCGGGAAAACTTGTTTTTTATTCCATCTTGTTAATGACTTACGCATATTCAAATGTATTTTTTCAGCCGCTATAAGATGGAATAAAAAAAATAAGTTTTCTGAATAAAAGAATAACGATGACCTTGAAAAAGCTATGTAAAAAATAACCGGACAAAAAAGAGTTGTTATTCTATGATACTCCTCCTTCGATACCATTTAAATTGTGCCATTAAGAATAAAGGAGATATTTAGGTGGCCTCCTTCAGCTGAGACACCCCGTATAAACAATGCGATGTTCCCTGATCAAACACTCTAATGCGCTTAGCAGTAGTAAGGAGAATTTTTCCCAAATATCTCGAACATCTCTCGTACACATATCGAGACATTACTACATTCGCAGATTCGAAGCTCGACTCCGCAGAGACTAATTGCTCCTGCAAACGTCTCGCGAATGTGAAAGTGGCGGCAATCAGCACAACCGTAGGGTGGTCTGGTGTCACGGGTTGTTTTCCTTTTGGGCGAACGGGGTGGGCTCCAAGGACGGGAACGTGGCGAAACACGACGCGCAAAAAGATCGCGTGGAAGAAGAAGCGGGGGCGCCGGGGGTTAAACGAACCAAGTCGTAATCGGAATTGACGTTCGACCTCGGCAACACGGGACTTCCTTTTGCGCGCTGGCAGCTCCTTGGAAACTCCGTGGCGTAGGAGGAGAGCACACCTAAGCAAACGCTATACACGCCCCCTTGTCCCCCGGCGCCGCGCCAGCTTCGAAGCCGCTTCAAAGCCGAGGAATGATCCTCGAGCGGAACACGCCCGAGATACCCTCGTCTTTTTGCCAGCCCCGTGAGTTTGATTGGCTCCTCCGGGGACGCTAATGGCCCGCGATACCAGACCTTGTTGCTCGAGTAATTTGCGGAATAATTTCGCTAATGCGCCACTTTCGCGAGCCCCGTCCTACGGAGACCGATACCCGCCGGGCTTTCTTTCGTAGGGAGCGCCACATGCTGTTATTGGACTCGTGGTCAATGATTTTTTTCATTGGCAGGGATGTTGCCATGTGTTTTCTGAGATTTTATAGAATTCTGTAATTGTGGATTTCAATTAATTCTTAACTGATGAAACGGGGATTCCTGACACACCACACAAGATTTCACAGAAGTAATAATTCGATTATAGTTATTAGAAACCAAAATTAGAATGATATTCGTCTCGCGTCATATACCAAAATAGATCTCGCTCGCTTGTTTCCAAGAAATTATCGAGAAATTACGATGCCGAGAATAAACTTGATGCACATCAATCTTCATTCATCTCTCATTTCCCTAATTTCACTCGTGCCTTTATGATAACTTGACAGATTATCAAGAAATCAATACAATCAGAGGCTAAGTACTTACGGGAGAGTAGCCTAGTTTCAACCAATACCTAGGTTGAACCACTGCGTATAATATGAGAAAGAAAAATACTTGATACTTTACCTACTGGAAGCCTATTAATAGGATTTTCAATAATTGTGCTGTACCTCAAGAAAGCATAGAAATTTCCTTTTTCATTGCAATCTTAAATGAAACTATTAGATGACATTATTGAAGGTGACTTGTTAGTTCACAATATAAAAATTGCTGTTGCTATTGAAGATTCCATTAAAAAGTGTTCAGCCATGTACCATAGATTTTTCAAAATTAGGCAATATAATCACTGGTCGGTAATGTGTTAACTAAGGCGGACCCAAACATTATCATCCAAAGATAAACAAGTAAAGTACTAAACATGTTTTTCCACATAGTCGAACTATTTGAAACAACAGTTAGAACCTTCATCTTGCTCCTACAATCAAAATTATTCAGAGAACTCGAGAAATATCAGTTCAGAGACTTGGTGCACCCTGGGACCGATTAATTCTTCTGGTCTAGAGATTTTGATACTCACACACGTGATCGGCAGAGTATTCTCCCCTAACCATTAACTATATCATCGCACCCTAACCACCCTTACGCTCAACTATTCACAAGTCAAATACCGTAAAGAGAGAAAGAAGAAAGGAAATCAATCATACCGAGCAACCATACCATTGCACCCATACATCTCATACAATCGGCAATGTTATTATCGCCAACCACCACCACTGTATACATACATCAGAGCAATAAAAAGCAAAAAAGAAGAAACGAGAATCAACCCTATCCAGCAACCATATCAGCCCACCCTAAGCTACCTTTCCATACCACACAACTATTACCACCACCGTTTACAAGTCAGAAACTACAAAACCAAAAAGGTAGAAAGGAAAACAACGTACCCTCTAATCCACTCGTACGCTCCACATACTCAGTAGCATTTAACTATATCACCATCCACCACTGTACATAAGCCAACCAGCAAACAAAGAAGAAATGAGAAATAACCCTACCCAGCAACCATATCACCCCACCCAAAGCTACCTGTACATCCCACACAACTATTAACACCAGTATATCTCACCAGCCACCACCACCACCACCACCACCACCGTTTACAAGCCAAAAAACACAAAACCAAAAGAAAGTAACAAAGAGAGAAAAAAACAAGCACGAACCACGTTGAACCCGTGCACGTCTACCGATGCGATCACGCACCCCACTCACCCCGTTCTCGTCCGCGTCTTTGCTTCTCTGTTGCAGAGTTCCTGCCCTCCTCGACCTCCGTAGACCTGTCGGGCACGGACTCAGCCCTGTATCCGTTCGACCCGCAGCAGGAGAGCTACCAGGGGATCTGGTTACCGCCGACCAGTATGTACCCCTATTTTCTGTTCCCCGGGGCCGCGCGAACCTCGTACTACGACCACGAGAGCACGTACGACGTCCAGGATCCGGGGCAGAGGCCTCATCACGGGCATCGTCATCATCACGGCCATCATCAGGAAGCACCGGAGTTGCCTGGCAGGCCCGGTGTCCTCGTGGTCGACGCGTACGAGCCTCGTGCCGATTACGAGAACCGGCAGAAAGATACGGATGAACGGTCGATGGAGGGACCTGGCAGCTTCTATGATCGCGGCTCATCTTCTTCTTCCTCTTTCTCTTCTTCTTCTTCTTCTTCTTCCTCTTCATCTTCTTCTTCTTCCACGTTGTCCAAGCATGATCGTGCCTCCAGCACAGTGCACCTGCAGCCAAGGCACTCCCAAAGCGAGCATGACCATCACCAGCACTACTACCAGCACCACCCTGCACCACCCGCACCACCGTCCGTTGCAACGTCGTCTTCTTCTTCGTCGTCGTCCTCGTCGTCGTCTTCGTCCTCGTCCTCGTCGTCGTCGTTGTCATCGTTGTCGTCGTCGTCGCCCCCGAGTTATCTACCGGCTCGTCCAACGCCTACCGTGGACGAGACGAAACGAATCGAGAGACCGGACCTGGTGCACCGGAAGAAATTCGCACCAAGGCCCACCTACGAGCACCGGGCGATCTTCGATCGCGCCGACGACGACCTCGATGACCGTGAATTCAAGATCGGCGCGCTGCCAGTCGACCGGCTCTTCGATCTCCGAGAGGCCTTCGAAGGGTTCGTCGACCAAGGTTCGTACACCGGTGTCAAGGTGCGCCAGACACCATCGATCGTCGCACACGCAGACCGACGGATCACGAAATAGCAGGTCGTCACCGCCATACTTTATATCACACTCTCCGACCATCTATATAAATAAAAATCAAATGCTGTGTCACTTGAGGACGGCTGGACCGATTTGGCTGATTCTTTTTTGAAAATGTTCGTATTAGTCCGAACTAGGTTATAGGATAAGAAAAATTGGAAAAGTATCACGAAAAAATGGAAAATTCGGGAACAAAGGAAAATATTGCTTCAAATGATCTCAGGAACCTCCCATTTCCGGCTGTTGAAGGAATTTTGGGACATCCTATATAAAAATCGTGTACTATGCTAAAGCAGAACTAGATGAAACGAAAATACAAATTCTCTTAAGTTATTCTCGTGATGAATTCGAAAACTCAATCCATCACGAACTCCGGGACACGAAAAAGTGAAACAAAAATCATACACCGTACTAATTGTAAGAGGAGACTCAACAAAATTGATATAAAATTCCAAGTTTCCTTGCACTATTCTCCTCGCGAATTTGCAAGAAATCGAATAACAAACTTTGCTCAATCCATCACGAATTCCAAGACGCAAAAAGGTGAAATGAAAATTATAAAGCCGTCCCGAAGCAAGAGTCGCAGAATCGATATAAGATAGACACGAGCAATTATGCTGAGTTCGGCATCGACGGCTTGCTGTTTCGGAAGCTGCGCACGCCAGGAGCCAGAGGAGACGCAGCAAGTTGCCCCTAAAACAAAGTTCGCCGCTCGATACTTCGGAGGAACTTTTTTATCGGCGACTTGCTGGTACGTCCGCCGGTTTCGGGGGACCGATTAGCGGCGCTCAACTGTTGATCAACGGGAAACTCGGGGCAGCGAATCACAACCCCGCCCCGCCCCCGGAGAACCAGGAGGAGGAGGGGAAATCGGGGGGTTGTTCGTCGGTTTTCGACGGACAGTTAGGCGATTTCGATTGATTCGGTAATTTCGCGGTCTCGCGAAACATCGGGCCGCGTCGCGATCTCGCGAGCTCGTGGAAATAGATCTTAATGTTTCAGGCGATCTTTCACTGTTCCGTCTTTGGGCGACATTGCTCATCTCGGGGACAAGTTCCAACTTTCGTCGTAAAGTCATCGATGAGTACAAAAATGTTTGAATGCAGTGCCATAGCGTTGGTCAGATAGAGTCTTCATTTCGTATTTTATTATAGCGATTCGTATCAGTATCAGAAAAACGTTATTTCTGATGTACAAAGTATTCATTTACTTCTACTGTAAACTTTACTCTTATTTAATAAGTATTCCTTATAAATAGTTTTAATTCTCCCATTGTTTCGAATGCATTAAATTAAATTGAATGTCAGTAAAAGTAATGAACATCATTAGTTAGGAAATAAAAACAGCACAAGAAACAAAAATTGTTCTTTATCTTCACGTACTGACTCAGTTAAAAGCGGTTTTAAGAATCGTTTCAGAAATACGAAATTAATGATTTGTTCATTGAAGTTTAATACAGTGCGTTCTAGTTCACGAAGAGCTATCAATTAAATTTAATGATCTCGCTGATCAGAAGAGAACCGTGGACCCTACTCGAAGTGGCCAAGGGGTAGTCTAATTGTTTCCGAGATGACGGTCAATTTCGCTCGGAGATTCATATCGATTTCAACCATTTTTATCCCGCGTGTCCGATTGAGACGCGGGTGTCGTTTCCCTCCATGCTCCGTTACGCTTGCTCGTTTACAGTGAAGGTCATCTCGCACCCGGACAACTCGACCAGCTTCGAGGTGATCGAGTCGCAGCTGGAGAACCCCCTGATCGACAGTAACCACAAGGATCTACTGAGGATGAAACAAGTTCCCGTTCCTGACGGCCATCACCACAAAAAGCACCATAAGATGGACGATCATGATCGTAAGTACATGTCATCGATCCCGCTTTACCTTACCGTCGAACGAAAATCATTCCAGAATTGATCGTTCAACTATACCCTCTAGATTCTCATTAAAGACAAAAAAATGTAGATCATTATGAGATTTGTTGCGCGATAGCCTAAATAGTAAATTAGCCCATCGATCAAACTATAGAATCAACCCTTTAGATCCTCATTGAGGAAATTATAAAAAAAAACGTAGATCATTATGAAATTGGTTGTGCGATAGTCTAAAGAATTAATTGGTCCATCAATCATCCGATAGAATCAGCCCTGTAGATTTTCATGGAAGAGATTGTAAAGAAATATATAGATTGTTGTTCAATTTGTCCAGCGATGGTTTAAAGGGATAATTGATACATCCATCAAATTATAGAATATGACTTGTTAAATGAAATATTGAATGTTGTTCGTTGAGTGAAAACCTAAAGGCTTAATTGGACGATCGATCAAATCACGGAACATAATTTGTCGAACGAAATATTGAATGTGTTGGACGATAGTTTAACATGAAAATACAATGACTGTGTCAATCTTGAAACAATGTTAATAGATATTGAAAAATGAATTGGGCTCGGATGTATCACTAGCTAACGTCATATGAATTGTGTAGAATTTCTAGCATTTTCCAAAATATTTTCTAATGTTAATCGTGTACAGGGTGGTAATTGGACGCCATGCAATTGTGGAGCAAAATGAGAGAAAAACTTTGTTTGCTTAAGTATTTGTGAAATTTTATTGATTTTCTAACGATAAATATACATAAACAATCTGAAATATATTACGATAGCATTCCTAGAAAATTTTTGGAAATGTTCTATTCGTCAACTTTTTATTTCCATTTCTATCAGCCTGGGGTGCGTTTGCGCCCCATACACAGAGAGATGGTTTAACAGGGACAACGTAAACAAAATCCAACTGCTGCGAAGAAGCCAAACACCGGAACAGATAAAGAAAACGAACTCAAAGAGATTCAAACAATTCGACCCACGTAAAATCGTGAAATTCTGTTTCCACCTACCGTGTCTCGTCAACTATACCGTTCGGAAGCATCTCAGCGCGAGTCTCATGTATTAATTCATATTTCCGCGGGTCAAAGTAGCTTCTAATTGGACTACGGCTCGGGGGAGACCGCGTGTCTGTCCTGCGAGGCAGGATTTCCGTCGTGTTATCAACGATTTATTCCGATGGAGAAAACGGGTATCGAAATCCGGGCAAAAAGTTGCCGCCGCGCGATTAAACTTCGCGGATACGCCGCCGGGAGAAATAATACGCGCAGATACGAGCAGGAACAGGAAATTAGGGTACTCGGGGCTGAAATTAAATTAAACTTTCGCCGCGATAAGTCGCGGAGCCCACGGAGGAGACGCGATACCGAGGCGCGACCACGATCGATTTACCCGCGAAAGTTCTCGCGCGGACCGGAACGAGAAAAATTTACGAGCTGCAACGACTCTTGCCCCGGCAAGAGTAATTTAAATGGGGCCACGAATTCGCTGGATACCTCCGTAGCTAGGCTGCGTCACGGTCCCTACAGTCCTGGGTCTTGAATTTTGCTCTGAAAATATCCTGGACAATTTTTTTGGAGGTCTAATTGTGATTGGATCCAGTTCTACAATCTTTTTATGCGTCCAGCAATTTTTATGCAGCCCTTAATAATTAACTACAGGCCCTAGAATTTTTGTATACGTCCCACAATTTGCCTGTCAGTCACACAATTTTTCTAGTGGCTCCACAATTTTCTCGTAGTTGATGGTACCGTTGAATTTCGCATGGGGCGTGGATCAAGATAAGACAATTCCATGAAAAGTTAACGGTGTTATTGTTGACCGCAGCGGGGATAATAAGTTACCGCGAAACGAATACATATTTTCCCGCAGCTCCCTGTAACTCATGCAGCTTGATGGATGCGCGAGCTTCTACGCGTTAACAGGTACAGAACCGTGGTCAGCATAATTATAGCCGGGCCGGTAAATATGCGCTACTTTAGCGGTTGTAAATTCCTCCTGGACAGCGCGTTCAGCTGGTCGGCATCGCGGAAAATACGTGCGCGCGAGTTTTCCGTCGTGTTCGACGATTAAAACTGTCTGCCCGACTATTTCGAACCCTTCAGGACCGAGGTGATTTAGTACTTTTTACCCGGAACGATGATTGTTTCGTGTTAAAAAAAATTGTCTGGAATTATCGACCCTGATGGTCCTACAATATCCGGCGTATGAACTCCTATCAACGGTTTCCGGATAACACGAACAGATAAATCAACAGATTAGAATCAGTAGAATATCCTTTATGGTGTCAGACTTCATTAACAGGCGGCAAGAGTTCAGAATAACGTATACAGACTCGCAATTTTTTTATTCGGGCTTGTAACAAAAATTCTGAAATATATGTTTTCTTGATTCTTACAAGTTATAGAAGGTGTCACCTAAGACAAGCCGCCTGAATGACTTCTACATTTTTTGACATAGCAAGAAATGTTTCGGATGAAAGTTGTTCGGTTTCGAGGGGCCCATTAGTTGGTGTACATAACTTTTTTCAGGTGAAAGTGCTTAGGAGATTAAAAGGTCAACCTAGTTTTTTATGCTTCTATGTTTGTAGCCCTCCACGAGACAATTTCAACGATGTAATCATTCGAAGTTATTCAAGGTGATAAACGTAAAAGAAGGATGGAAAATATAAATTCACTGCTTTACCTAATGGGATGTTCTCAGTTTATTTACGTTTCTAACCTTAAATGACCTTGAACGACTATCTCGTTAAAATTGTCTCGGGAAGGGCCACAAACGTAGGAGTTTAGAAATATGTGGTTCCATTTCTTAAGAAACTAGGTTGTCCTTCCAATCTCTAACCTTCACCTGGAAAAAGTTATGAACACCAAGTAATGGACTCCTCAAAACCAATTTCAATCTCAAAAAATGTAGGAGTTATTCATATGACTTGTCTTAGGTGACTCACCCTGAATACATGCTGAAAATTTCGTCATGAATGACGACATGAATGACACTGGCTGTGTATTATTTTTAACCCCGGCTCCTAGCGTACTCGTGCAGTTCAGCGACAATAATTCCCGCTCGATTTCACCTGTCGAATTTCGCGAGCGGCTCGTACAGAGGGTTCTCAGTCACGAAGCAAATTACACTGATTCCGGACCTCCGGCGATGTTTAATCGCCTCGAAACGAGAGCATACGTGCCACAGGATATCGACGGTGGACGGTCCCGGAAAGATGAGCGAGAAAATTCGTCCTACGGAAAGACGGATGTGGAATCCGTGGGACAGGAAGGCGTAGACCCCTCGGCGCAGCAGTGCGAACTATAACGCATCGAGAATTGATTGCGTCCGGATCGGGCGGCGAGTAATTATCCTTGGTTATCCTTTAATCCGGCGATTACCCGCGTATCGATGTTCCGTCCGGTGATTGATTCGAGCGAAACGGATTCGCACGGTTCGCCGGGCATCGTCGGCCGATCGTGTTCGGCTATCCATCGGACCGTTCGGAAGAAAGGCGGATGACTGATTTTTCTGATCGATGGCAACACCGTTCGCAATCCATTACTTCAACTAGTTTATAATTCTCGTCGGTCAGCCACTAAGAATCTTCGTCTTCTAACGTTAATTAAATTCGCGGCGACTAAAACGCTCGGTTTCCTGTTATTTATCTTGGATTCTACTCGATTCAATCTGCAATTTCATCAGTAGACTTCAGTTTGTTGCGATTAACCGATTGTATTTCAATCCCTCGCACAGTGGTCCACGTGGTCGACCTAGCAGTTCATTTGGTACACAATGACTCGTCTCAGGTCGGAATTTAATGCATCTACATTACTTTCTAAGTAGTTAGCAATGCCGAAAATGTCAATGTTAATGAAATTTTATTAACCATTATAATTAGAACAAGCATTTAAAAATGAACATTTTGTGAATATGAGGTAATAATTTACAAAGAAGCACTCCATTCCGATTTTGATGACATTTACAACTTTTTCCTTTTCATATACTGGGGACTTTTTTAGTTTTCGAAATACAGTGAAGTCGCGTTACGTCTCAGCGACCGCCTACCCAGGATTTGTCAAGTGTTATATGTACATACAGATGTACAGGTTTTGTCTAACATATTTTTCGATGCAGTAAATAAATTAGAAGATGTATATTTGATAAATTGATTTTATGAGCATTTAAATAATTATTATATTTTAATGTTTAATCCTCGGACAACGGACGATAATTATAGCTATATAATTGGTAATGCTTAGAACTGTTCACAGCTGTAATTATTAATTATTAAAAATTTACTTTTGACGATATCTCGTGTAGACTATAGTCTTTCCGATATCCTCAATGAAACAGCTATTCGGTTAGTTTAATTGCCACAAATTGGGTACTTAAATAACAATTTGGATGTTCCCGGCGAAAAATGACTCCGGCACAGCACTCTGAGGGTTAAGGGCCTTGGAGCACGTTTTCCTGTTATCCGATCTAGCCCAAACTTTGCACAGATTTTTTTAATTATTCGGAACAATGCTGGGGGATGCCGTAAACGAAATGTTGAATAAAGTTTGCGTCAAGTATCAGATATACAAGAATACCGTGTTGAGCGTTGAGGTGCCAGGGAGGCGTGAAACTTGTACAGATGGCCGAGTTTAGGATAATTCCGGGTCTGTTTTTCGGTGTATCCGAATGGGAAGCAGTTTCGCCTGGGAAAAAGGAACCCCGTTGCAACGTGGAGATGCGTTCTTGGCTCGAGATCCTCGCAGCGTGCGAGGGCGAAACGAGCTTCCGGTCCCGGCAGTCCGCTCCGGCGAAATTGAATATATGAATGGGAAATTCCAGCTTGTCCGGGGCCCGTCGAGAGTTCGACTCTCGAACCCGGAGAAAATAGCGACTCGTTAGGTTGCCGGGGACCGGTTCGCCGCGCCGTCGAAACGGGCGAATAAGCGGCCGAACGGATTTTAATTAGAGACACGACAAGTGGAGGCAAATGCGCGCTCGTTCCGCGATGATGAAAGACGGCTTGATTACACCTAAGCGCCCCGGAAATCACCGGATCGACGAAAGCGAAGACGAGCAAAGCGAAATCACCGAAGAAATCGCGACGATCATTCGTGTTGTTGACTATTATTTGGGGCCTGTGTGTGTGCAAAGTAGGTGTGAGGTGGCATCAAAGGGGTGGCGTCTTTTAAAAAATTTTTAATCTACTTCTTTTGGGTACCGTTGGAGGTCAACTATCTTTCTATAAATGCGCGTGGTACTATTAAGTTTTACCATTGAGTTTTTAAAAAGTATATTTTTCCCTTTTGTTAATCAGCTGAATTGAAAGAGATTTTCTTTTCATGTGTTACAAGAGTTTTATAGAATAGTGTAACTATATCGCTGAAATAAATGCCGGAAGCATGTTACTTATTTAAATAAATAAACTAAATTGGTGCGGCCAGTATGCACTAAAGAAAGTGCGGAAGTTCCACTGTGTAAAGAACGAAAATTGGGATTCGTCGGAGTTTGCTTTAGCCGTTAATAGTTAAATATAGAAACGGAGCTTCGCACATCCCACATTTAGCCTCTTTATCTCATTTATTTATGCATCGTTTATTCTCACCTTATTAATGTCTTACTCGCCTCCGTTTAATTAGCGCAGCTTTCGTTTTTCTACGTACATATCAATTGTCAATTCTTTCTCTCACTTCGTCCTTTTGTTGTTACCGAACCGCGGGTTTCCATGCATAGTAAAATGTCTTCACCATTGTTCGTTTATGTGAGAAAGAGATTAACTTTGATATACAATTCCTTTAATGGAAAACCGTATAAAAATGAACAGGCGAGGAAATATATACATTATTCATCGGTAGACTATGGATCTTTATGCAAAATAAAATATTTCTGTATCAAAATGAAGTCTTTGTGCTTCAACTGCAAAACATTGCAACTGCAATCAAGTGTAATATTCTTTCTGTTTTTAACAATTTCGATAAGTCGGAAACAATATATTTGCATTTGTAAATTCTTTGAATTTTGCCAGTGTTAAACATTTCATCTATTAATATTTCTCATCATTATCATTAATCACGCATAAAATCCGCAGTCTATCGATCGAATCAAATGAACAGCACTTAATTTCCGTGGAAAGAAGCCCGACTTAATCGAACGTAATTGCAGATCAATTAATCTGCACTACAATCGTAGCAATTAGTTTAACGCAATGACAGAATAAACTGTAACGAAAACAATACAGAATCTTATTCTGTTTAAAATGCAAGTTTCCGTTCCAATCTTTGTAAATCGTCTTTTGACGTCTCGCAAACGATCCGAACCGTTTAATTCCAGCGTCGCCATTATTCTAATCGGTCAATTTGTATTCTAATAACCCGGAGGCCGCGCTAATTACTCAGGCTCAGCGACAAGCGGATTTAACAATTTCCCCGGTTGATGAATGAACGGGGCAAAAACGGTTCCGCGTATATTTTTTCACGCGGTTTACCCTCTCGACGCGGTGGCACACGGTGATTTAACTTGTTATTCTAGCTGGCGAAATTATTTTTCCTTCCACTGTTTGTTGTGGTGATTTACTCCTGTTCTCTTGTGTAAATATTCAAAAAGATTGAACGTCAATTCCGTTAGCCTTTCAATATTTTGGAAATTGTCGCTTGGAACAGTTTCTCCATATTTTTCAACTGTTTTCGTCTATCTGAGGAACAATTAAAATTATTACGTTTATATAAGACATACACTGGGTTTACGAAGTATTCGTACATCTTTTAAAAATTAATAACTTTTTTATAAAGTGTACCAAACGACCTGGTTTTTTTTATAATTTAGTAGAAGCATTGGTTTACAGGAAAAAAAGATCTACAGAATGATCTACAGAACATATATTTTAAATTTTCATTAAGGGCCCAAACAAAAAAGTTTTAAAAAGTACCTTTTTCATTTTTGCATGTAACCTTGTAAATTATAATTTTCGGAAAATGTTTTCTTCATATCATTTCGTAAACCAATGCTTCTAATTGATTATAAAAACTTATTAAAAAAGTTATTCATAATAAATTTATATACAAAATAAATAAAAATATATACATACTGTTCATTTTTAGTAGCAAGTATGTTCAGTGATTGAACAGATGTCCTGTGTTCCCCGCTGGCCCTTGGCCCCAGCGGGCCAACGGAGGTCAAGGGGCAACAGAGATGAACTCGACGTAGGCGCAAAATCGTTGCTCGTCATCGGCGGTGTTAAACAAACGGGTCACCGTAATTATAACTGAACCCGGCACGCGCATCTAGGTCCGGGCATGCGCCCACCTGTCCTCGCACCTGCGAGAACCACGTTCGAGGGTTTGCCTTGTCAAAAGTACGCTCCTATCGATTTCGGATATACAGAGAGAGCGAGTCTCCTGACGTGACGACTTGAAATTTTATGCGGTCAATAATTTACGAGTAATTTCGTTTCAAACAAAAATTGTATCGGTGTCGAGGGGGTCACGTGACGGAGTAATTCATTTTTTACTAGGTCGTTTTTATCGAGCGTATGTAAGTCAGCTTCAGTTTGTCAAATGTTTATACGGTCAATAATTTACGAGCAGGTTCGCTTCACAAATTGCATCGGTGTCGTGGGAAAGGAGGTTCGTGATACAGTATTTCCTTTTTACTGTTCCTCTTTTTTATTGAGATTTTATTAGGTTGTTGCATATGAAATGTCCGACTTTTAGCAATAACATTAAACAAACGCAATTTTTTATCCAATGTATCCTATCTACAAATTTAAAGTTTCTTGATTGTATTATGGTAAAAATAAGATATTATGGCTATTCACCTCTTGCCATTTACAAGATTGTTATCTTCATTTTGTAATCCATTTTTACCATCAACTAATCACCACACATTTTCACCAAAAATCAAATTAAAGTTATTTTTCCAGACATATAAAAGGAATACACGACAATCGCGTTGGTTGACGTTGAAATAAACTTTATTTTAAAGTAAAATTACACATCTAATTTAAAATTGAACATAGTATATTAAGGATCAGCTTTGTACCAAAAAGTTTATGGAGAGCGGATTTTTATGCAAAATAAAAACCTTTTGGCTGCATTGCAACACTCTGGAGTAAAATAGAAATTTATGTTCTTTCTTAATATGTTTGATCGATTCAAGACAATATAACACAGTATCACTAAATTCTTCTAATGTTTTCACTGTTTTAAATTACTCCTACTCATTTTTGTCATAAATGCATAAAATCCGCTGTCTATTCGTACATAGTATAATAAACTGTAACAGCATTTCTTGATCAAAATGTTTTATAAGAGTCGCATTCTAAAATCGGACATTTCATATGCAACAACCAAATATACCTGATCATTCTCATCTTATTCATCTACTTCAGAAGATGTAGATTTTTCTATTGACTCTATGAAAGAACATGCCGACGAAGTTGAGTCGCTCGAATTCCATCGAATGCAACACCTGCAAGAGAGTTGTGCACTTGAAATGCGCTTTTGAAATGCAAATCAGACGATTAAGTCGGTTATTATTGAGCGAACAGTGTTTTTTTTTTACTTCATTTCAACACTTATTTTTCAGAGTTTTTGAAATGTCTCAATTTACGCGGCAAAACTCTTATTTGCCGAAAACATTGTCTTTAGAAAATTAGCTATATACATAACTTTTTATCCGTTAACGCTATCGTTATACTTTCTCAAGCGAAAATGTAGTTGGCAACTACACGTTTCCAACGATATGCATCTTTTTGCGTAATTCTCATCCTATGGAATTTTAAAGCTAAAAAACAAACCGTATCACAACCTTTACAACAGTCCCTTACATAGAGATCCTTTAGCCTAACGATCATAATAGGCAGCTAGTTGCTAATTGCCCGATATCGGCCGGAAGAACGTGCTGGCATGGTAGCCGTTCAAAAACAGCGTAGCCCGAAAAACTGAAAACTGTTCCCGCAGTTAGCCGGGGCTTGCCTTTTTGAAATTGTTTTGTCGTTAACGAAGCCGGGTTTAATTACGAGCCGGGGGGATTATTCTTTCGCGTCGGTAACGGCGATTGTAGCCACAGCTTATGCGCCGACACGTTCTGCGCTCCTTACCGTCCCGCCGCCGAAGACCCTGCCACCTCCGATAGGTCACGGTTACCAGATAAACCGTCTGCACCCGGTACGAGCCGCGTTCCCCGGTAATCCTCAGGTATCTTATATTCCTCCGGCGCTACGCGTTCTTGTAGGCGCGCGCGCGCGTCCCGCTTCGATTAACCGCGGATAAATTGTCCTTTGTAGTCTTTTAATTAAAAATAGCCGTGGGAAATTGTTTCGCCGGTAAATTGATCGTTATTGCGGCGAAAGATGACCTGGAACCGGCGGAATTGTGATCGATGCAGTCGACGACGCTCTTTATGCAAAATAACATTTTTAGAACACTGTGTATGTTGGTAAATGATAGTGAAATATGTAGCGCGATCATGCAGACTGCGGATTTTATGCATCTATGACGAGATTGGGGGATGTAATTTAAAACAGTGAAAATATTCAGACAATTTAAGATCGTGCATATGTTATTAACACTTTACCTACCGGAAGCCTATTAATAGGATTTTTGATAATTGTCCTGTACCAAAAGAAAGCATAGAAATCTTCTATTACATTGCAATCTTAAATGAAACTATTAGAAAACGACACACAAAGACGTACGATTCTGTGGATTTTAAGCAGAAACTGATCAAAAGTCGTGTCAAACTACGATTTTCACAATTTTTAACCGCTTGTAGCTCGTGTGTATGTTAATCGTTTACGATGAAATTGTCATCGTGTGTATAACTAACATGGATCTACAAAAAATGTATTTTATATTGTCACACGCATTAACGGTCCAAATAAAAATGGTTTTCTTTTTTTTCTATGCGACCTTGTAAATTGTAATTCTGGATCGAGTATCCGTGTTTTCGAATTTTCTCACGTGTCCTCAGTTGCGGTATCGTTCGGCCAAACGTAGACACGTGCCTCGAGGTTCGCGTTTCGTTTAATTAACGCGAAAGTGGGTTGAGAGCGTGATTCTGTGCACACGTTAAAAATAATAATCCGAGTCTCTCTCCCTATAATCACGGAACCGCTGCTGAATCCTTCGCGCGTTCGCGCCTCCATTGCCCGCAAAACGGAAGTAATTGGGCCACCGGATGAAAGCTGCGGAAATTCTTCTAGCCATTGACTGTGCGTTAATTATTGCCGGTTTCGTGTAAATTCGCCGTATAATTATTATTTCGATAGTTTTCAAGACTCTCGCGACTTGTACTTGAGAATGGTCCTTGGAGAGGTCGTATCGGCCCTTGAGCTATCGATCGTTTAGTGCGACTAAATTTGACACAATTTAGACGATTCTATAGAACATTCACACATTCACACATTTCTGTTTATAATATCTATAAAGTCACGTTTTACTCCATCCACATTTTATGAACGATAGAATTAAATACATTTGTACCAGACAAAAGAATAAATCAATACAGAAAATGCTACAAAAAAGAGTTTTATAAAAAAAATTAAACCTACTTCGAAAAAAAGCACTAAAAAGTATGAAATAATTTCCATTTAATTTATGTGAATACACACGAACTTAAATACAATAGAATCTTTTCGGAGGCGGCGCAAAATTGAAAATTTTCGACACTGGAAATTACGAAAATCCTTAAATTCTTCTACATGCTTTCACATACTAATGCATCTTCTCTTCCCACCTACTCAATTCCAAGTCCACCATATTCCAATGAAATCATAATCAGCAACATCTGACATTTGGAAAATTTTCAATTCTGTGCCGCCTCCGAACAGATTGTATTGTATTTAAGTTCGTGTGTATCACATTAATTAAATGGAAATTATTTCATACATTTTAGTGCATTTTTTTAGTGCGTTTCGAGAAAAGTCGGTTTAATGTGTTTTTATAATATAACATTTTTTTATTTCACACTTTTTCGTGGAACGAGTAGAATTTGTAGAACACTGTAGGATGGCTTTTCGGTCTTATTGGTTATTTGCAATAAAAACTGCAAATAATGAAAAAATGCAGAATTTGTTTTCAATCGGGAGACATATTCTACAAAATGCAGAGGTTTCGTTCTGATTGGTCCATCCATCTCGGAGTAATCGGTGAACATACGTGAAATAATTCTTTTCTCGCAAATAAGATCATAAGGAATAAAAAATGCACAATTTTTCCACGGGATGTCATCTTGGGACATACTCTACACGATGCAAAAGGTTTTGTTCCGATTGGTCCATCTATCTCAGCGTAATCGGTGAACATACATAGAAAAAAAGGCACATACAAATCGAATTGAGTAACCTCCTCCTTTTTCGAAGTCGGTTAAAAAGAATGAAGTGTAATCGCATTAGTTAGCAGTAATTGTTGCGACTATTCAAAAATCTTTCTATTGAAATCATCAGAGTATACAGTGTATTGATCTGGGATCTAACTGCGATACTCAATAATGTTAATTATTGGGATATAAATGAATCCAGTCTCGTTGAAAGGCAGAGGTCTCCTCGCAGTATTCGAATCGATCCTTGTGCCGGCTATGTAATTCTATATCCTGCGGTCCGCTCGAGCATGTATTTGCATTCGCGAGATTGTAATGGATATTCCGCGTTGCCCGACCAATTACCGCGGTTGCTAATAAACGGGAAAAATAACGGGGAAAAACGGCCGGAAAACCGCTGCCCCATGTACGCTACTCCACCAATCGCGGCGCCGCCGATTCCGCCTGCTCGAAGTTAATTGGATAATTAAGCAATCGGCCGTTAATTACCGGTCGACGAGTCTTTTAGAGGAGCGGGGGCAGGCCAAACAAATACCTAAACAAACAGATTAGATTCCGTCAAGATTCGTTTTCTGACGAGCAGCAAAAAGCATAGTGATCAATAGATCATCTATCAATCCACATGTGAATACGAGAGAAATTGCCCGAGAAGCAAGCATGAGTCAAAGTAGTGTAATACGAGTTCTGGCCCGACATAAATTTCATCCGTTCCACATATCGCTACATCAGGAATTCGTCAGGTTTTTTCTATCCGTGTCCTTGAATAGCCTTGAGTAATTACAGTCACTAAATTCGTAATGAAAGTCCTTCTACGAAAAGTTCTGCTTAATGTTCAATTGAGGTAACACAAGTTTGACCAATATCGATAAAAATGACATATTGTTTACATTAGTATGGATACCATGACGCAATGACGCGAAAGGGATGCATGCTGAATCCAGAAGAGAATCAATAGTATCTGAAACAGGATAGTTAATAATGTTAAATTAGAAGATCGGGCAATATTCATCGCGATACATACAAAGCAAGTTCTGCGGAGAAGCTAGCAAATCCTTCTGATCGGTTTTAGTTACACGTTCGATAAAGAAATTTATCCAATCCCACGAAGGCGTCTTAATAATTTGAATAATTGTCAAATAGAAGGTCAGTCGACGGTCGTAGATATTTAGTGTTAAATATCCGGAGAGTGTCCAAGCGAACAAAAGTGTTGATAGCAAGTTCTGGGGAATAGTTAGGCGAGCGCTCGTCGATAAGACAAGGACTGGAGCCTGGTCGTCGTCGGTGCTACAAAGGATCGTCGAATAGGATCCTCGAAGGTAGGAATATCAATTGTTGGAGCGGGAGGTACGCGGGTAGGGCGGTTCCTTGACTCGATCGCAGACAGATTCCTCGAGTTGGCCGGAGAAACACGGCCAATTCGAACCCGCCGGTAATTGGAACCGGTGTCCGTCTCTCTGGCTCCTCTCGAGATCGATGCTGCTCTTCCTTCTCTCTCTCTCTCTCTCTCTCTCTCTCTCTCTCTCTCTCTCTCTCCTATCTGGATATATCTGCAGGCGGCTGGCTAGGAGTGCTAGGCTCTTCGAACCTTACCGGTGACGCAGGTGCACGGACGTAGATACTCGACGGGGATCGTTAGACTCGCGAATGAGGGAAATCGTTCCCTATCACGGATAAAAACGAGCGTGCCCTTCCCGGAATCTTTCGTCATCGATTCACGGCCGTGTAAAATATTAGGGACATCGGTGTGTTCGTCTGGAGTCTGGAACCGCCCCGCCATTCTTCTTTTTTTCTGATTTCTTACTTCGAAGACAATTGAAAAGAAACACGCTGGATTCTTATCACATTTTTATAGTACTGAATGTTCCTATGGAGTCAGGCTTTGGTACAAAAACCAGACAAGTTAAGATTTTCATAATTTCTTAATTCTTCTATAATCATCTGTGTATAGCAATATGTAATATGTAGACTGCGGATTTTATGCATTTATGACAAAAATGGGTACGTACAATTTAAAACAGTGGAGGTATTAAAAAGATTTACAGTCATCAGTGTATTAGTTTAACCCTAGTAAAATAATTAAAAGAAGAATGAAATTGTTATTTGACTCCTGTGTCTTGCAATCAATTTTTTATTTTGCATAAAGATTCGCAGTCTAGTAATATGTGAAAATCGACTACAATTTTACTAAAACATGTTCAAGATGTATAAAAAGTTACAATGGTTGTTCGTCATAGGGGGGGGGTGAATCATGCCGCAAAATTGTTCGTGATAAAGAAAATTGTTGTTAAAGTTGGTTTTTACATCAACACTGACTACTTATCTAGAAGAGGAAAAGTTTGTGTTGTACTTATAAGTCGTACTAATAAATTGTACTTGCCTAATTTTTGTCCAGTGCCATCTAGAAACGTCCCTTTCTTGTTTAATTTCGGTGGATGCTTTATTCATTTCTTCATCATTGTCCACCTGTTCTTGGTTAAATATTTCCCATTTTCTGGACTGGTATGGAAGTTTTCCTCGAGGATAAAGGTCGCGTATAAATTCATTCTCGACAAGAGGCGTCTCGACGTCGCGCGAGACTTCCTTTCAAGAGGTGAATCGGCTTTATTGATATTCCAGGAGTTAGGGGTGGCACTCTGGCTACGAGGGTGGTACAACCGGTGGCCTTGAATCGATCACCGCCGATCCACCCTAAATAAAGTCGCCTTCTGTAGGTCGTCGAAAGTTATGGCGCCTTCGTGGGCGCGCCGATGCTCGTCGATCGACTAACGGGGATGTTTTTGATGGCTAAGGAGGCATAAGGAACACCCTCCGTGCCCTGAAACTTTTTATTCGTTCTCCTTATTGCTATTCTCTGTTGTAACATTCTCGACCATTAGAAAACTTCCGAGAGCCGGGGTATGCAGATTCCTCCGAAAAAAGTATCATAGATCAAATCTTGACTGAAATTTTTGTGAACCCACCTTTTCTAAATAGATTTTGTCGTGTGTAAAAGATGATCGAACGTCAGAGGATGTATTCACTGTCATTCCTAATTTTAATATTTTGTTTGCAACTTCATTCCACGTGTTTCTTCATTAGAATCACGGGAAAATATTTTTCCCGGGATTTTTCCCACTCCTTGTATACTGCAAAAATATAAAAAAAATGAACGAAGGGCTGTGAAGGTAGAGACATTGAGCTTCAAAAAGAGCTTACTTTTCCTGATTTTTTAAATCAGAAAAAATCGAGAATTCGCAATGCTTGTCAGAGCCGTTGTATACATAGATTTTTGCATGACTGTGCCTCTGAATCATGCAATTTCTCCAGGAATTATTTGAAAAGATCGACTACTGTATCGGTGAATCTATTCGATAGAATTCACTCGATAGACTTTAAACCTAGAATTGACTGCATATCGCTTCCTCAAGGCTCCGCGAGACGAATCGCTGCGTGTTTAATGCAGCGATGCGATTTTATTTACATTGTTCCACGTTCGAACGGCTCCATGGAAGTATCGATAGCGAGAGTGAAAAGTGTTTCACACGGTTAACGTTCTCTGGGAACTCGAGCAACCGCTTTTCCAGGAAGCTGTTCGACTCCATAATTGATTCCCCCTCGTTTTTTATTGACACCGAGCAGTATTTACACAGTGCGATCGAGAACATTGGATTCGAGAGAAGCCTGTCACAATTTCACTCTCTTCGCTCGAGTTACCGAACAAAGTTACGGGAGAGAAGCCTCGGAGATGTCCATTAAATGCTGTATCAGGTTCACCGGAACGAAGATAGAACTCTGACGAAGAGGTTTCCTGTGCCCTATAAATCCGTTAGGATATAGAATTTGTTTGGCAGAGAGTTTATCGGCTAATAAAACAAAACGATCTCTCAATGTCGGGGCCACAGACGCGATTAATAATTCTTTCGAAGTGTTACAGATCAGACGAAAGTCTTCCGAAGTATTCTCTTTTGAAGTTTATTTTAATCCTTGGATCTTCGCGGAGAGACTAAAACAATCAATTGAACAAGGACGAGGATTTTCAAGTTCTGGCAGAAAATGTTCAAATTAATTTATATCTTCCTTTTAGACCAGCATGTCCGAAGCTAGATGAAGTTCAGGAATTTTTTGACGAGAAACTACTTTGCGAAGAATTCCAAATTTTTTAGAGGATATAGGTGCATCTGTTGTCTTCCTCTAGCAATTTTTAGAATGCAAGAATATTGAGAAATGTCAGAGTTATTTAATATTTTCGAAACCTCGTTTCCCGAGGACGTCGACAGCACGTTCATGACGTCCGAAACTAGGTATATAATATTAATAATATTTTCCAGAGATTTTCCACGTAACGAAAAATTCCAAAGAAATTTGAGGATGTAGAAGCATCTTTGAGCTTTGTATAGCAATTTTTGGAAAGTCAAATCTCGGACTTGAGACGATGGAACGTCCCCTATAAGCGGACTAGACGTTCAATACTGAAATAAACGTTCCTCCGAGTGAATACAGATTCGCTAGAGAGCAGCGCAAGGTCAAAGATAAAGCGTCCTACGCCGAGAAGATTCGGTGTACCGTAATTAGACGATGGTAGGGGTGTAGGGCGATCGTTTGTCTTAATAAAGTGCGTCGAAGGCACGCTCCTCACAGCCGCTGACTTATGGCTAGTCATTCGACCGTCTCAGCCACCCCACTGCCTGTCCCGAACAGTTTTTCTTCGCTAGTGGCAGCGATGATGGTTCCACCGATATTCAGAAGGGTTCCCGGAGTCCCGCGGCCGTTAACCCCGGCCATCGAGTTCATCAATTGAGGGAGGGTAGCTGGTTAACGATGCCGAACATTCGTCATCGGCGGGATCCTTCCAGAGCCACGGTTCCCTCTCGTTTCATCTCCTTTTAACTTCGACCGTCCGCCCCTGAATGGAGCTCCTCGATGGCGGATCATGGTTCCCCTGAATCCTTATCGTCAATTATAGGGATATCGAGCATCGGTCTCCGGGAAATTTTGAAGCGGCTTTTTCTCGTTGCTTCCTATTCAGAACTGCCGGAAAATCCGATAGGGCCGTGTAATACGCATTTATTTGTTGGTGATGAACGAATTTCTGATTTTTTTAGTGATCGAAAGACGAGCTTACATTGGCATATTCGTGCTAATTGGCTATTTTATTTGCGAATCTAGTCCTTCTTATTTCGTATCTTTATATTTCGTTTCTTTGACTCATCTATTGTGTCTCGGCATGTCAGCCGATCACTGTTTCGGTTGAATGATATTGATTTTGATCAAAAGGAAGATCAGTATGGCGGTAGCAGAGTTGAATAAATTTCTACTTTAATCGCAATTAACAATTAATCTCTTCGTTTAGTCGTTAATCGCGGTTAACGGTTAAATTTAATCGTTAATTACATTACATTAATCGTTAATTGGGAATTACGGATAAATTTCTACTTTAGTCGTTAATTGCGATTAACGATTACATTCCTTTCAATTGTAATCGTCAATCGGTTGATTGATTAATGATTAACTGCTGAAATTTCGAAATGAAATACGGAATCAAAACTGTATGAATACTGACAAAAATTTAAACTGAGTTTAGGTGTATTGTCATTTGGTCTATAATACAAACTCTGTTTACGTGCTTTTATGCCTTTTTTCGGTGATTGCTTTTTTTAATCAACGATTGACGATTAACTACATCAATCGATTAAATCAGTTTCCGATTTTTCGATGATTTCTTCTTTTAATCAGTGATTGACGATTAACTTCATCAATCGAAAAGCAGGCAGTATCCCTTTCACCGCTACATATAATAAATGATTCCAAATGTAACTGCGGTGATGAGGTTCTAGATCTTAACCATATCATTTGGCCGTGTACCTTGTTGGAATCACAAAGAGTTGATCATCTGAAAAGATTAAGCAAGCTCAATTTGTTCCCACCCTTAAATATCAGATCGTTACTTTATGAACCGAATATTCAGGCATGTCATCTTCTTTTAAATGGTTTCAAGCAATGTAATTTAAATATTTAAAGTTATGTAATTATACTTAATGCTGTATCTACACTACTAATGTATAACTGTAAGATGTCATATCAACCAAATATATATCAGACCTTATGTTGATCCTAATGTACAGCTTTATAACCCCCTATGGGGAGTTCCACTTAAGCTCTCAATAAAAAGGAAAAAAGGAGGCGAGTTATTCAGGGGACCTGTTTATAACTCCCCACCATGTATAAAACTGCGTTCGAACGGTTCGAGGGAATTCAGAGCTCACAGGTTTAGGCTACCACTGGGAGCGGTGAAGTCTGACTGATTAGCGGTAAAGCTTGCCTGGCCCGGGATGAATAAAAACAAACAGGTCCCCGGGAAAGTTCGCCGTTCCGTGTCGATTTGCATCGGCCGTCCAGCGCCGCGATTCGTCGCGACAATTAATACGGAACCGGCGAGGATTTCGCGGCCCCCGCTGCATAATTCTTGCATTAACCTTATACATTTATTCCAGCCCCTTAATGCGAAAGTTTATTTCAAGTTGCCCGCGAAGTTTGTTTAAAACGCCGCGCCGGCCGCCCTGGCGCGCTTATGGAAATACCGCGATTTCTTTCGGAACGGGACATACCGCGCGGTTGAATATTCAGTATCGAGCCTTTGCGCGTGCGTCCGAGACTCGTCTTTTCCCCATCGAGGTTCAAGATAACTCCTTCGAGAGGATTCCGATATCTCGCAAACCCAGCGATCCAACGATCGAAACGGCGTCGATTTCTTCACGATTTCTTCCACAGTTTCCTCTTACGGCGCTCGAAGCAGTTTAAACTCCGACCTGCCCCGCGGAACCGGGGTCGTGGTCGATTTGCATAAATAAACAATTATTCTCAGCCATTGTTTTCAAATGGCGGCCGCAGCGTGGATAAATATCGGCCGATAAATATTCAAGATTCCCGAACGAGACCCCCTTTTCGCCTCCCTTTCTCTCGCGGCGCACCCTCAGCCAGGCCACTCGGTGACCAAATGATTTATCATTCGTACCGTGAGTCTACAGCTTGATCCCGATTAGGTGTACACCCTTGGGCCACTCATGCTACGGGGAAAAGTTGCTACATTGACTTAAACGGGTCGTGCTCGCAGTGAACCTCGAGTATCTAGCTGACATTTGAAAATTTTTTTACAAGCAATTACTCAGTGAACAATTCCAAAATTTATTCAGGATATAGATGCAGCTTTCAGTTGTGTATATCAATTTTTAAATAGCAAAAATGTTAAAAATGGCCAAGTAATTCGCCACTCTCCAAACCTCGTATTCCGGACCTGTTTCTGTATCAGTCAGGTGGGTGTCTCGTTCGTACCAAACTTTGGCAATTTTTTCACAGTTAATTAGAAATCGAAAAATTCGAAATTTTTCAGCGATCATAGCCGACACTTTCGGTTTTGTATACCAATTTTGAAAAGTGAAAAATCTTATAAAATGGCGGAGTTATTTCCTGTTTTCGGAAGTTCGTGTATCAGGAGCGTCAGTATATGATCCCGCGATGTGAATCGACCTTAAGACTGCATTCCGCGAGAACGTGTGTCGACAGTGGCTCGATAGCGATCTTCCGGTGGGCTTGGAGGCAAGAATGCGGCGGCACGCCCCCGCGTTCGAACGGAGGAACAAGAATTACGCGCGTAGATCCCGTGTCGACGGAAATCCATGCGATTATCCGGCTACGTCGCGCCACGACCCACGGAAAATTTGTTGCCATCCTCGGAATGCGGTTCCGCTCGATTTCTCCGCTTGTTACGCCGTTCCGGTGAGCAAGCTACTGTTTACCCGATGAAACTCAGCCTGCGGTTCCCCGATCTCTGCTTCCCAGCAGAATTGCTCGTTGATAGGACGCAGCGATTTCGAGCACAAACGAAACCGAATAATAATCGAACCTACGATCCGCTTCAATTTTCAGTCGCTGAGAAAATACACAGAATCTCCAACGCTTACGGTCTCTACAGGGTGTCTCAAAATTCCTTCAACATCCGGAAATGGGACGTTCCCGAGATCATTTGAAGCAACATTTTCCTTTGCACAAAAGGCGTCGTTGGCTTTGTTAAGGAGTTATTAGCAAAAACCCGGACCAATCAGAGCGCAACCTAGACGCGTGTTGGCACAGTCAGCCAATTGACAGTTGGCGCGCCGGGTCGATTGTGCCAAGACGCGTCTAGGTCGCACTCTGATTGGTCCGTGTTTTTCGTTAATAAGTCCTTAACAAAGCTGCGGACGCCACTTTTGCAAAGGAAAATGTTGTTTCAAATGATCTCAGGTACCTCCCATTTCTGGATGTTGAAGGAATTTTGAGACCCCCTGTATAAACATTTGAATTTGCATCGTGACCCCATTTTTATTTTTACCTCTACTTTTCCCGCGATGCTTTCTAATAGACTGTGAATCGTAACAAGTTCATTTGCATTGATCATGACATTAATTGTATTTATAACATCCTTGATCTCTTGAAAGTTGAGATAAAATTCTTGAAAAATCTTTACACAATTTTCATATACCCTTTGACAACGAAAGAAAACATCTAAATGAGATGCGCCGTTGAATTACAGCTTGTTAAACATTTTTGTTGCATTTCTGTGCAGTGACGTCTGCGGTATTGCCATCTGCCTCGTCCGACCTGGATAAAATCCAGCAGCCAGTGAAAGTCATCCTCTCCAGCACATGTCATCACGCCTACACCGCTTGCAAGTGAGTCGAAATCCTGTACATAGTCTCTACATTGCAGGATTACCTGTAATCAACTCGAAAGCGATTCGGAATCAGCGCGAAAAACTCTATAACAATCCCATAGAGAATCAAAACGTTGTTTGACTGTTGGGCAGTGCAATTAGCGAGAAGTCTTGGAACATTTCCTTTAATTTGCGCAACATGCAGGATGCACGCGTTACGCCGATTTTCTATGCAATTTCGTGCATTATTCGTAAAGCCTACTATAATTTCCTCGAAGGGATAAAATCATCCGATTCACTGGGTTTGTAGGGATTTATAGACTTGATCTCGTCACGGAGGATGCTTGGTTCTGGATTTCGCATGCGATCATTTCCGTTGCGTCTCGTTTTAGGAACGATCCGGAGTGTAAGGTGCTCCTAGAGCCGGTGCTGAATCATTGCGACTCGACGAGTTGCGCGAGGAACGAGTGCATGGATGCTCTGCAGAACTTCTACAAGTCAGCCAACCACAAACACTCCGTGGAAATAGCGTTCTGTCTGTGCAGGTGAGTTGTCAATGAGAGAACTCTGATGGAGGAACGACTTCCAAGATTTTTTAGAGGCCTTTACGAACCTTCGGAATATCTTGAGAATTTTGTGGAGACTATTGGACACACTTGGAGGATCTTCAGAATTTTTTAGAAGCACTTCAGATATTGTAGACGACCTTCAGGATTTTATGGTGGCTTCTAGAGGCTTTTGGATTGTCTTCAAGATTTTATGAAGATACTTAGATACATTTGTAAGGCTCCCAGTATTCTAGAAAGGCTTTAATGAGCCACTAGAACTTACTTTAAGCCTTTAGGGATCTTCTCGAGGCCTCTGTGAGACCGTGGAGGTCCTTGGAATCTTCTGAAAGACCTTCTATTCTTATCAAGATTTTTATAAAGCTCTAATGAACATTTTAAATTTTCTTCTCGAAATCTGTACAGGTCCTCCAAAATTTTCTTCAGTCATTGCATGACCTCTGCAGGTTTTTCAAAATTTTGTGGACGAGCTTATCGACCTCTAAATACCTTTCAGGATAATATGGTAGCACCTATACGTTTCTAACGAACGGAATTCTGTGGAAGTCCTTCAAGTCCTCTAGTAAACCTTCAGCTGTTTCAGATGTTCTTAGGAACCTCCAACAAAAACGCAAGCTCTTGCGCATTCTTGAAGGACCTCCAGTCCTCATAGAGGCTTTCAGGGATCCCTAAAAGGCATTCACAGAGATCTATTAAAGACCCTTAAGTACTCCCTCGGGCGTTAAGGGTCTTATTAAGGACCTTTCAAGTATGTTAATTGCCGAACAAAATGCATAACGTATGGCATGGACGTAATTAATGAAAAACCTCGACCTTTGTACACCTCCCCATAATCCTAAGTAAACCGATGTTAAAAGAGCGCGGGAGAGGATTCAGTGGTTTAATAAGAGTGGCCCTAACTAACAAAGGTCTACCCGCGGTGAAATACCTTGAAGTTCTGCATCTCTGATCCTTTTATGCGAACGATACCAGAGGTTTCTTTTTCCGGAAGAAGATCCTTTAACTTTTAAGTGGCTCTCGGCCACGAAACAATGTGCTAACTTTCCATCTGCTGTGCCCCTTCCCATTTTCGTCCCCTTTCCTTGCACTCTCCGTTCATTCTCCTCGCATTATTCTTTTATTCGGACTGAAGACGTCACCGGCCACCCCTGAATTTATCAATTCCGGAGCAGGCCTCGCTCGTACACTGATTGTCTCACTCGATCTATTACTATTCCTGGGAAATTGAGCGTTAAACCCGCGATCCTCGGCCACCCTTCCAACAGAATTCAAAATCCTCTCTTTACCATCATCTGACAGACAAGTTATACCTTCAGGGGGAAGGTAATCCCTTCGTTTATGCAGTAACAAAATTTTTCTTACCGAGATTGATATACAAAAATTGATATACAAGACGTCCTCTAGACCCAATTGACGATTTCATCCCTTATACACAAAAATTGATATGCAAGAAATCCGCTTCTTACAATTTCAACTCTTTTACGCTCGTTAAAAATTGACATATGTAGAAGAAATCCTCTTCTCACAGTTGCAACCCTTGTAGATTCATTATATTTTATACACGAATATAATCCTCTTCTTGTCTTCCAAAAATAATTGCTTCGCATAATTTTCGGAAGTAAATTTAGTTGCATCTTCACATGCGCTGCCTACTTTCAACAAATTCGTAAAATCACGACGCAACAAAATTGGCTGAAATATTATCCGAACAATCTGGGAAATTGAAAGAGCTGATAAATCTGGAATGGAAGATGTCTGTCCGCGGGTACAGATTTCCCTAAGCATAAAGGATTAAGTAAATCGAAAAGTGCGCGATAGAACGATTTCGAGTGTTCGTTACGCGGTTGTAGAAAGGAGAAACACAGCGTAGAGAAGGAAGTAGAGAAGACGAGAGAACAGCACAGACGGGGGATAACGTAAAGGAAACGAGAGTCGAACGGCGGAACGAAAAGTCTCGGGGCCGAATAAAATACGTAGCAGGCTCGTTTAATGCTCGTTGAGCAATACCCACCTCGCGTCGCCTGTCTGCCTGGGAATTCCTCCCTTAAAGCTCCCCGGAAACCCCGAAGCGGACAGATAGAAGTCTCTTATTCCCGGACGACTTTCGGATGGTGCTCTTTCGTGCAGTAAATCGCTGCCGCGTCTTTCCGTTGTTTCTGCCGACCGTGGCCTCGCCGGATCAATCGAATTCCTTCCCTCGCATCGAAGAGCAATCCCATTACCGCCGAGGATCCATCAATTAAGCCCCTGTTCTCGGCTAATCGCTTTACGCTTCGTTAAAAATTGTCCTACTCGTCTAGACAGGACTTCGACGAGATGGAACATTTTTTAACTGTCTAATCACGACTTTGACGCGCGGAAAATCCTTCCTAATTCATTTGCCAAACATTTTCTGGAGGTCCATCATTTTCGGCTAATCGGTTTACGGCTCGTTAAAAATTATCCTACCTACGCGTCGCGTCCAGACGAAATATTTTTTAGTTGTGCAATCGCCACAGTATTGCGTGGTTTCCGATCCGTATTTACACGCTGTCCTTCTCTACGTTCGCGGTAGACGCAGTCATAAAAAGAATATCTCTACACGATATGTCTCCGTGCAGAATAAAGGCCGTTGGAAGAATATCGCGACTTGACTGTACTTCGTGAAATAACGTTAATTGGGGACATTTTTCTTTTAATATCTCTTCAAGAGGATTCCTGTAATCCACAACGCGTCCCAGCGAGTCGCGGGAATACATTTCGGATAATTGAATTTTGCAGGAAGACGGGTGGCAGGGACGAGTGCATCGTGGCGCAGGAGAAAATGCATCCTGCGTGCGCGCAGCGGGTCGAAGGATTAGAAATGCCGACCTGCCATAGCCTGGCTGAGATCTGCAAGGAAAATGGTGGCTGCAGGTGAGCTTGTAATTTCAAACAGTAAAAATATTAGAAGAATTTAAGGTCTGGGCTGAGGCCTGCCCTATCTAATCATAAGATTTGGCTGTTAATATAGTAATTTTCGTAAAAGTTCATTTCAATTAGGGTTGAACAGTGCTTTCGACTTTCTGATAATTTTATTTCGACTTTGACGAGCCAGCAAATTTCTATTGACGGTTTTCATTAATGTGCGAAGTGTATATTGACCGGGAAAGATCCGCCGCAGCTGATAATTCTCTGTTTGATCAACTACTGTTGGTTTTCAATGGTTTAATTAGAAAGAAGAGCACGAGGCTGCGAGAGCGACTGATAGACCGATGAAAAGAGACATGATAAAAGTATTTAATCATGGAAATGGTCGACCATTCGTTCCTGATATCTTCGGTAACAATCTCTTTTGTACGGCCCGCTTGACGGTCCAATAACGCCACGAGAATGACTCAAAAGACACTGTGTAACGCGTGCGTTGAGAGGATTAGCAGCTGTGGATTGTGGGAATTAACTGTTTCCAGTCTTTGACGATTATTTTCAAAGTAAACTTTTCCCATCGGACGGTCCGCTTTTAGAATCAACGAACATATAGTATTATCCATCGGCCACAAAAAATCCGAGAGCCGTCGAACCAAATATGGGTCAGGAAATAAATTTCACAGGGCTGCGAAAACGTGTTAACAACTGCCAAAAAATGTTGAGAGCCCGCGCAAAAATATTTGGTGCTCCAACGAATTTAAAAGACCGTACGAAAATTTTCAGGGCTCCGAAAAAAGTTGAAGCGATCGCCGGAACATTTTCAGGGCTCCAAAATTTTTTAATAGAATGCAAGAAAATATTCACGGCCTTGAAAAAATTTTATTAAAAGAAATTATCGGACCGCAGTCGAAGACGAGATCGTTTAAACAAGAGCTCGATTAATGAACAAATGCGTCCGACGCAATCCAGGGGGGTCAACCCAGCGGGATCGAAGATTAATTGTGTCCGCATTAAGATCGTAAAAATTAATCAGCGGCGCGTACGGCTGGGGAATTGTTATCGCGAGATGGTATCGCGGATCCAGATAAACCGGGCTTCTGATTAAACTGCGGATCCTTCTCCATTTTTCTGCCGACTGGCTTTGGGCTACGCTTTCAATTTGAAAGTTAAATTGCGAGTCAACGAGACGTGGCTTGATCCACTCCCGGTCTCGTAATGAAACACTTTATTACTATAACAGAAAGACCACGCAAGTTAGGAAAACGATCGACTGCATTAATACATTCTTCTTCGAGTCTTATGTGTCACCTCTCTCACCTCGCGTGTTCTCTGTATCGCCTAATTAGTATTTAGATAAACGATACCCACTTCGGCAGAGTGAAAAAAAGAGTGAGAAGAATCAAAATACTAATCTAATCTAGTTAAAATCGGCCGCCGATTGATCCTATGCGAAGATTGAAGAGAAATCGACGCTTCTGTCCGGTCGATTGGAAATTCCGCGGACGCGTGCACCGGCAAAATTGGAAATTTTCACCGGGTATCGATTTAATGATATCGATCAGTCCCGCCACCGCATCGATTAAATTACAATACGCGCGCACGCGAGCGTCGACACGACGCGACGCGACGCGCCGCCGTTTTAATTGATTTATTACTGGCCCGCGAAACGAATTCACTCTTAATCCCTCGGGATACCGGTCCCGCGCCCTGCTCCACGTTTCTTCGACTTCCACTCCTGCTCGCTTTCGCCTTTTTTTCGTCGGAATAATTCGACGATGTAAAATGTTTTGTCAGAATTCAATTTATAATAACCAGACTGCGGATGTGTTTATGCAGTTTCCAATTTTTATAGACAAATTTTAAGAAAGTGTACTAAATTGATATCGTACTAAATTCTATCGAATTTTATATTCTAGCATTTTTCGAAGACTTTCAACAGTCTTAAATGCATGAAGATCCGCAGTCTAATAAATAAGACTCAATCCAATGTCAATTAACTTCGAAGAGCTCCCCAGAATTTCTACGAGTCGCATGACTCCTTTGTCGTTTAGGATGAAGCTGGAGTATTACGAGCAGAGTTGCGCGGTGGACAGCGTGACGACGAAGTGCGCTGGTCCAGTGTCGGAGTGTCGGAAAGCGATGCTGGGAATCCTTGGTACCGAGCTGCGATCCTACTGCGCCTGTAAAGGCACCGAGCTCTCGCAACTTCACGATTGCCTCGGCTGGCAACGGCTTCTCTGGGTAAATCCCTGTGTGGGTAAGTCAAGCGCACGTGGCTCCCTTCAACCAACCCCCTCCACCCCCCATTACAATTATTTCTTTCTGCTTTCCGTGCCGCAAATCGCTTTTGAACGCACAACTTCTCTAAATCATTCAGCGACA
The DNA here is from genome assembly GCA_028455765.1 of Lasioglossum oenotherae. NCBI lineage: Eukaryota > Metazoa > Arthropoda > Insecta > Hymenoptera > Halictidae > Lasioglossum > Lasioglossum oenotherae. The sequence goes on along the minus strand of CM052279.1, from coordinate 28,790,528 downwards.
CGCACCGACAACCTCTCAAATCAATTGCTCGGTACTGTATTCTGCTACATCCACGGGTCCTTGGTTAAACATTAATGCGCTACATTGTGCATTCCTGTCGGTGCATCCGCTGGAACATCGACCAATTTCCGATTTTTTAGAGACGAACTTGTTGATTTTGGCGGTTGTGGCAGGGATGGTGACCCTTTAACTGCGGATGTGGTTTATAAACTACATACTAAAATTATAGTCTTTATATCATTTTTTTTACATATGTTAAGGTCACCTTCATGTTTTTAAGCGGAACGAACCTTCTTGAAATAACGGACATAGAAAACGTGTAAAATTTATAATTTGCATGTAGGATATGTTTATCACGAGTGAAACTTGTAGTAAACATACTAAGGTCATCCAATGTTATTGAATATTTTCAAACATCCTCCAGCCGACTACGCTGCGATTTATTTACTAATAGTATGTTTCTAATAGTATGTGACATGATAACCGTTTAATGGGCCTATTCACGATCAAGCATTTTGCGCAACAATTATTGTGCAACATGATGTTACGCAAATCCAAATTGTATTCACGTTGACACATAATTTGAGCAATTATTCAGTTTTTCACTCCGTAGTGATGTGACTCGTCTGACAATATTTGTGCAACACTGCCATTCACAGTACAACACAGACAAACGCAACCCGTTTGTTCTGCACAAAACATCAGAAAATTCTGATTTTACACAACAAGTTGCGCAATTAGTCAATCACTACCATTCACGACCAATCATGTTGCGCAATAGACATTGTTGCGCAAAATGGTTGATCGTGAATAGAAAGAAAGGTACCCTTACCGAAACAATCCTTCTTGGCAGACCTTTATTATTGAATATTATTATTATTATTCTTCATTGGGTGCTGTTTGATTCCATTAAAAAGAAAGTGACATAAAGACAAAATTTTTTGGTATCGTGTGAGCCTCATTTTAACATCCAACTTTGTCCTCAAGACATTTAATGGATCTTTGAAAACAGCAAAGTTATTTGAGGTACAAAAACGTTAGGTGACTCATCCTGTATAATAAAGGACGAAATGATATAGTGTCAAGTATTGACGTTACGATTGCGAATTTCTCGGTAAACCGCGACAAAATCCATACAAACAAATTTTCTCGCAAATGGGGACTCACGTTTTAATCGGAGGCCGACAGAATCCTCGCAGTCGACTGTTGTCGCTGGTAAAATCAGACGGGATCAAATATTTGCGCGAAGGACCGCCACACACACACACAAACATTTCGAACAATGCACTCTGACCCGGCCTCCGGTGATTAATACCAACCAGGATTAATATTTCCCCGATGACAATGTCGAATCTAGTCCCTCCTCACTCTTCTTACCCCCTTCACCCTCTACACTATCTTTCCCTCTCCATCTCGTTCTTTTCACACTCTGAATACGATTTTTCGAATTTTCCAAGTCTTATCAAGCTTTTCATGGGTGATTGGCAATCAATTACACTCTCGTCTCTTCAAGGACTCGAGTGAAAATGTGTGTATAGATTGCTCTAGTTCGATATTTGGGTCAGATCTGGCTCTATCTGCAATACTCTATAAACCGGGCACTATTGATGTTTACATTCGATCATTGCGTTACAAAGCGACATAATGGCGGCCCGGAGGTCCATTTGCTCTGCTGTTGAGCGGTTTTATGTTATAATATTCTACTGCCAATGCGTGTTTCAGCTGTTTGTTTCCAATAGGAAAGCAACAAAGTCGATCTTCTCTCCCCCCCCCCCTCTCTCTCTCTCTCTCTCTCTCTCAGTTGTAGAATAATCATCTACAATCAAAGACTTTTATATTCTAGAATTTTCTAGTTTCCGACAAAATGTGTCTATTAAAAAGAATATTATTTTGCCTAAGTAAATTGATGAGTAGTCGAAGAATAATCATTTGCAACTAATGGATTTCTATGTTCCTTTTAAAAATTCAGAGCTTCGATGCGATTGTTATTATTATGCTGCGGATTTTATACATTTATGACAAAAATTGGTACGTACAACTTAAAGACGTGGAAATATTAAAAATATTTAAGGACACCAGTGTATTAGTTTCACCTTAGTAAGGTAATTAAAAGAAGAAAGAAATTTTTATTTAACCCCTATGTTTTGCAATTATAATGCAAATATTTTTTATATAAAGATTCGCAGTTTAGTCGTTATATTCTCTGAAACTACAGGTACAGCAAAAATTCATTGAAGAATTCCAAGATAATTTCAAGAAAATTGCGACACTATAAATTAATTTATACACCCCACGAACCTCCTCTTCACACTTCCAATTCGAGATGACATTTGACCCAGTCACGATCGACAATTCGCGATGACACAGTTCTGTGTGACAAGAGCGTACGGCTATTATAACGATATCTTCGTTATGGCAGTCAGGACCATGTAGGATCGCAATTACATCGGAAAGAAGGAACGAACGACAGAGGGGACAACACGAGGCTCCTTTATCGATCTTACATCTATTCCCGCGAGTCGAGTTGCTGAAAAGCTCAGACCGTACCCGGCATTCAGCCGACAGATAAGTCATTTAGATACGAAGAAATTGCACTTGCCGAGCGAGTGCATCGGCGCTGCATCACGCTGCGCCGCACGCGCTAACTGCATCGACCGGGCCTCGATCGCCTTCCGTCGATTCCCGATAGAAATGTAGGTCGAACGCCGGGGTTTGATGTCCTCTCTTCTCTCTCCCCCGCCCCCACCCACCACCCGCGATAAACGTGATCGATGCAAATTAACGTGGACCAGTCGCTCGAATTTATACCGTTGAAACGCGAGACGAGAGCTCCGTTTGACTTTCATTAGAACCGATTCGATCCCACGATCTTTGCACTTGTGAACTCTTCTTGGAAAGCCGCCTATGGATCGTTAGCAGTTGACTCAGGATTTTATGCATTCGGAAGAACAATCAGCAAAGCGAATTTAAAATATAAACATCAGTGAAGAAATTTTTTGTAATTAAGTCTACCATGCATTTGAGGATTGAAGTATAAAATTAAATGGAAATTATATATTTTTTTATTACCAGTCGATTTGTATTCATAATTAACATTAAATGGAAATTATTTCATACTTTTTGGTGCATTTTTTTTTCACCAGTCGATTTGTATTCATAATAAAAATAAAATGGAAATTATTTCATATTTTCTGGTGCTTTTTTTTTATTGCATTTTTTTAGTGCATTTTTTCGAAGTCGGTTTAATTTTTTTTTAAGTTTTTTTTGTTTACACCAATCTGATATTTTACGGATCGAACCTCAATCCCGTCGCTATCACATGTTTATGAGACACCGCGGCCACCTCTGATCCCAAGGTCCCCATGAATGGCAAAGAAGGATACCGTTGAGTTCGTTTTGAGGAAGATTCTGACCCGAGATAAATCTATCGACCGTTTCAGTGGAATCCCAGAAGGATTATCACGCCCGTAGGAAACACCATCATTATCCTAGGACGACGACGACGACCGTCTCGTCGACGGCCAGGTCGCCAGTTAGCACGACGACTGCCACCGCGGTCGAACAAGTGGAAGATAATCAAATACCGGAAGTGACGAGGTGGCCGACCACCGAACCCACGGAAACTTGGGAAATCACCACGACTATCACAACGACCAGCACTACGAGTACCACCACCATGAGCACCACGCCGAGCACCACGTCTACCACCACTGTTCCGCCACGTGAGTAACGTTTTTTTCTTGTTGAGAGCCAATCTCGACTTCTTCAATCCTATATTATATTCATTACTAGATAGTAATCAAGATTGATAGGTCTCCTGTTCACCTTGGACATTCCTTGAGTTGACTCCCTGCACTTATAAATGTTTATTTCGAGATCTGATTATCTGATTCAGTGGATTCTTTTTTTATTCAAATCAGGAAAGTTTGTTCTATTGTGAAACATTTTTTGTCATCGAGAAATTATTGTCATTACAGTAATGTGCCTTTCTAACAATAAGACCGGTGGAGGACCCGGCTCGGTCCTTTCGCCCACCCATTCAACTGGGGGGAATACCCCGCGAGGGGTCGCGAAGCTCGAGTTGCCTCGGTCGCCGAGCAGTGTAAACAAGTCGCGTAATCCTATACCGGGTCGGGTATATCGGTGTGAACCACTACTAATCCAATTACAAAACTTCTTTTTTTTCATTATTTTTTTATGGGAGTTTGACCAACATGTTCGTGGCATTTTTCTAATTCCGATGACGGTTACTTGTGTAACGATGAATATTTCGGACGCAAGGAAGAACAGCGTATGGGAAATGCTTTGAACTGTGCCGGCGCGGCGCGCCGCGACTCTCCGCGTCTCTCTTTCTCATACGCTGTCCTTTGCGTCGAAAACATTCATCATTCATTACACGAGTAAATATAATTGGAATTACATCATATTTGGTATCATTTTCCCTGGAAAAATGCCACGAATATGTTTGTCAAAAAATAATGAAAATTAAAGGAGATTTTTTATTGCATTAGTTATGTTTACACTTCTCGACGACCGAGGACTTTCGAGCTTCGCCGTCCTTTTCTACGAAGCCACAAAAAAATAGTGTTTTGTTTCGATCTAGGTCACAACACAGAATTCACTTAGAATGGAACATTACTTTATCCTGCAACGTCACACTGAATCATGGCTTATTTATCGTGAACGAGACTTCAAAGAATATGTATTTTGAAAACCTGTTTAAACAAACATCCACACATTTGATAATGATCACTAGACTGCGGATTATGCAAAAAATAAAAATTGTCTGCATCAATCGCAGGGTACTGAAACCAAATAAAAATTATTTCGTCCTTTAATGATTTTAACCCTTTGCACTCGAAGCAATTTTAATTCGAAAATCAAAATCATTTCTTTCGAACCAGATCATTTTTATTCCATGTAATCTTTTTTACATTGTGCACATGAAATTTAATCAGTTCTCTCATGTAACAGTTGAGCTTTTCACAATTTATGGAAAACAGACGAATTTAATAATATTAAAACTGTTTTGAATAATGGTGTGACAATTTTTACCGGCGCCTCAGAGTCGCCATTCGAGTGCAAATGGTTAATTATAATCGAATCTTTTTATTGTCTTATATTTTACTTATCTATTTTTACCAGAAATGCATAAAATCCGCAGTGTAATGATCACACAGCCTCGACTCCTCGATCTCAGCAAACCGGGTAACTACAAACACAGACAATCTAGCTACAAGTAATAATGTGAACTCCATATTCACGTGTCGCTCTGTTTAGAGCTTGACAGAGACCATTCGACTAGCAAATAAAATCGGACACTGCAACAGCGTTGCGGGGATGTACTAGGGTAGGCACCCCTTTGCAAGATCAATTCCGTAGGTGTTGCAGATCGCGTTGAAAATCGAAATACCTAGTCGTTTGACACGCCCCGCGCCGTAATTCGACAGTCGGCGAGCATTTCCAGGCCATTCGTGGAATCAATAACGAGTGCCGAGCGGTTACGGACGCGGGAAGGTATTTCGAAAGTGGGGCTAGGGCCGCGAGAACAAGGGGGTGGTACGGGAGTTGCAAAGAAAAACAGGGGTGCGTGCGCGGTGACACGGTGTTCTTGGAACGGGAAATGCGGCGCCTTTGATCGCCCCCCGTCTGGAACACGAGGAATTTTCGTTTTTGAACGTTACAAAGCGATAGAAGCGGCTGAAAGAACGGATTCAAAATGAGGAAGGATCGGGGACTCGGGGTTAGGGGTGCACAGGACGAAAGGACGAAGAGAGGAAAGGAGACAGGCAAAAGAGTTCGCCGAGGAACGTGCAGCACGCTTCTTTCTGAAATGTTCGTCTCTTTATAGGCTTCTGCGTGGTTCAAGGAGTGAGGCAGAGCCAGCAATTCATAAGGGAGGGCAAAGGCAAGAGGGTGAGTACGACAATCTCCAAACTATTCGACTAGTCTTGTTCGAAAACTGATTTCGAATCCACAATGTTTCGAACAGTGCTAGTCAGTCAAAGAATTAGTGTCAGATTTTTCATTTTACAATTTGTGCGGTATAAATGTACGTATTGCTGCGGGTGTACATTTTGCTACGATATTTTTTCCCAATGAGATTAAAATACGTAAAAATAAGTATATCGCCCTGAACAAATTTACATTGTAAAGAGTTCACATTGTAAATATTAATTATTACTTTAAAAGATAATTTTTCGCCGAGTAAAAATCCCTTAATTTTTAGTTTCGTTAAATAAATACAAAATCCATACAAATTTTTCAACTAATGTAATACAACTGTCAAATGCTGTAAACTTCACGATGTTCTTAATCTAAAACAGCTTCGAACTAAAGATAATAATGTTACACTACGATGATAAAATTAATACAAGGTTCATTCATTTTAAATGTAATGAAAAAAAAATTATTTGTTACTGTACCCAGGATTTATTTAAATTAATGCCTAGATACGTAGTTTGTTTCCGTATGCTTTTATATTTCGAATTCTAATCCGCAAAGTAATGGGTGCGCAGTAACTGCTACATGGCTCTTTTTCGTCCGCAGTAATATGTACAAAATGTAATCGATTTCATTTGTACCCAGAACACATCGTTCATCCATAAAATGCTTGAACAAATTATTATTTCATGATAAATTAGGAATAATATGAAAATAAATACGATCGAAGCATGATGCAGTAATCGATACAGTTACAATTAGAAGGTATGAAGGTGCCTCCACTGAAATTGATTATACACACTTGTTTATTCAAGCAGAAATGATAATAGAAACCGCATTCTGAATAAATTCGATATCCAACAAGTGCAGCGTCCATGGAAGGGCTCGAACCTCGAAATTCAGGACGAGTCGATCAATTGAAATCTCAACAATTTAATATACAGGAAAAAATATTCTCGTTACGATATTCGCGAATTAATAAGCGTGGAATGCGGTTCATAATTATTCCAACGATTTTGCGCGAAAAATGCACGCGATACGCGGAAAATACGTTTATCTCGCGGTGTAGATTAAACTAATACATCGGAAATGTTTTTATGCAATTTTTCACTTTTGCTAGTTATTTTATCAATGTTCTGATTCGATGGACGTTGAAACCAGATATGGTTGAAGTTATTTATTCGGTGGAAACACGACTGAGGAATTCGCCGACATTTTTTCAAGATGTCTGCAAGTCACAAGTGCTCAAAATTCCCCGATCCAGTGATCGCTAATGGCAGGAAGCGTACCATCAAGAGTTCGATTTTCGTCGTTTTAATGAGAAGTTTATTCGTAACATTTTAGTTTTCATTAGCGAAAATTTATCGTGGCGCACCAGAGCCTCGATGAGTGATTTACATCTCCGCGAAGTTCTCCTCTCATTTGCCTGTTTGTTTCCGAATTTATTAGAGTTCCTCTAACGTTGATTTTCATCGCGGCGCCGTCGCGCGTCGGTCAAAAGTTTCAAGAACGCTCTCGAGTCTTCGGATAGTTGAAACTTTCAGACGCGTACTTATTTCGCTGGAACTATATCGGGCCGGACAAAAATTCTTGAAAGATTACTCGCGACGGAGTTGTTCGAGTTGTTTGACGTTTTTCTGGGCCGAGGACGACTTCCAGAACGACAGTGCGCATTCTTAAATCTCACTCGTGCTGAGAAAATATTCTAGAGATTTTTTCGATCAATCAATTCATTATTTCGTTTAATCGACAATGAAGTGCTCAGTGTTTCGCGAATTTTGTTCAATCGTTGCTGTAAACGTGTTAATAATTCTTAAGAAATCATCTTTCAGTGGACGAAGCTGTATAAGATTTAATGCCATTTCAACTGCTGTTAGAAAAACCTATGACTCCTCTTATTTTTACTCGCATTCGAAAAATATTAGACCAATAAATTCATCACAAATAATTTCTGCTTTGGTATATATCAATTTTATTTATATATAAATAAAATACACACAGCTATTATATCTCGATCAATTATAGATATATTTGTACATAATTGTGCATATATATTTGTCATTATTTGCGACGGTTTGTTGCCATTTGTCATGCAGCTCGAGTATGATGAATTGTGAGGATGTTAAACGTGTCATTACAATTTGTTTCTGCAGTAGGGCATTATTTATGACTAAACTATGGATCTGTATACATTTATAATTGCGAACACACACACAACAGAGTTGTCAAACACTACAGAGAAAAACATTTACACCAGCAATCATAAAAAAGCCCCCACAATTCATGTTTAACATATGCGACATATGTATACAATACATTCCATTGCTTTAGAAGATTGCATGGAAATGCAGTGCTTATTTACAACCTAATCGATCCACGAACAAGAAAATTTCCAAAAACGTCCACAGTGTCTACGAAACTAGAAGTGAAAACCTTTTCCAACCAGTACAATCAGTCGCACCGATAAAAAGAAGTACACACTTGCAAGTAATAAGTATAAATAAACTATACTTCTTTCGCATAATTTTCCCCCATCACCTGCCAATAAACTCGCTAAAAACCTCATCCTTTATGCACACGGACCCGAATATTCGCCTGAAACATCAGCATCAAACGTTTTAGCACGCTTCCACGAATACGGTCGAATATTCACGAATGATAATCCACGATCGATCGCCACATTTTCGCGGAAAACATTTTCGGAAAAACAGCATTATCCGAAGCAATCGCGTGTCATCGATGTTCATCTAGATCATGTCGCATAGAAACGTTAATTTTATGAGGTTGTTGCATACGAAATGTCCGTTTTTAAATGCAAATGTTACGACGCATTTTGATCAAGAAATACTGACACGATTTACAGGTTCATTTCGGTGACTCGGCAAAAAAAAATCGTAATGCGACCATCCAGGTGTCACTTTAAAGGCGAGACTGCAATCTTCCTATCTATTTTGGTTTCATTAATTAAAAACATTTTTCGACTTTGATACAATCGTCTGAATTTGAAAAAGTTTGAAACGAAAAAGTATTTTCATTTTCCCACCTGTTACACGGTGTACACAATTTTCTTGTGGAAAATGAACAATTTAACATAAGACCCGAACGAAATTTTACAACGCTTTGAACATATGCAATTATTGAAGGAAAGTGATTCTTTAATTCTGCAGTGAGTTTTAATTGAATCTAATTAAATTTAATTGAATCATTGTATTTTTAAATAAGTACACCTCGATGGCCCACTTAATCGATAATATAATAGATCCCGAAACACGATCGCGATGTACGCACACGGATTCAAAGATGAACGAGGCCGGGAACACGCTCGGTGAATATTAATTACCGCCGAACGTTAATTATGATATTCGGAATGAAAGTTTCCGTTCCACCCCCGCTTGCTGGACGATATCAATAATTCAGTGGCAGCCGCCAGCGGGAAGACAATGAATGCAACGGCGCGGCACCATGCCGCGGGAGTTGGAAAAATTGTATTTCAAATAATCGGGATCCCGCGGACAATGGAAGGGTACATAGCTATTCTATGGTCATGACCCGGTCTCGCAATACGCGATTCAACATCGTTTCAATCTATTTATCCGCGACGGTCCTCTCGCCGTTTGTTTCAGCGCCGCGCCCCGCACCGCGTCGGCGACAATTCAAAAATTCTTTACTTCGCCATTGATTCGCGGCTTCACTTCATCAGCGGCGACTGCTATAGTTTACGACTGGACTGCGGACTTTGTCAAATCTTCCACAGTGGATCCAGAAACTATTCAAACACTTCTCTCTTTCTCGAAACATCCTGGACGTTTAAACGGTAATAATTTCGTGAACAAAAATAGTACAACAATCAACTTGGTCTCGTTGTAAACCTTGCACTCTATATTTTCTCGATTCATCGTTCATTTTATCATAGTAAAATATTGCACGACACTGCAGAAGCAAAACTAAGGACACGTTTCTTCTCGAAAATACTACAAATATTCGAACGTCTGTATTAAATAGACTGCGGATCTTGATGCATTTATGGCTTCTGAAGATTTCTAAAAAATGCTAGGATATCAATTTCGACAGAATTCAGTACCATTGTTATTGATTTCAGATCTGCAAAGGCTACTACCACTGAAAATATGATTTTATTTGGTTCCACTTTCTTAAAATTTGTCTACAAAAATCTGAATTGAAATCTGATTTGAAGATTGAACCTCCGCCTTCACAACAAGATCTTGAAAACTGATGTACGACTTTGTCTTGCCGTTTCCTGGAGCAAAAACAAGGAGCAAGTTCAGAAGCTTCATGTCTTGGGTAAAACATATCGTACGTGAAGATTCGAGGTCTCGTTGCAAAGGGGATTCTAGTTTTATGGACGTTTAAATTTGTTAGCGAACAATATGTCTGCTTTCTGCAGCCAATGACGCAAGTATGGTTCCTCTGGCGAATTCCTGGGTTGACATACGTTTCGCGACAGTGACAGTGTTTCGAGCTAACAGTTTAACAGGTCTGTCGTTCGTTGCCCACAGCTCTATCGGGAGGATGAGCCGGAATGCTCGGAGCTGTGCGAATGCGGTGAGGGCGGGATTCTCAGCTGCAACACGATCTGCGTGAACTCGTTGCCCTGCAAGACGCCCTTTGCCTTCTACAATCACGAGGCACCGGGGTATAAGGCGCATCGCGGACGCTGCCTTTGCTACAGCGGCGATTTCATATGCATGCGGCCTTCACCCGGTGAATATAACCCTCTTGACGCGTCGCCTTTTCAATGGTCCAAGATCCCGCCGATAGTTACGGAGACGAGAGATTTTTCCAATTTTACGCTGGGATCATCTCTCGTGACACCCACAAACTCGCCAGTCTTAAGCCACTCATTTGAAAACCCCATTAAAAGAGAAAAACATTCATTGCTTTACATGTTTTCATCTTAGAGGGTGATTTTACTTCTTGTTAAACGAAAAACAATTTTATTTTCCGTCGAAAATTGTTGTTTATGTACCAGTCTCTCGGAAACACTAATTTTTTTAACCCTTTTTACTTTTGAGAATTTTGGAGGACCTCATTTATCAAGTAATAATTAAACACTAAACCTACCACTAGGGGTCGGAAGATTTTTAGATTCTTCATTTGACAATCATTGAAATTGTAGAGGTGTTTTCATGGGAATTTATTGAATATATTTTTTGATTCCAGTATATATCATAGTAAAAATCGTACAAAATATAAATAAATTTAATCTTGTTATTTCTATAATACTATACACATCAGTCACTTTTGATGGTCGGTAGGATTAGTGGTTAATCTTCTACAAAAATTATATCTTCGGCGTCTAGCAATTTTTGGAGACATTGTTATTTTATGTATCAGACATTTACACCACCCTCAATCATGAAGTATGGTTTCTCCATTAAAAAACCAACTTCCAAGTGTAATAATTACCTGAAAAATCCTTTTGTGCAGCAGATGGATTTCTTCTATACAAAGTCATTTATCACTATTTCATGCATTAATCATAAGCATCTTGATCCTAGACACCTTTAGCAACCCCTGTTGGATAAATCTCATTAAAAGACATCATTTTGTATGTATAAAATTACTTGTTGTTTTATATGTGTGACATAAAGATGTCCATGTTAGGTTGAACTTTACTAATTCGTTTCAAACTCGCTCTAGTTCTCTCGAGTAACTGTAAAACAAGAAAATTGATCAGTTTCTTGCACTCGAAATGATTTGTTATCTTGTATACATCCAATTTCATAACATCGTTAATCAGATGGCAATCTTTCCAAACCCAAAATTATATGCATATCAAACTTTAAAATATTTGGAACGATGAACACATTCTTAGATACCTTCCCATGTAAGAGGCTAGCCTAACTGTAAAAGTGCCTAACTTGTATTTTACGCAAAAGTGTTCTTTATTCTGAGGCGATAAATATTAACATACTTGATTTATGTTCTATAAGAATAATGTCTGACAATTTATCGTTGGAATAAAGTCACGTCTAGAGTAAATTATCAGTCGATAAATGAAAAAGTTTGGTAACTTCAGTCGAGAAAATTGCCTGTCTCTTTCTCGGCGGAGAGTTGATGAAAATTTGATACGATAGATCAAAAGATGATTCCCGTTTACGATGCTCCTCGGCCCCGTGCACCCGAGGATTTATAATTTCGTTTACGAAGGACCCGTCGTTGATCGAGGCTTCGTCATCTAATCTCTATCGACTTGTCCCCGCAGATGCTTACTCTATACCGCACGGGATTTTCATGTTCCTGGGATACAGCGAAAAGGACGAGAGCTTATTGCGACGGCATAATAATGTCACTGTCCTGGACGCGATCTCGTCCCTCGATAGCTTTATGAGAGAGGAAGCTAATAATCAGGTAAGAACAACCTGCCAAATCTGCAGAAACAATCATTTCAAACGACAATCTCAATACAAACAAAAATAAATAATTTTTTTTTTTAATGAACAATATACCTTATTTTCAATCATTTAACAGTTTTTGAAATTATTATAACATATTTTAATATGTTAATGATGTAGACATTTTTAGATTTTTTTTCGTAGCTGTCTTCAAATACCACAAAAGTGAACAGTGATGCACGAGAAGAGTATAATCCTCTCAATGATCTGATCTTGTATAATAAATCTTGAGTGGCACAGATGTTTAGTCTAGGTGGGGAAAAATTAGAAATCGTTTTGTGTTGTTTATAATACGTCCGAATATTATTCTACGATTTCAAAATAAAAAAATAAATTACATACGTTAAGTAAAGAATTTTTTATTTATATACACGTATATATGTATATACATATGTGAACAGTATCATAATAAAATATAATATAAATACAATTGTTATATAAAATTAAAGTACATATAATGTAATTGTCATCGGATAATATGTGAAAATACAGTGACTACCGTAAATAAACAAACACAGTTAAAACCAGAATAACTTTTTTACAAATGGACCAAACAGTACAATATGATAAACATCGATTTTTTAAATGGAAGCGTATATTTTTGTATGCATCAGTCGCTGCAAAAATATTTATTCTCTATAAAATAGTATTGGCATTAAAAAAATGATTAGTTTAGCGGATATTGCGATTGAAATATAGATATACATATATGTATATTTCCTGACATGACTTTTTTCCACCTAGATTGCCCATTTGTCGCAGTGTGCGTCGTTTCTGAAGGGTTAATAACGCGAGGGTATGGTGTTGGATGACGCAGTGACATGCACCGTGTACCCGTTCCCTTTCCTTTTTCTTTTCCAGACGGTGTGCACTCTCTTCTTGTACAACGCAACCCAAGAAAACGTGATTGCAGTGGCGCGTCTCGGGACTGACAATCCGCCCCTAAATAGCAGCCAAGCTCAAAGTCTCCAGCACCTTCTGCGCGTCAAGGTGAGCAAATTGCAAATAGCTACTACCCGGGGCTCCAGTCCCTGAATCCGCATCAATTCTGATCTTATTTTCCGGGCAACTGGTCCTACAGCCCTGTAACTTTATTGCCGGGGCCCCCGTGCCCTTATTTAGACACTTTGCCCACCCCGTAGCCCCGCCCCCAACCTGACTGGATGCATAACGCGTTATTAAGTTAGCCCGGGTCAGACTCCTCGCAGACACCCTGGCTACAAGTCGAGTTCAAAAAAGAAATCTAGACACCCCCTCGTTCGCAGCCCCAACGATGTATTTTACTATCCCTCTGCTCGCTAGGGTATTACAAACTGAGTGATTTTTAAAAATTATAGAACAATTCCAAGAACATAAATGTATGATCACGTTAAAGGTCACTTTCGACCATTCGATGCAACGGTAGAAATCTACAATTACCCTAGTAGTATTTATGGTTGGCCACGGTGGCTAAGGGTGGATTTATAAGCGCGGTGAGAAGAAAGCAACATTCGTGACAACATTTCGACACATACTAAAGAAAAAGTACATATGTATTCTCATTGTTTTCCTTTTTCTTACCGCACAGCTCACCTTGCTGCTCCACTATAAATCCATACTAACGATTGGATGGTTGGTTGGGATAAGGTTGGTGGTTTTATCTGCAAATCCCCAACATAGGGCCTACGACGAAAATTTATGACAATTTGCCAATGAATATCCAACGTTGCGCCTACAGTTATTCTAGTTGGTTAATTAACAAGAAATTTACTTAACAATATTGCAACCAAGACCCAAAAAAATGCCATAACTGCTACTATGGTATTTCGCCAACATGAAGAAAATCTCCTGCCTCCATATAATTAGTATAAATCGCTCGGATCGTTTTGTGGAGTTTTGGAGCGCGAAGTAGAGTTTTTCAGAAATTTCCCGAGTTCAAGATCACGGTCCTCGATGGCGAAAAAAACTTTCGAGGAAGGAGGTTCGCGTGTACATCGTCGATTCGAGCTGCGACGAGAGGGCTGCGTGTTTATGCGATCGTGTGCGTGCCACGCGCAGGAAGTGCGTGCAGAATATCCGGCGCGGCGGCGCGATATCAAACTTTCCAGAACTTTTCATTTCTCTCTCTCGAGGGGCGAACGAGACGGACGCCGTCCCTACGCCCTGGATTATCGCGATTAATTAACCTGTACGCCATGCTTAATTTCCCCCGAATTTAGGAACGGTCTATCCCTGCAACACCCACCCAACCTCCCTATCAGATTTCGCGACTCGCTGATCCCTTCAGCGGTGGAAAAATCGCGAACGGAGGAGAACATGGGATTCCGTTCTACTTCGAACGGTGATTACCGTTTCGCTCTCGCGTCCCCTTCTGCGTGATTTATGAAGGCCGAGTGCTTGAACGCCGCTGGCAAACTTGCCTCGATCTTGCCAGGTGCTTATGGGACCCACCTTTATGACTGCCTTTCATGAGAAAGCTAATGTACCGCGGATTAATATTTTCGGATGCGGTACCTCGCTCACGCAGCGATATTACTAGACTGCGGATCTTTGTGCATTTATAAAGAAATTCGTTCGGTGAAATATAAAGCGGTAAAAGATTAGAATAATTTAAGAATACTGTAATGTTGTTTTTAATGTAACGAAGTCATTAAGGGGTGAAATCAATTTTTATTTTATTCCTGCTTCCCGCAATAAATGCAGAACATTTTTATTTTCTCCACTCTTTACTTGACGTTGTTTCAACAATTTGCAAATTATTCTCGCTATTCAATTCCTCAGTTCATTCCTGGCATGAAAATATTTTTCTTTGTGTAAATGAAGGCTGGAACGGGTTCTCATATTTTTTCTGTAACGATTCTCGTACTCGTCGCGCTTTTAAAAAATTAGAAGCAGATTCAGGCAGCGACCCTATTAATCTTTTTATCTTTCGTCGTTGGACCAATTCAAACTTTTTTTTTGACATTTCATTCTACGGTTTTTGGGAAGAAAATATTTGTTTTCTGTTTAAACGAAGACTAGAAAAGGTTGTCATATTTTTTTCGTGATCGTCCTTTCATTTGTTGCGTTTTTGACAAATCGAGAACTCGCTCAGACTAGACGGTGATATTTCTACTAGCCCCTTCCCTGATGTTGTTGGATCGATTCTAATGTTTCGTCCATTCATAAGAAAAGTGAAATAACTCAAAATATGTTCTACAATTATAACTAATGTATTTATATGACAAATTATTTTACAATTCTAAGTTGGTTATATGTATACAACAAAAAATTGGCAATTTTAGGTAATTTTTAGATGGCTCTCCTGTAAAATTTCCTTTTCTTGATTTATGGCATTTCTCTTTTGAATGAACGACTTCTTTGACTATCTAATTTCTGTTGAAATGAAAAAGGATGTACTTTATTCGAAGAAAATTTACTTTAGGATTTTACGTGCAACTACTGCATCTACTACCAGAATCATTAAAATAAGAAACACATCTTTATAGAAGCTTGTCGTAAATGACGGTCACAATTGTTCTAAAACATTCGCAGTTTATCAACGATTTAATGCCGCGAGCACCTCCGATTCGTCGAGAGATAGGCGCAAACGAACCGAAAAAACTAGAAAATTGATTGTTCCGCGAATGCGAGCGTGTCGGTAAATTATTTAGTAAATAAAAGCACGGGTGGTCGGAAATCGTAAATAAACAGGTCGAAATCGGCTTGGTGTTCTAGCG
Source organism: Lasioglossum oenotherae (assembly GCA_028455765.1). NCBI lineage: Eukaryota > Metazoa > Arthropoda > Insecta > Hymenoptera > Halictidae > Lasioglossum > Lasioglossum oenotherae. The sequence goes on along the minus strand of CM052279.1, from coordinate 28,774,471 downwards.
CGGCGGGGCTGGTCGATCAAAAAATATGTACGGTTTCGCGCGGTGTACTACCGTGGAAAATTGATAAACGCGGGCCGGTTATGTGTCTTTATACATATACATGGGTAAGGGTGTGGGATGGGTGGACTGGCCCTACCCCCGGTGCTAGTAAAAATTTCTGTGGCGAATATTAAGCGAGTCGAAGCGCACGGGAGGTGAATTTCCGGCATCGAAAATCCGTCTAATCCGTTCTGCCGCATGAAACCGGCCGCGATCGGCACGGCTGGTTCCGGATTCTGAACAAAAGCCGATCGACCGGCCGAAATAACACGCAATTACGTCGAAATTCGCTGAGGGGGGAAGCCTGGTCCCCGTCGAAAAGGATTTATCAAAAACCGTCCACGCCCACGCGAATTGCATTACAGGACGTGCAAGCGCGCGCGCTGAAAGTTATTTCCGTCTTGAATAAATTATACGACTGGCGGCCGCAACGCGGATTTTAATCCGCGATCGTGCGTTTGGCGAACGGCGACGTTGATCGCCCGGGGATCCACGGTAAATCACGGGAATATCGGTAGCGATTAAATCCTCGACCCTCGAACTATACCGATCTTATCGCCGTGACCCCGTAATGCAACCGTTCCATTAATTGAATTCCGTGGTATTATTTCGCGACGTATTAATCCCCGCGCGAGCACCGATTTATTTCTGATTTGTAGGACCCGGCAGCGGATAATAAACGTACCAACATCCCTTATGTCGATTCTCAACCATTTTCACAATGTTTGTTAATATTCTTGTCGTTAAGCTTCGCAGGCTTAGCGTTTTTTTATTCCTTAAATATAAAATGGCAAATTCTGGTATGCTGTTGCAGGCATATAATCCACAAGCAAATCTTCATGCGAAATAGAACGTTTCCAAGTCTATAATAATGTATTAATAACTAGACTGTGGAACTTTATGCAAAATAAAAATTGTTTCCATCAACTGCAACAAACGAGGACCACATAAATATTTTTGTCATTTTTTTTAATAATGTTCGTGAGCTGCAAATAATACATTGATGCCCTAAATTGTTTAAATCTGTCTTCTGTTTTAAATTGCAAATGTGCAGATGCATTAGAAAATAATGTTGGTAATGTTTCTCGTTGCAATTTTTTAAAAACTTCTTTTAAATCATCCACAATTTGTTATTTCCGAATTATCCTTGAATTGTATCCAGTGCTATCGTGTCATAATCTCGGAAGAATTCTAACGGTAATCGGAGATTCCAAGGGATTTTAATATCAGAATTGTTAAGATATTTTGACAGCTTGGGTTTCGTGTGAATTTCACGTGGCTGTTCACTCATTGCCAACGCGCCAGTGACGAATCGCGCTTTCCGATTCATTATGAACGTAGCAAATTCTTCAGAGGTCAGTTCATTAATTTATCGACGTGCAGATCGTGCTCGGTTGCAAAGTCTTTTAGCATCCTTCGTGCTTCGAATAGCATCGAATGCATCGTGCGCGTGTCGCATACACCGATGCGTTGAGCATTTTGTGTCGGTCATACGAGCTCCCGCGGCGATTTCCAATTTGCGATTAAGCGCCGGCCGATTTGCAATTTGATGGAGGGACCTCCGATTTGAATTGCCGCGTTCTGCGCTGTCTACCAGCCGCGGTTCGCCTTTTTACCATGAACTTTCGTCCCTTGCCTCTCTCACTCTCGTACCCTGTCCATTTATTCGACACTGTTCAAACAACATACTGCTGGAGACAATAATAATAATAATAATAATAATGGTGCACTATTGACCGGGAGCTTAGAATTGATTTGCAACTTGCTGGAAATAAAGACATTTTGATGAAAAAATTTCGAATAAGGAAAAGGTACATCTGCCTCTCACAAAGGGACATTATCCAAGTGTAACATTACGATTTTAATGAAATTTATACAGGATATACATTAAGGGACAAAAAGATAGCACACTTTAAAATTAACGTAATATTTATTTATTTAACATTACAATCAGGGTTTTGTTTTTATACATCCCTGCAAAGTACCTCTATGAACACACACAAATGGAATTGAATTCAATTTCGCCAGTCTATACAATTTTATTAAAAAATAAAGAATTTTTATGGAAATTTGGTGTGAGAAAATGATTTACATCTAATAACAGCCATCATTCTCTTTGGCAACGATATATAGATTTTTAAAAATAGTTTTTTGCTCTAATTGTCCCCACTCATGTTGAACGAATTTTTTAAATTCGGCAATATTTCCGAATTGTCTGCCATTTCCATATACAGCTCGGACAAGATTTCCCTAACAATTTTCAGTAATGTTGAGGTCGGGTGACCTTGCTTGCCAATCCGAAACTCGAATTTTTTCTCGAGGAAAGTACTCTTCTACTATATTTGCAGTGTGCATACTTCTCTCCAGCGATTCTGGTCGCGTACTTGTTCCTTAATCATTTCAATCGAGCGAAACACTCGATCGGATTTGTGTATCTGTTGGCCCGATGAAATTTGAAACCTACGCCAGGATCAGGTTGGATAGGGCTGAGAAGCTGTTTCGACCATTTCGGACACTCGACGCCCGAAAACCCCGCGAAGTGCGTGCCGGGTGCGTTCGGAACCAGTCCGGAACCGTAGACCGAACAATAACCCGATATCCTAGGGGTCTAGGCATTTCGGGCGAAACGGATCGATCAAGCCGCTATATACGGTGAATTCAATTGGAACTCGTTTCGGTCCCTTTGCGATCGGTCATCCAATTACGAATCCGAAAGAAATGGTCCCCGGCCGCGCGCCACGGAAATCGACTCTTCGGAGCCGACCAAAAATTTGCTCCTCCAATTTCCGGCTCGACTATCGTCGCTAACCGAGCCCAGTTAGCTGCTGCGAATCGAGAAGACTCACTAATCTCCCGATTCTTCCTTTCGCAAACGCTACACCCGTTTTGGACGCGTTGATTTATATTTAGGGTAATTATACCGATTACTGCGGTATCATGCTTCGATCGTACTTTGTTTTAATGCTATTCCTAATTCCTAATGTATCATCTGATATGCGATCTGTTCGCATAAAAACATAAAATATAGCTAACTATATATTTAATTCATTAGCCTGCAGAAAATAATCAACGAGCGCATCATTTTACGAATTTTACGCATCGATCAACGAATTCAACAAATCCGCGCGGAATAAAAGATGAATGGCTTCGACCAATTCATTCGGGGGAGCTTCGTGTTTCAAATTCATTCCGTGCAGCCGATAAGAGAATTCTTTCAAATTGGTAATTCAATGCGTTGCATCGACAAATATTTTATTACCTGCGCCCAATGTTTCGAGGTCACTGAAATGAAAAATTAATCAACCCGCCCCGGTACGTGGAACATTTACAGATAGCGGAAAACATTTTACTATTTGCTGGCTTGCTGCGGGGTTCTATAGTCCCGGGGCATTCTGCATATACATACAGCGTGTCCCATTTGAGATTTCGAAAATATTTCGAATAAAATTCACTCTCTTTCGAGAGACGATCTTGCGACGGTCACGAACCTTCTTTGGGTGGACGTGCTTCCGTCTGGTTAAGGTCCATTTTGAATGGTACTAAATGACCTTCAACGACCTTGACCTTCAAACCAAACAGTTTAATACAAGAAAAATTGCAAGGATCGTACTGTGACGATTCCCGAAAGTAATCAAGGACGAAGTCGAGGGACTAACATTGTGTAAGCCCGTTCCAAGAACTTAGAAAGGAATTGTGGGGGCTGGTGGACAGGAATCACTCGTTCTCCATAAGCCCCATAACTTCCAGCTCCATCGCGTAATTGCTTTATTAGGAACTCATTTGCAGTAGGCCGCAAATGGGCGCGACATGCTGAATACCCGACACGTCGAATTAGACCGAGCGATCGAACTCGGCCTCGTTCGACCAGTTCGTTTGCGGTCCACTGCCGGCGGACCTACTTTTCGCTGGCTCGTGAACCGACCGTCGGCTATACGACGCCTAATTATGGCCGGACGGATAGTTAATTGGGTTAGAAAATGTCCTTTGTACTCGCGTCAGCACAGTCCTCTCCTTCAGTCCGCCGCGCAAAAGAATTCTTCGAGAGACATTCTTTAGATTTAGTCGAACTCTCTCTCTCTCTTTCTCTCTCTTTCTCTCTCTCCTTCCCACTCTATCTCTCTTTCCATATAGATTAGTCAATCTCCGTCGCAGATACCCCTTAACGTTCAAACCCCTTTCACTATAACATCGGGTCAGACTCGTGATCTAAGTTTTGTCTAAAATCTACTAAATATCTACAGGGTGTCTCGAAATCCGGAAATGGGAGGTTCCTTAAATCATTCAAAGCAACATTTTCCTTTGCAAAAATGGTGTCCGCGGCTTTTGAGACACCCTGTAGAATTTCTCGGTAAAACTTGGTGCATCATGAGAGAAAGCAAGATCACGTCTTCAAATTCTGCCTTCGTATACATATACCAAAAAAATTTGTTACTCATCGTAGTATTCATCGAGAGGAGACATTTCTTTTACAAATGTCCGCCGATCCAGAGGTGTAGGTTCATCCCTACGACGGACGACCATTATGATTCAAAATAACTTCGTTAAAATTGGAACGACTTAACTTTTCTTATTCAATTAGAACCATTGATTTACTAAATGGCGTGCACAAAAGCTTCTGAAGAAATTACGACTGATAAGAATTACATGAAAAATCAAAAAGGCTCCAAAAATGGATGGGTGCAATTTACAAATATAGAAAAGTTGTCTAGCAAGAGCATGATCGCATCGGAAGCCGGACAAGGTGGCAAATGATCGCTCGAGGATCAAGGAGGCGACTTCCAGGGCAGCTTTGACTGCGAGTGGCTTTTATTTGAGATCTTAATTAAGAAGAGTCGGAGCTGGCTGCCATCCAACCGGCCGCGATTAAAAAACGAGCAGGGTGAAAACGGAGAGGAAGCCGGCCGGAAAGGAAACGTAGCAACCGGATATCGCTGCCGGCGATTTTTGATGTTTTTCCTAAGCGACTTGGTACGTGCCGCGAATTTTCTTGGTCCGATTCAACCCCCCCCCCCCCTCGCCCCTCTGGCGAAATTGTTCGGACGGGGGTGGACCAGGCGCGAGAGCAAAAACTGGCAGACGCACCAATCACGAGACGACCCCGAGCAGTCGGAAACTTTTTACCCTGTCTCTGATGGCCAGTTTCCAAGTTTTTACACGGACTAGCTCGATGAGATTTCCTCCGGGGAGAGTCTGCCGCGCGATTTTCGGCGTTCCTTGGCCCCTCTCGATCGCGGTTTCGAGATCTCAACGCTAGAAACCGTCGAAAATCTATCGGGTAGCTATGGAAATAGGAGGCCAAACTTTGCTAACGTGTTCTACAAACCCCGAGCATGAAAAAAGTCCTGTAACCATGCATCTGAAAATCGTCCCTTTCTGGAATATAGAAGTTCTCCAAGTATCGATCACACGAGGCTTTTTGGAAATATACAACATTATACAGGTCTTTTAACCTTCTCTTTGCATTAAATTACATTAAGAATTTTGAGCAGCCGATTAAGTAAATTAAGTAAATAGCCAGAAGAAAAGTGTTTATTTAATATAGAGAAGAGAAAGTTGGTCTTTTTATAAAGTGTCGTATTAAGGTAAAAAGAGGATAAAAATCTAGTTAAACTGTACTTTTTTAATTCAATCTTTTTTTTCTACCAAGTTCGAGATCATCATAACTGCAGTAAGTGCATACAATCTGCAGCCTGGTTACGGCGGTAATTAGTGCGACGAAGTTCTCATTTTCGAGGTCTTTTTTATCATGGCAAATTATTTTCTTTCCAAATGAGTTTGCCGACATAAAAAGCTCCAATTTTTAACTTTTAAACCACGTTTTATAAAAGTTTTATTGCTGAATATCAACATTTATGGACACTAGGGTAGACCTTATTTTTCGACCGTGAAATTTTGTGCACGACTCCCCCAATGCTGTTCCATTTCGAGAAAAAATTATACATCCAAAGTTTTAGATTAATCGTGTGCCACATTATTATATTTGCATACGTATATGTATAATAGTTCGTATAATAGTGGATCAGTTAAGAATTCTAATACACGAGGTTTAGCATTAATTGGTTCATATAAACGAGGTTCTATCGTAGTTGATTAATTAATTGAACGAGTTGGAGGAGTACGAGAATAATCATTACGATATTGAAGATAAATCGCATCCGTAACCGAGACCATTAAACTGGAATGCCGGGCTAAAATGAAATCTGCATGTCCTCTCACCTTTAAAGAGGTCAGCATGTATATGTATACCTAATGGACATCTCGATTTTGATGGCTAGAATTTGTATAATTATTAGCTGAATGGTATCGATCGTGTTTTAATTAATTACAGGGGGATTGATTCTATTCGTGACTTTCTTTCCTCGTATGGGGAATACATTCTCGAATAACAGTGGCAGTAGTATAAATCGGTGAATGGTGAGTCGTTTAGCTCGTAACGCAATCGTCTATGTTGTTTACGTCGATGCATCTGTTACTCGTTAAAATTAATTGATATCGTTACCATTAATCTGCAATGCAACCGGTACAAATTTCATCAAGACTCAACTGTAATTACATTCGGTCGAAAATTACCCATGAAGTACTCTAGAGTAATTCGAAAAATGTTCTCTCTAGGATTATATTGCACGTGGCATTGATCAATTTTATTGGAGGGTTATGCTGAAAACAAGATAATATCTGCGAGAACGCCCGCGAAAAATAAATTCGAGGAGATCACGGTAAAATCAGAGAGGACGTCAGAATTCGCAGTGGATCTCGGTAATTTTTCTCGTCGAGCTTACCTACGTCCACGAAAGTTCGCGATCGGGATTCTCCGTGCAGTAGTTCGTTAATTTCTCGAAGTCGCGTTTGTTCACCTAAATCTGGCTCCCAAGATGCCCCAGGGAACACGGGGAGCTGGGAGAACCATCGCGGGCCAGAGTCTCGCGGGTTAAAAGAAAGTGGAAGCATGGTTCTAAGGGGGCGGCCGGGCCGCGCCCTTAAAAGCCTCCTTAACGGCGTCGTTTGAGTTCTTAACACCGTTTCAAACTTTCGGACGAGCGTCATCGAGCTAAATATCTTACTGTAACTTTTGCCGAAGGAGAGGGGAGCCGGAAACCGAGCTCGGTTTCCCGAAAATTACGTCGTTCGACCGGTTTTCCAGCCGCTTTTTCAATTATGCAGCCGAAGACCCGAGTGCCTCGCGCAAGTTATTTTCACTTTAATTCAAAACCCATAATTCAGCATCGAGCTGCGATCGAACCAGAAACGCTGGCCCTCGTCAGTTTCTTTGAGACGTTAGAACGATTAGTTTCCCAATTTACTAGTTTACTTTCAGGACATATTTTTAGTCTTTGCATTCTTCTTTGCTTGGCATAGCTACACTGAACATGGCTTGTTCCTTCCAATATTCCTGACGAATTTGTTTATAAACAAAAATAAGATTGGCAACCATGACATTGGTGTCTCCAGTGTGCTAATGTGGAAAAAGGTACTGACCCAACTTTATACGGTGTCCCAGCTTTTACGGGACAGTCCCTTACTGTTTTGTCAAATACTTCCTTCAAATTTTTCTTGAAATGATTGATTTCCCATCCCCGCGATTAATCTTTCGCGTTTCGCGCACGTCCCGCAATAAACGGGTCAATTCGAAACAGCTTCCGGGAGCGTAAACTTGTGGGGGACCGACAGAGGGATGCAAATCTCGGGAGAAATCAGGAGCAAACGCACCGCGGTTCCCAAAATCAGTGAAAAGAATCAACGGGTAGCGTTCAATCAATCGATGCTCGAGGGTTTGGTATTCGGTACCGAGGCACCGCTAGGGAATTTCTAGGGGTTGGGAAGGGGCGGGGGAAAAGCTGGAGGAGAATGGGTTGAAAGATGAGCGGCAAAGTCGGAAGTCGAGGGTGATTCCGAGCTGGCAGCATAAAGATGGCACCGCGCTCCTCCCCGTATATTAGCAAAGTTTTATGACGTATGTAGCCGCGCGACGCGACATGCCGTCCCCGGGAAAAATGCAAGTTTTCCGGCGGGTTTCTACGACACCCCGGAGAGAGAACGAACCGCGGGACGCGTGCCGAAATTGAAATAAAAAGCCTGTGGAATCAAACTCCCCGCGGACGAGGAGCCCCCGAAACGGGACGGCCCTGAACTTTCCCCGGATCCCCCGCCTCACCACCTCCCCGTCACCAGAAACTGAACATTCGCCTGCTCCGGCTGCATGCACGTGTCTAATCTGGGACGACTTGAAATATGAACGGCCGATTTTCAAGACCGAGACGAAATGCCGAAACCGGGGCACGTGAGGTTCACAAATTAAGGAGTCACGGATCCTACCGGCCAGGTTCTAAAATTAGGGGTTCTCCGGTTCAAGGAAAAAGCCTGAAATCGCGGATAGCGGAGCCGTCAGCTCGGGAATTGACGGTTTCGAAGTTCACCAAACCAGGAATTACAGGACTAGTCCATGGAGCCTGGAGTTAGCCGTCCTCGGGGATGTGGAACTTGGAATTTGCGATTTGTTCAGTGTACTGGGAGAAGGTAGATCTCGGTCTTCACGGTGTACAAAAGTCTAACACACCTAGGATTATAGTATACATAGTTTTGTTGTTTGAAGATTGGATGGAGAGAAATTAATGTCTGAAGCAGTAGCTAAATGTTGAGATAATTAGTGATTGGGTGTCTTCGAGCTTGTGAAGGCTAGAGTCAATGTTTGAGAAGGTACATTCAAGTCTCTTTAAAAGCAACTTAGAATGGAGTTCCGAGATTTTTCTGTAATTTCTTCCTTGAAGAAAGAGAAATGAATTAATAATGAAACATTCCAGCTTAAAATGAGTAGTAGTTGGCACTTCCTAGGTGGGTCCTAGAATCAATGTACTAGGTCATTCAGAATGTTCCTAGCCTGGCACATAGATGATATTGGTAGCAGCAAAAACATATCGTTGTTGAAAAGATCGAACAAACAGCTTGCTTCAGGCAGCTGATTAAAGTGAACGTGATTGCTTTGCTTAGAGAAATGGAAAACTTGGAAATTCCTGCAATCATTGAATATTTATATAGAAAATGATTAAGCGGAAAGGAAATTTTTGATGACATGGTGAATGTGTTAGGAGATAGTGCTCCTTCATATGCAATACTAGAAAAAATTTAGGTTGCTCTATTTAAACATGGTCATACAGACATTAATGTCATGGCATCCGTTTTTTGGGATGCAAAAGGAATTTTGTTAACTGATTACCTTCAAACCAGGAAAACAATAACAGGAGAGTATTACTGAAACCTTTTGGGTGAACTGGATGCACAAATTCGTGAGACAATACCTGGCTTAGCGAAGAAAACAGTCATTTTTCACGAGGACAATGCAATAGAAAAATAAAAGTAGAAGCAGATAGCCAAGAGTACCAATCCGGATGGTATACTGCCCCATTCCTGCTCCCTGGAATCATCCCCTGGGCAGACTATAGTTCTTAACTAGAGGGTTCTATCGATTCCGATTTTGAAGCGATTAAATTTTCCCTTTCTTTCCGGCTCTTCTGCAGCCATCATCGATAACGGTCATCCGGAGGGCGGTAAGACCATTCAATTCCCTAAACTCACGGTTCCCCAGCGTTTCAGCTCCTTCAACCCCATCTCCACCCCTGCGTTCTCTGTCTGTTTATCTATGTATCTAGACGCCGACCGCCGTGGCATTCAGGCATCGCTGCGAGATCGAAACTCGCTATCTCCAGCCACCGTTGCCAGAAACCACCCCACTACACTCCCTACACCCCTAATCCCATCAAGCCGCTGCGTCTATCGAGCCGCTATTCAAACAGAAGAGCACCGCGTCTTCATTGGCCGGATCCATTCATTTTCTTCGGCGAAACGAAGTGGAAATAGAAAAATGCGTAAATATTTTCCACTTGTAGTGTTTTTAAGCAAATTTTAGTGCAGCGATTCCATTTTTGAAAGTAACTTTCTGAAAATAGGAGATTGCATAAGGAATCGCAATTTACAGTACTTTTAATCCAGTCTTGGCACAATGAACCTTCTAATGAGCAAGATAGATTGGTCTCCCGATTCTATTTTTGAAAATAAGTTATGAAAATAGTAAATTGCTTAAAGACTCGCAATTTACATGATGAGAGCGTTTCCCCTTGCTATTTTAGGTGTTTCGAAATTATTCCCGGTGATTGTCTTCGCTACGAGGTCTCGCGATCGTCATTATCTGGTGCTTTCATTTCCCGGGCGTCGTCTTATACCTAAATGTGATCCCAGAAATGATCAGGCTACATTTCATGTTGCTAATACGACCGCTTTCTCCGTGCTTTCTGCGCTGTCTGGTGTACATTTGCACGAAGATTGAGACGTTTAAGCTGTGTGTTCAAGCAATTCCGGCTGATTTCCGTGACTGATATAATAAACGATGTACAGACATCCGGTTACTTCTGTACTTTCTCTATTTCTATCGTCCGGTGATGTATAATTTCTTTATTTTTCTCTGCATTTCGCGTGCGCATCGCGGTCAACCGTTGTGGACGTGTCTAATATAGACTGTGTGTCATTTGTTTCGTTTTATCTTCGATCGCGATGTCTGATCTATCACGTTCCATTGTCTGCACTGATATACAATTTTACTATCATTAGAACGCTGCGGAAGTGCGATAAAAATGTACTTTTTACCATTCACATATTGTTCCAGAAATACATATTGTTATAAATTCAATACGGACATGATTCCTGCGGCCGATATCACAATTGTTATCGTTGTGACTTTATCTGCTTTCCATACTCCCACGATTCCCCGCGTTAATGGTACGTACTCATCCACTTTGTCTACAGACATATTCTTGATATTGTGGTCGTTCGGCTTATCTACGTACGTCGACGGGATATATACCTACGTGCTTTTGTTTGTTTCATCGATTAGCGTAACATCAGCTCTGTTTGCTACTATTATTTTGTTATTATTCCCTCCGTAATTTCCACCACAGAGAATTACGCTCTGGTTTAACATGTCCAGTGCCGCCTCGGTCACATATGGGTGACACGGTTTTCATGTTCAAGCTTAAAAATTAATTTTTTCTGTAGCGCATCTGGGTGGGCCAAATTTTATCATACCTCGCTGGAATCCGGAAGCGTTAGGAGGGAAATCAGTAGAATAAATCTCAATTATTCCGATCACGGCAGAGTAGACGGGGAAAAATGTATAAATTTTTACACAGATGCACGTTTCATAGATCAAGAAATTAATTTCATTTTTTCGGATTAGCAATTTTTTAATGGCTCCAAGCAACTAATATTTTTAAACTATGTCAACATACCTACTTCCTTCTATTATTTGACCAACTCGCTTCCGACGTAATGGCACAAAATCCGCAGTGTGATAACAATTATTATGATACAGCAGAACGAGTTCGTTCACGAAATCCGGCGATAAGTGGTGGAAAGATCGAAAGTGTGCCGGTGTGAACGGGATTTCGCGTCTCGTTAGGGCTAAGGTATGGCCACGGACCCTACTAAAAACGGAATCAAAAAAACGCAAACGGAATTAAGAGAAACCTTTAAGGGAACGGCCGGGTGGACGGAGCTAATAGCTGAACACCGACCAGAACCGAGGATGATGGTCACATCCAAACAATCAGCCATATTTTCTAGGATGTATCAAGCCCACCCAAGAAGGAAGATCTCGATGAACCTGATATCAAATCTCTCAGGAGACAGATTTCGGTGAAGTTGGTGAACCCTTCCTTCTCAACCGCATTGCAAAGTAGGTGCGGCAGGTGAAGACCGAATGGAATTGATATCTCGGCCCAGCCGTGATTTCGATGAAGTCGGATTGAATCCGAAGTAGCAGTAACTTTTTCTTCCCAATGGTCAAATAATACGCGGTCCTCTGCATTTGTACTCCCAATAGACTCCTAGCACAGGCGGCGGGATTAGCCGTAGGGGAGGGTGTGGGCAGGTTTCTGGACTATCCGGAAACAGAGTAGGAACGGGCTTCAAAACTTGACACATTCGATATGAAAATCTGGTGAAGTGGGGGGAGTCTGAAAGGGCAGGCGACACACCCTGCAGGTCTGAAGGTGAGGGGGCCCGACGTTCATACCGAGCCGCAAAACAGCTCAAAAACTGACACGTTAGGTAGCATGGCCCCGTCTCATCAATGATGACCGATCCGTCTAGTAAGTCGACGACTCTGAAAATGGCCCGGGTCGAATAAAACAGAGGGGACGGCTGAAAAACGTGGGTAACTGCAACCCGCTAAAAAGGGCCGAGTGCCGGCAGCGCCAATTGTGATACTGGTGATGAAAGATCCGGTGTGCCTTGAGGAAGCGACTGTAGCAACCGGCAGTAACTGTTACTACTAAATACTACTACTACTACTACTAGGGGCAGGTAGCACGTAAACAGGTAAAGTTGGAGGCGGGCACGCGGACCCCGGGCCGGTTATCTAAATCTAGATCAGCGTCAACGCGATCATCGAGTTCATTTGCGAAATTACTTTTATCTGCGGAACCGGAACGCGGGGGAATCGTGCGCTTTTTGTTGCTCGTTCGGAATATCGGGGCAACGTCGAGCAAGCACAGGTGTTCCACATAGATAGGCAAGCATTGGCACATGGCCAATAGAGGCACCTATGCCTCTTCGACCCTCCGGTTGCCCCGTTGCGCGGTCCCTTCGCCCCTCACCACTCCTTTCAACCTCCTTACAACCCCCTTTCCACCCCTTTCCGCCGACAAATATCGATCTCGGCCCTCTCGTGACTTTTCATTGAATTTCCATGCGCCACTTAAGAGGCTGCTTCGTTCTTCCTACCTTCCACCCCCTCATTCTCCACCTCCTACGACTCCAACACCCCCCCCCCCCGCTCCCGCAACGGCTGCCCTTTCCTCTCGCGTTCTTCCGCTTCCTTCCAACCGGAACGAGACAAAGACGTTCACGGGACGCGGCCGGCCGGATTCCGCTCGGACGAGTGCTCGATACATTTTCGTGACTCGTCACCCTTCCGCCCCCCTCTCTATATCTCTCTTTAGAGCATGGATCGTAACTTTGACGAATCTGGGACGAAGTTCTGCCGTTCCGTTTGTTCCTCGACGACCCGACACACGTACGCAAAAATGATTGCCTCGAGATATTGGTTTTTTAAGAAGGTACAATGATTTTTGCGAAGGCCTCTTTTCAGTCACTGTTTCAAGGGTTGTACCTGGCCACCCAATTTTTCACAACTAAACGGCTGCGTATAGATCGGTTTCCTTTGTACTTTCGGCGATAGACTCAGTCGTAAAAAAATAGTGTCCGTACACAGCCGTTTGCAAAATAACGCGACTTCAATGTATTCATAATTTAATGACATAACTGCGATCGTCTCGCGACGATTTCTCCCCGGTTGTATCGAGCCCTGGAAGATCCATGGCGGTGGCCGTCTAAGTTTCTGGGAAGAGACAGAGAAGCGGAGGGTGAGGAGAGCGGCAGAAACAAATGGAGAGGAAGTATTATAACTAAGATCGAAGCTCGCGGTAATAGAGCGAACCGGGGGACCGTAGGTGGGCCGATTAGTTTCCTCCCGGTTACAACGGCGAAACTGCTGGAATTTATGGGTGTAGGTTGTTCTCGACGAGCTGGATTCCCAGCTGTTCGCCAGGCTTACGGATAATCGTAACGGGGACGCTCGAGGACGGCCAAGTCACCGCTGGAAAGTTAATTAAACACGTTCCAATAAACTTCGCTCGACAGGAGCGTCGGCGAGGAACGGGACGCGCGATTCGGATCGATCGATCCCGGTGACGGATAAATCGGGAACGAGCTGGGTGACGCGGCGCGGCGGGCCAAAAACGAGGATCCGTCTTGTTTCCTCGTTTGCTCGATGATCGCAGCGACTTTTAGTCGAAAGAGACGCAGGGACTTCAACACTAGAGCCACTCAAACGATTCCTTGTTGCTCGACCAGTTTCAAAAGAGATGGAAACGGTAACAATTAGACTGCGGGTTTTAGCCTTGGAGAGAGAGCTTTCAATTATGTGCACTTACAACCCTTGAGGGAGCCTTCTTCGGGAATTTTTGATAACTAAACGGTTGAGTTTACATTCATGGAATTTTTTCTATATTTAGACAGTAGGTAGAAGGATGTGTACAAAAGTTTTCATCTGGAAATATCAATTTTTGAAGAAGACATAACGATTTCTAAAAGGGTCTCTTTTTATAAATATTTGAGAGACTGATCATTCGTTTTGAGTTGGGAATTTTTATAACTGAATGGCTAAGTAGTATAGATTTATGAAAAAAATGTCTACAGTTAAGCTGAAAATTGAAGAATGTGTAGAAAAATGTTCATACCGAAACATTTATTTTTCAAGAAGATATATAGCAATTGTTAAGGGATTGTACACGGTCAGTTATTTGAAAACAGCATTTATCGCACATGAAGAAACTTGCGAGGGGTTGATTTTATACATTTTGGGGGGGGGGGGCCAATTGACATCGAGACTGTAAGAAAAAAAATAATTTGCTATTTGTTCGTAGTTTTCTGGCGAAAAAGAGGTCAGGAGTCTCGAAAGTGAGCGCGTTAACAATGCGAGAGTTCTCGGGTGCGATCTCCGATTGATCTATCGATCGCCAACACCATTCTATATGTTAAATGGGACGAGTTCGACGGGAGAATCGGTCCGCAACGGGACCACGGTATCCAGCCTCTGCCGGTCGTAAGGTGAAGAGATTCCTTCAAATGCGGCATGAAATTTTCATTCGGGGCTTGAATTAAAAATTTCAAGCGGCGCCGGCGCCGGCGTCGGCTTCGAAGTCGGAGTCTCGGGCCAGGGCCGGCTTTCACTCAATTTTACTCGACGCCGTGTAAGGAACGCTATGAATTTTCTATCCCGTGGCACGGAATCGAACGGCACGAAATTAAACGGGCCGCCGATGCTGCCTTTTCAGTGGCGCTCGATCCACAGCTGAATTATTGCACCGCTCCCTCTCTCTGGGAGTTCGATGTTCTTTCGATCCTCTATCGGGAACCAAGGATTTTGTGTTAAGGTTAAGAGGAAAAGGCTGATACGGTGTACAGGTTCATGAATTTGTCAACGTACTTCGACGGTCGTGTCAACGTTTGCGCTCTGTGCCTTTCAGTCGATTCGAAAAGTACTGTTTTGTAATACCCTGAATCAATGATCGGTATAGTTACCTTTCGTTTCTGAAATAATTCTACTCGGACTCGGACGTTTTATTGAACAAAATATCTCTTCATATGATAGTTTTATAGAAAGAAACGCTAAGTTCTCATCGAAATGGTACAATTGTGTAATCTGCCTATTTCTTTGAGAAGATACTCTTTAGCAATTTTTTACTACCGAACGGCCGAATACCAATTGAGGAATTTTTCACTGTATTCAGATAGAAGACTGAACACCCTGTACAAAAATTTTTGTCTTGAAATATACAGTTTTGAAAAGGCATAACAGTTTCTAAGAGGGCCTCTTTCGATCAATGCTTAGGGGTTGTTTTTCTTAGAAGATTCGCAGAACTAAACGGCTGAGTTTAGATTTATAAAATTATTTTTACATTTATACAGTAGACTGGAAAATGTGTACGAAAATGTTCATCTTGAAACATTCAGTTTACAAAATGACATAATAGTATGTAAGAGGCCTTTTTTGATCAAGGCTTAAGGGGTTGTACTCGGCCATTCGTTTTCCTGTAAAATTCGTACAACTAAACGACTAAGTACAAATTTATAAAATTATTTCTACATTTATACAGTAGATAGAAGAACGTGTACAAAAATTTTCATTAAAAAAAATTAATGTTTCAACAAGATCCAACAATTTTTATCCTCTTTCATCATTGTTCAAAGAGTTATATGTGATCGTTCACTCAACAACGAACTTTGAAAATTTTTAGTAGAAAAATGGCTAAGAAAGCATGTGTTCCTATGACATTCTTGTAGAAAGGAGCGCAATACTTATAAATTCTATTTAAAAGCTGCCCTCTTTTACTATTTTCTTCTGTAACGAAGATGTAAAAAATCCAGATTACATCGACATGCTATTTCTCCGCAAAATAGGGCGCAAGAGTATATTGCACGAATACCTCGCACTCGGGTAAAGAGAGGAGAGCGAGGATACAGCGAATTATTATGCGAAACAGAGGAGGTGCATAGTTCGCGTCGGATCGCGGGCAAAGATCCGCGACCCTGAATTATCGGGAGCGTTTTGGGGGATGAATCCAGCGTTACGTGGATATTCCGTTGTCTTTCGACGAATCCCAGGCACCCTGGTGCTCCTCTGAAATTCCGAGATAAAGCGGTCCGCCGCTCCATTAACTGTTCGTCGTTGAAAAAAAGATGGAACCGCTGTATTACGTCCCGAGCAATCGAAGCTGCTCGCGTCTCTGGTGGCTGGAATAATAGGAGGAACGAGACGGAAATGTCCCTCGACCATTTTACCTACACTGCTCCACGCAGAAGCCATGCTTTCTGCTCGTGGGATCGTATTCTCTCGTTGCGAATTTTCGACGTGCAATGTCTGCGAAGCTCGCAATTTCTAAAGAATTCCACGGAAGTCGCTTTCCTTATTTTTATTTAAATGAAATATTGGAGCAGTGGTAATGCGAAGATCCTTTCATGTTTTTGGAAACAGTACTGCTGGAGATAAATTTGCGAGTTTTTTTCGTAGTTAACTGATTGATCGGAGAAGATTCGTAAAAATTGTCGGCTCGAAACATGTATTTTTTAAGAAGATGTAATCATTTTAGGGGGGCCTCTTTTTGTCAGTGTTTACAGGAATTTACTTGTCCCTTTCTTGACCAGGATACTTTTTCAGAATTTTTTACACCTAATTGATTGAATGTAGATTGATGAAATTTTTTTTATTGTTGGAGGGTGAATTGGAGAAGGCGTACAAAAATTTTTATCTCGAAAGATTCATTTTTTAAAAAGATTCTTATATTTAAGGAGATGTACTCGACCATTCGTTTGAAAAGAGCATTTCTTGGAATTTCTGATATCTAATTGGGTTGGTATAGATTTATGAAATTTTTTATACATACATTTCTACAACAAATTGAAGAATTTGTGCTAAAATTCTGATCCCGAAGTATTCGTTTTTGAAGAAGATACGATAATTTCTTCGAAGCACCATCTTTAACCAGTGTTCGAAGTATGGCCTCAATCTGAACAATCTCAACAGCACTTTTAACCAGAAAACTGGCTGATGACTCCCCGTATGAATCTCGGACGAACGACTCAATCTAGCAAAACACGCTAATCAGCAGCAGAATTATCTTCGAGCACTTCAGAAAGCTCGTAAAGCTTCGAAAGCACGAGAACATTTTGCGGACAGACAGCTTTCCCATTGGAGATAGGTGGTACGTTCCTTAATTTCCCGCCTTAAATCCCGGACAAAAGGGTTCGGTCGTATTCTGGAATCGATATCGAAATCGTCTACATCGATTCTAGTATGGTGGTTCGCGAGAGGGCTACGGCAGCCAGACAATGGGACAGGACGACGTCAGGACGTTAGGTGGCTGGGTCCGATAGGCCGACCCATTAAGGTATTGAGACCTTATCTGAATGAAGACAGCGATACCGCGCGAGAACGGCTGCCGTGCCATTTCGAGTTCAATCGGCCGGGTTCGATCAACAATCGCGAACGACGAACGTCACGAGCCCGACAAAGCCCGCGATCCACCCCCGCATCCTTCTCCTCCAGCTCTCGACTCTCTCGTGTTCCTCGATTCCTGGCAGACATCTACGCGATATTCGCCTCAATGCCGCATAGTGGCACGAGTTGGGCACTTCGGTGGAGAAGAAACGTATAAACTAATCGATGTGCCTGCCACCGGCGCGAATTCCGACTAAAAACTTTACTTGAAAATAATACGAAAATAATACCAGGAACCAGATTATTTATTTTAGAATTGTTGGGATTGTAAAAGACTCTT
Organism: Lasioglossum oenotherae; assembly: GCA_028455765.1. Classification (NCBI taxonomy): domain Eukaryota; kingdom Metazoa; phylum Arthropoda; class Insecta; order Hymenoptera; family Halictidae; genus Lasioglossum; species Lasioglossum oenotherae. The sequence goes on along the minus strand of CM052279.1, from coordinate 28,756,544 downwards.
TCATAGAGTCTTTACAGGATACGTCACCTAAGACAAGCCACTGAAGGACTTCTAGATTTTGACCACGCTTATATTAGCTTGCCGAGTTGTCGTAAAGTGTAAAGTTTCACCTTTAATTTTAAAAAAATTTCATCGCTCTATCTCATTTCTATCGAAAGTTCTTTGATTTTGACACAGATTTCGTCGGTTTGGCCCACTGTGCGTCGTCTCTCAGAGTCAGTCCCTTAATTCTATCTCGCGTATTTCCATATCTTGCGTTTCTATATCTTACTATTTCATACCAGTATTACTATATCTTGCGTTCTATACACAGACATATATATAAAAGACTTTTTAAAAACCACGCTTATATTAAAATACACTAAAAAGGAGAAAATGATTTTTTCAGACATTAGTGACTATAAATAAAAGCGTGGAGCGCACACGAAGATTACATCAATATAGTTTAGCGCCCCATGCTTTTATAGTCACTGACATATTATAGTCACTGATGTTTAAAAAAATTATTTTTTCTTTTTTAGTTTTTTTATATATATTTTTTCGAGATAGGAAGATGTTTCAGACAAAAGTTGTTTGGTTTCGAGGGGCCCATTACGGGCACTACTCGACTTTCCAGGTGGTGGCGCTTAGGAGATTTGAAGGTCAACCTAGTTATTTTAAATGGAATCACATATTTCTGAACTCCTTCGTTTGTAGCCCTTTCCTTCGCGTAGGTGGCGGAAATCTAAGTAGGATAAAGGGTTCGTGTTTAGAGCTTGTTCCGCTCACTCATTGTTCCGAGCGTGGGCGTCTCGCGAGACAAGAGCGTAACCGAAAGACGAGGGACCGGGTGGATCGATTTCAGGTTGGTTATAAGCGGTCGTTAGAGAGGACGCGTTTAAAAAATGGAGGGCACCGATCTTCGTCGGAGTGTCGTCGCGGTCGATCGTCGAAAACGATCGTCGCGGGACGTGCGACGAGTTCCGAAACGATCCACGTGGGCCACGTATGTCTCTTCGCAGGAGCCGTTCCCTTCTTCGTCAAATTGGAGAACGTCGCGACGACGGCCTCGTAAATTTCCGCGGGCAATTTCGCCGTCGCGGGCTCCGGTCCGCTTTGGCCCGCTCCCGCCCGCCTAAACTCGACATACCTACGCGAAAACGGCTGGGTGTGGCTCGCAAGCATAAACCCTGAGAGAGCGTCTTCTGCCTTTAAACATCCTCTACCGGTCGTTTATCCCGCCCACGCGTTCTGTCCTCGCCACTTTCGCTTGATTTTTGACTCGTACCATGCTCCCATTTCCGTTAGACTTCGCTGCAATCTCTTCCGTTGCCCTAACATCGAACGTAGGGGAGTGTTTTCGTCCCTTGATGAGACATCTGCCTGTTGGGAGATGGAAATTAATTTTTTCAAATGAGTTAGGGTTGTTTTGTGTTTATTGCACGGCTTGGAAGATGTGAAAGTGAAGTTGGTCTGAATTTTCATAAGAAGATTGCGGATTTTATATGCAAAATAAAAATGTTCTACACTGATTGTGAGAAACAGAGAATACGTAGTTTATTTCCACTCTGAAGAGTCTTGATAAATTAAAAATAATAGAACCACCAGCTAAGAAAATTGTTGCTTGTAGTATAACAATGTATCTACAAAAATTATTCCAACATCGTCAACAGTTTTTCGGGAAGAAATTCATAAAAATCACTTTCATAACAGTTACAAGAAAATGTCCTCGTAAGGTTGAAAGAGGAGTGGATAGACCGTCGATCGAAGGACCCATGCAATCGAAACTTGAGAAGAACCTCGAATCTAAATCTGTCGAGTTCCGGGAGTCCTTAAACGCTTTGCCTTAAGAACTTCTCGCTCCTAAGCTTCCGAGGCCAGATCGACGCTCGTAAAGATCTCAGAATCGTGGATCGAATCGAACGCGATTATCTTTGAAAAACCGTCTTCATTGTAACGCTGCCTGGCATTAAAAGAACGGGGAACTTCCGGGAATGTTTTATGACTTTCAACCCGGGAGACTGCTATTTTCTGAAGCCTCAAAATCTCGTATCCATACAGCGAACGTCAATCAGAGTGGGAAATACTCAAAGTATTTCACGTTGTTCTTCATCAACAAGATTTCACCAATTATTTATTAAAACTTGGACCAAGGTTGTTTGGTCTCATTTCAATCAAAAACCTGTCACAAACACATTGTTAAGAATATCATCAAAAAATAATTGAAAACAAGGGACATTCTCGAATCCTCATGATTTTTTAATTAGCGCAAACAAACTGTCCCTCGACACTCTAAACTGCAACGATCAATGATCCCATAGAGTTTCAAGCTTTTTCGCTGTACAGGTAGACCAAAGTTCCCCGCGAACTCTGGAGGACTAAAATTTAAGAATCTCTCGCTCCCGGGAAGCGGATCCTCCAGAATCTAAGAATTCCCGAGACTTTTTAAACGAGGAGAATCGGCTCCCGAGAATCTCGGAATCTTTTAATCAGAAAGTTTCGGAGCATCAAAGTCCAATGATCTGGATTCCGATAGTTTCACGAAGTCGGTTCATTATCCCCTAGAAATTGCGAGATACACTTTCCCTGCTGTGCCTATCGGCGTGCCGTGATATCCCTACTAGCATTTATGGTTGGCCAACGGTGGCCAACGGTTGGAAGTTGGTCCGGATTCAAATCCGACGTGGGTAATTAACTTTCTTCCTTTTGCTCCCAATTTTTACCGTGGAAATACATTGGTTATATGTATTTCATTTATGATATACACAGTATGTCTGGGAAATAACGGAACCATTTAAATAACAAAAATACAATTAGTTATTTTGCCGAAATTATTCATTTTTATTCAAAATACTCGGCACGTTCCAACAATGCTAGCATAGATTTTATAAATTCCTTTTGCGGAATCGCCTCGATGACCCTCGTCACGGCACTTTGGACTTGTACAACATTGTCATAAAACGTTCCTTTCGTGGCTAGTTTGAGTTTAGGGAACAGGAAATAGTCACACGGTGATAAGTCAGGCGAATGCGGAGAATGTTGGAGCATACAGAGTTGTTTTTTCGTAAAAAATTCACGAACAACGATGGTCCTGTGAGACGGTGCATTATCGTGCAAGAAACACCAACTTCCCGGCGCTCGATATTCCGGCCCCGCTCGAACGATTCTCTTCCAGAAACGCTCCATAACACCCAGATAATATTCACCATTGACATTTTGACCCTGTGGAACGAATTCCCGATCATTTCACGCACTTTTTCCACCAACTAGTCGCGATTTTTCTTTTTTGGCCGGCCTGGATTTTGTATCGTCCTCCAAAGTATTACGACCATCTTGAAATCGCTTATACCATTCGAACACACGTGTACGGGGCAAGCAGTCATCACCAAAAACTTTTTTCATCAATTCAAATATGTTTCCGTAAAAGTTTTACCGAGCTTGAAACAAAATTTAATATTTGCTCTTTGTTCCGTCGTGTTTTTGTGACGAGGAGACTAAAGGTACTATCACTTTATGCGCTATGACTTGACAATCCGTTGATGGATTGCAGTGATCGTGGTCGTGTCTCCTAGAGGAAAGTTACAGCTTTCAAGATATGCTCTATTTCAATAGATGGCGTTAGTAGTTTCCTTTAAATTAAAGAAGATCCGTTATTTTCCAGACAAACTGTATACTGTAAAAATAACCGTGAAAGAAAAGATCAGGGCTGCTCTTTACTTTACCGGACTCAAAATTTGTGCCTTCCTCGTACGAATTATGATGTATATGGTATGTAATCCAGTACATTTGTACCCGGCGCGGACGCAGATCGAAATTTCGAACCTCTAGGATCAATAGTTAAGGAGCTGTGGTCGCTTAAAGTTGAGCAATCTGCAGTGTTTTTGACAGGTAAGGGCGCCGCCATATTGGTTTGTAGTGAAGGTCACACGCCGCTTGCTGAGTTGGTTAGGATTAGGTTGAGAGGGGGCGGCAAGGTAAATTTCTCGCGGTCGTCACTACAAACCAATATGGCGGCGTTCTTACCTGTGAAAAATGCTCAACTTTTAGCGATCATAGCTTCTCAACTATTGATCCTAGAGAACCGAAACTTCGATCTGCATCCGCGCCGGGTACAAATCTACTGGATTACATACCAAATACATCATAATTCGTAGGAGAAAGGTACTAAGATCAAAAGTCCCAGCTGCATAAAAAGGCGATGTTTCTAACGATTGGCCAACCAATATTGGAACGAAGGCTCAACCATAAATGCTACTAGTAGAGATACGTTGCCGTTCAATAATGTGTGGACACTCATGATTTCCTGTATGTTCCAATGCTTAAATTCGACAATGTTTTGGCAACTATTTTCATGTAATTACATTAAAGAAAGTGTCTGCGCACTTTCGAGCGAAAGTGTATCTCGTTCGAGTTTAGCCATTCACAGTCAGCAATCGAATTTTCGCCGGAATGAAAATATTACCGGTGTTGAATTAAATTTTCATCGGTGCCAGCGGCGAGCCTCGGTCGAAGGAGCTGCAGGGTGGTTTTTCAAAAGCGAGGGAACACGTTCGGCTAGGCACCGCTCGTTTGTTCCGCGCGGCTTTTCTTTCGTACAATCCGGACGCGCGGCCTCCGGCGAAATTAATCGGGGGTGGCTCGATCAGTCGGCGGACTCAAAGGCACAGTCATTTCCCACCCCCGGGAGAATACAACCCCCTCTGTCCTCTGGTACCGTTGCGAATCCGTCGTTTCCCGCGATTTTTCTCGACCGGCGACGACCACAAAGTCGCCTCGACGAGAAATTAGCTCTTTGACATCTAGATGGAATAAATTGTTTCGCGGACCAACCCGGACACTCTCTGAGACTAATGGATCTCTTATCTGAAATATCATTATTCCCAGTAGAATACGGAATATAAATTATTTATCTAGTTTGTGCGACAAACGGGAGTTAAATAGAAATTGATTTTCTCCGTTAATACTAAACGTAGTAGAGTTCGAAGAGTGCCTGTATATTCGTCGTCCTTTAAAAATGAGAAGATTGAATTTATTTAAACTTTTCATCGTAAATATGCTGATTAGGGTGGCTCTTATTTACGACTTTTGTATTTCTTTTACAGCATGCCCCAGGATTGCTTCGATTAATAAAAAAAGTCTGTGCAAAGTTTGAGCTCGAACGGATGAAGGGAGAACGTGCCCCAAGACCCTTAAACATTAAAATAATTAATTGAATGCTCATAAAATCGTATTTCTCGAATATTTTCCAAATTATTGACCGTATCGAAAAATATATTCTATAGATCTGGACAGGCTGCATCTTTTTACGAATAAACATTAACGAAAAATGTGTATTTTGTTTTTAAATTTGAGGAACTTGCGTTTTTTAAAATTGCTTATTATTTTACAGCAGATTGCATATATAATTAGTCAAAAAAATTTTCTAGTTCCTCTTTATGAAGGGTGAAGATCTTGTAAAGAGAACTACTTTTCGACAAGTTCTGTAAAATGAACCGTTAAACTAATTGAAACAATCCTGAGGACTCCCATAAAGGAAATTTTGAAAAAAATGTTGCCACACAAGAGTACCCTAATGCCGATGCAAATTTCATAATAAAGATGATTAGTTCGATTTAAAAAGAATGAATAACACCTAGACTTGGTCATTTTTAATTCATGTACAATCTAGTTATTAGTAATTCACACTAGATTCTGAAAAAGTGTAAATCAAAATGGTTACATACGAATTTGAACGAATCTAGCCACGTCTCTGCGAAAATGGTCTCCTTTGAAAGCTCATGGTTCGAACGAGCGAGGTTTTACCGATGAGTCGGATTTATTTAATAAATGAATTGGAATATATGCGGCGCGATCGTAGCCAGCTTAAGAGTTGAAGAGGTTCCGGCCAGGTCTGTATCTCGACACACTTTCGCGAGGCTACGAGTGATTCTTGAAAGAAGCGGGACTCGACAGAAAGACCCCTTTCATTTTTTAAAACAGTCCAAAGGCACGCGCGCCCGCGCGCACACACACCGTCTTCTTTAGGGTTTAAGAGCGAGACGCTCGAGTATGCGAAACGAGATGTTTTCCTTGAACGTTTCCTTAACACCAGGCTTGTTTCGGAAAAATGAAGCTGCCAGCTCTCGCGAGCTAAAGAGTGAGAGAGAGAGAGAGAGAGAGAGAGAGAGAGAGAGAGAGAGAGAGAGAGACAGAGCGAGAGAGTCATTAATTTTAATCGACCCTCCCCTCGTCGCGAGTTTAAATCGCGTTTCCATGATGGGGAGACGTCAAGGGCTTGATATTCTTAGTATAGTAATTTACCTGCGATACCTCTAGAAAGCGTCTATGCAAGAATCGTCGAGATATCTTGAAAATCATGACAATTACGCAGGTTTGAAGCGGAGCGTGTCGACTTTTCAAGTTTGGAGATTAAGTCCTGAAGTCTGTAGTAACTTTCTTCAAAAATGGATTCCCTGGGCTGGAATTTTGTGAATATATATTCTTCAAAGCATCGTTCAAATGTAGTAAATAATTTATCAATTTGCATTTCTGCCGTTTCATTCTAAGAGATTCCAAAAGGAGAATTGAAATCACCAGCCTTAGCGATTTGACCTGTTCATTAAGGCCCTCGATGAAACTACCTATATCTAGTTAAAAAATTAATTTCCTGGACTGCAATTTTCTGTACATATTCTTCGAACCATCCCTCGAATGATATTATTTCACAAATTTATATTCTGATGTTTGGCTCTAGAAAATTCTCAAAGTATGTAGTGCATCTTCTCAAAGAAATAACGGGGTGCAACTTTTCGATATAGTATTTTGAAGAATATAGAATTCGTGAATTGTCGAGCATGACACTTGTCTCTACATCCCTTCAATTCTCCACCATTCTCACGATGATTCCTCTTCATCTGCTGCCCCGTTTGCTAAAACTCGATCAATTTGTTGCTAATTCGACGATGTGCGCGATCGATTACGGTTCCGGACGATCGATGAGTCGTGGAATAAAGGTTCCCCGCTTTCTTTCTTCAGGGAGAGTTAGGACTCGCGAGAAACGGGGGCGGCCAACGGGAAAAGGGCCGGCTTTCATTTTTAAAACAGTGGAACGGCTCGTCAACGCCCGGAGAGTTTTACAGAATTTAAGAACGTTCCGAAACAAGGAGAAAAACCCTTTAACACGCAACCCGGCTACCAGCAGGGGTTTAAAGGGAAACGGCTACTGTTCCACGGGCTTCCGTAGACGCGTGTTTTCATCCACCTTCATCCCCTAACATTCCTCTCTCCATCTCTCTCTCTCTCTCTCTCTCTCTCTCTCTCTCTCTCTCTCTCTCTCTCTCTCTCTCTCTCTCATTCTCATCCTCATCCGAGCGTCTTTTTGCTCGACCCCCTACGATTCATCGTTGTCCGGCTGGAAACAGGTTCCAACAGATTCCACGGGATTAACATGCCGTGCATCCGGACTTTTCCTGCTATTCAGCGATACCATGCTCTTCCTTCAACCCTCAACCCCTACAGACACCCTTCCGCGGGCCGGATTTTGGAAAGATTCGCGCGCGATTATGCAAACGAGATTGTTGTTCTCGGACGTCCCTGCGATTCTCCCCAACGAAATTTCCAGACGGAAGAATTTCGCGGTTTGTTGGGATTCCCTGGAATCATGATCGAGATCTAGGCCTTCTGGGCTCCGAGATTGCTGCATCTTAATACGCGATTCTGGAGGGGCTCGAGCGAGTCGGTTTGATCGCATCGCAGCGAGGATTCCACTGAGAAAATTGTGATATTCTTCAGGTTCCATAATGAACATTTTTGTGTTCAATTGTTATCGAAGTCTGGATTATTGTATGAAAACCTGGATGACGATCATCCTCTCTACAGATTAACTGAAGGAAAGACTTTTGATTATGACTAAACGTTCTTCTTGTTTAGTTCTTGTTATTTGAATATTCCCAGTGATCAAGATTGGCGCGCCCGAGTGCCATATTGTAATAATTTATTTATTTAGATAGGAATAATTTCTAATGAATTTTAGTGGAAATTTCATCCCGATATCTGTTATGGTTCATAAGTTATATGTAGAAAAATGTCATCAAATTTCTCGATCCTGCCCACTGTGCGACACCACGCCTACTTGGGGCACTCGGCACGGAGAAGGTTAATGTGTAGGCTTTAATCAATTTAAAAACATTTTAGGGTACGTAGTAGAGTGGACCTTACTTTTCGAACATGAAATTTTGGGCACGACTCCTCCCTTAAAACAATATTTATGAATGATGGCTCGTTACTTATTTAGTAAAACTCAGTAATCCTGCACCCCCTAAAATCGAATAAAGCCTTCATTTCCTCAGTCCGCGGGAATCGCCGGAGGTAGGCGTGGCTTCGCCGCTCTCCAGCGGATCCCCACTCCGCCACACAGGGCAATCTCTGTCCCACATCTTCCGCGTCACAAAAGAAGAACGACAGAACACGAAAATCTCGCGAACTCCGTTTCGCAATTGATGGAGGCGCGTTCGTGTGATCGAGGATCGCGGGGGTGTAGGACACGTCTCGAAAATATTTTTCGTGCTCGTGGGTGGTTGCGCAGGGGTGTGTGGCGTCGGGCCGACGTCGCGTGGGCCAATAAAGTTCCGTGGATAAAAAGGGAAAAAAGGAATTCCGGCATGCAAGACGCCGGTGCGCCTTCACGTGCCCGCTTAATCAATAACGACGTCGAGCAGACTCGACGTTAGTCGTTAAAACGGAACGGTGGCGGAGAGGAAAAAAGAAAGAGGAGAGAGAACGGAAAGGGGGAGGGATACGAGAAGAGAACGATGGAAGAAGGGCCCGGACTAGAGGGGGTGAGCGCTCGGAGAAATAAATATCAACGGTGGCACGGGAAGGGAAGGGCCTGGAATAACGACATGCAACGTATGCCGAGTTTATAACACGTAAAGGGTCGCCGTCGTGGAAAACAGCGCTGTCACGCAATGCAAATGAGCCTGCGGGTCGCGCGACACCACCGCCCGCGATATTTTTGCACGGGCCTGAGTTTTCGTTGCTCCATTCGGCTCGTAGATCGCTATCGTCGGGCTTGAGGATCCGCAGAATTCAAATGTTCCGCCTCTCCGACAGCCAGTGATACAATTCCGAAGGGAACAAAGAAATATTAAACGGGAAATTAAAGTGAATCAAAATAGAAGGATGAAAACGAGAGAAATCGAAAAACCTCAATGGACAGCGGTAGAACATGCATCGAACAGAAAACAACGTCGGATTAAAGTGAATCTAACGAGGGAAAGAAAGACCGATGGGAACGCTACGAAATAAACGAAATAAGACTGGTAGCAAATTACTACCGCCGCAGGGTCAAGAAAAAAAGAAAAAAGATGACGAACAGTCGTTGGGACATTTAGGATTCAGCTTTGTAATCACGAGGAAACAAGAAGAGAGAAAGAGAGAGAAGTTCGGGGAAAAGTGACAACGGGGACGGAAGCTTAGCGACGCCGTCTGGGACGACGGTGCAGCATCGAGAGACATAATGAAGGACAGACAGGGATCCATCTTGCAATTAGGATTCCCAGTGGCCCTTCCATCTCATCCAAGACGGTGGATGGGACGGGTATAGATAGAGAGCAGCCCTTTCATCGGGGGACTGTTGCATTCGGTATCAGGAACGATTGCTCCCGCGGATTCCCTGTCAAACCCGGTTTCTCTCCGTCTTAGATGATCCTCGCAGCGTCATCCTGCTAAACGACGACGTCAATTTATAATGGAGGCATAATGGGATTTGACGCGTGCTCCCGGAGCCCCTAGATCTACCGATGACGACACTAATTATCACGTGCGTCTGCCGAGAGCGCGAACATCGCTGGTGAGAGCGTCGGAGAGGAAGCGTGGGCAACAGGCGCTCGAGATTGCCCCCTGGGGCAACGCTGTGGAGCGGGGCTGTTGACGAAAGAAGAGAGTCTCTTGATCTTTCGAATTTGTTAGGGAAGGTTACAAGGGTTTACATACTTTCCTTCATGACAAGGTGGACGTTTATTGCAATATTGGAATAATCATAGTATGGACTCAGGAGTTTTAATCAATTTAAGTTTGAAGACTACGACGATTGTGTAGTCTCTAGAAAATTTGAAGCTATGCGCTTATTCGCTCTAAAGTGTACGAAGTGGGCGTGGCTTTACGGCTCCTCAGGAGCCAAGGCGGTTCAGTTGATTCCTCTTTTTCTCATCTCCTAGTTCTTTGCTTCTTCTTCATTCCCTTTTGATCCCCTTTAACTTCTAGTACAACACGTCTCCGTTTCTTTCGAATTCTGCGATTGTCCGTCACTTTTTCTGACTTAGGTACCGCCTGTTTTCTTGGTACTTCTTTCCCGCTGCTATTTTCCTTTACTCGGTTCCAGCCAGGCTTTCTTATTTCGTTCATTACTTTTCACTAGCTTTTCTCTCGTCCCCTTTCTCCCTCTCGTTCTCTCGCGATCCAGTTTAATTCCTCGTCTATCGACGTTTCCCCGTTTCTTCGCTCTCCTCGACGACTCTCGAAAGAGAACGACGCGAGGAGGCACGTCGAGGTAACTATCCCGCCGCCAAGAAATCCAATTAGCCGACCATTAATAAGGGATTCGCCCTGTCGAGGGATAATGGCAGCTGGCCGCCGAGTGAACTGCAGCACCAGAATGCACCTGCACCATCTTCCACCTGCTCTCTCGTTCGTGTTCGGACTCGAATGGAGCTGCAAGGGTCCGCGGGATAACTTTCACCCCCTTTACTACCCTTCTGGCCACCTCATCCCAGTCTGTCAACCCTGTTTGCATCAAAAACTCGGGACTAAATTCGAAAAACACGCTTCTCTTTGACCAGAAAAATTCAACAACAACTTTCCAACGAGATGTTATCAAATTAAATTGAAAATTGATTGAACTATTTATCACATGCCTCATACCTTACACTGTGGCTCATATATTTTTCAGTAAACTATGAAATACTTATAATTACTACCCCCAAATATTAACTTTAAATTGTTACTTTAATGTTGAGAACCTTGACATCTCTCCCCATTACAGAAGGAAACTTGTTACAATTTTACAGGAAAAATTGGTAGCTCTGTGCACATGTTTGCTAACCATCGCATTCAGACTGAGGAGTAGATAAAGCTCTGTAAATAAAAAATGTGTGAGAGCATTAGCACAAAGCAGGGTTTGAAAACCCTTCGATCCCGGATCAACCTTCCGGTACTACGTTGACCACTCCAGCATCCCTGTATTTTTGATAGTATATCTTCTCAGGACATTGTTCGTGGGAGGCGCTCCTAATGAAAGATTTATTCCGTTTGCCTCCGGGCAGCTTCCATTTTTTCTCGATCCCTAATGTCCCCTGTCACCCTGTGTCGTCCTTTTCCACCTTTTCCCAACCACCCCCGAATTTTTTCCTTCGTGTTCGTCGACTTTCACGTCGCTGTTCCCATCCGTGTGGGAATATTGACCTTTGTGGCGTCTCGCGCTTTTTCCCAGACTCCTTCTACCGGTCTCTTCTTCGCCATGTCTTCTTGTCTCCTCGTTAATCCGTTCCTTGTCGTTTTAGTCTGTTCCTTTCCTTTCTTCAGCGTTTGTCACGGGTTTTTACTGCTTCTTAATTTCCTCCATTTCCTGTTTTCCGTCCCGTCCAATTTAAAATGTCAGGTCATTTCGAGACACACCGTTTATTTCTATAATAGTTAGCGGTACAGAAGATTTCTGTCTGAATTTTTGGGAGATTCGCTTACTTCGGGTTTCTCACCTGTGGAACAGGGGTTCCGATGTGTATCAGTGGTGGGATTACGAGTGAAATGACGTCGTGAACCCTGAATAAGGTCGGGCTATCCATAACTGCCGCGGTTTGATTGGCATCCTCCTCGCAGAAATGCGTATAGATAGGGAGAATCGGTCGTGGCGTACCAGCTCTCTCGCGGAGAACATCATTAGTTACCGGTGCACCTGGATCGGGAATATTATTTGCCCGATGAAAGGAACGATTCGTGGCTGGCATGAAACAGATCCTACAATCCCCGTTCTCCCTCGTATTATATCCTGCTGCGCGCAAAACCCCCGCGGATAACGAACAGCTCGGGGATCGATTCAAACCTTCCCTCCGGGCGTGTCATTATTTCGGGAACCGGTTGATTATTATTCAACGAGAGCCAACCGAGCCCCCAAGAATTAACGTAATTCGTCCGTTCCGACGCGAAATCCGGCCGGAAATCGTATCTCCTACGAGCCATTTCATTTCTGCGATTTTTTCCAACCAATTAGTCACGCTGTATCACTCAATGTCTGCAGCAATATGCACTCGTTCTTTTATTTCCAAGCTTTGAATGCCTCTACTCCTGTGTATTGTAACAGTGGTAGAAAATAAACGAAAGGTTAATCGAAGTCAAACGACACTCGAATGGCAATTTATTTATTCAGACAAGAGAAGATTCACGTTCAGCAAAATATTCCACGAGGACACATTTACGATTGAGAACGGTAGTATCTAAAAATAGTTAAATCAATACATATGTACATAGACCAATTGATATTACAGAGTGACCTTTAACCTCGAGGAAACTCCTATTTATTTTTCAATTATATTCTTTTTATAATAGCATACACACACATTTCTCCTCGAAGCCTTCAGAGGAACACGTTATTTTACAATTGAAAATAAAAATACTATAGACTAATAAACATATAAATTACTAGTGACGAGTGTGCTTTGACCACAAGAAACGTTATGAACATTTTTGTAGTGGACATTTTTCCTTTTGCACAGGTAAAATATCGTTTCTTCATATCAATGCAGACGATGAAGTGTCTCAAAGAGCAACAGTAATTCAGTCCAGCAAACCAAAAATACTAGAAACAAAAATTGAATAAAACGCCAACATATTCCGACTGAAAAATACGATTAAATGAATTGTAACATCAGTTTCCTTTCACCTTATACGAAAAGAAATAATAGTGGAGCACTGTGAATAATTTCTCCTAAAATTTGAAAGTCCATACGCTTCCACCGCAGTCCAGCGGTTGCTTAATGAAACTTTCAGATAGCATTTTGGGGGCGTATCAAGTTTGCATAAACAAGAAAGAAAGAAGAGCGTTCATTGTGGCCCGTTCGCGGTGCTACAACCCTGAGAAACGTACGCGTGGGCTTCTCTAAATATCTCCGCCGCGGAAACACGCGGAATTATTTAACGCAGGGCGCTCGGCTGATTTACGTTATGAATTTCGCTGGCTGGCCAAGTTCTTAATTATACAGATACAATTCCAGCGATTCGACGGGATGGCAGAGGGGGATGAATCTTGGCCAGCGGGGGCCAGAAGTTCAAAAGGTATCCGACAGCGGGAGCGCGACGAAATTCGCGGTCGGCTCGGATATTCGATAATTAAGCCGCGACGGGGGGCGCGTTCGGGAAACTCGCTGGCACAATTAGCACCCGGCCGATATGTAAAATGAATTATCGTCCTGGGCTTTGACCCGGGCACCGTGTACGCGGCATTATTACTCCGCGGCATTCTATTCAATTACGCTTTCTTTCGCGGCCGCTTCGACGATGCGAACGTTCACGCCCCGAAAGACATTAATCACGCGAAATGCGCAAAAACATCCGATGCGGCGAATTTGTCGTGCAGAGGGACGCTCCTATGATCTGACACGGTAACTGTTGTAAACTCTAGCTCTAGCTGACGGAAAGGTAACAGGATTGAAGAGAAAGGTGTAACGACGTATGCTTAACAAAAGCAAATATATTGAACGAAAAATCTAGAGATACAAAAGGAAAACAAACAGAAGAAGATAATGAACAATGAGTGATCGCACGAATGAACTATGATGAGTGTCAGTATGACGAGAGTAAGCCCACGAATACTATGATATATGTGTCAGTATAACAAGAGTAAATCGTAAGAGAGAAAGAACGACAAGGCAGCTCTCTTTTATACCCGCGTGGGCCATCGGTTTTGGAAGGATTATGGAGTGGGGACTTTAAAATTAAACATGTAGGATCGCAGCAACGTTCGTTAGGGTAATGACCTAATAAACGGTACTGCGGAGGAGACAAAGGAATAGGGTAACGGAATTGGAGTAAGGAAAACATGATCCGATGGCCCACGATACAATTTGACGGGTTCAATGAACGCTTCGATCCGGCGAAGTTTACATCGGCGGTCGATCACCTCGCCGGTTGTTGTCAAAGCCGCACAGCTGATATCGCCGCGAGGATGAGGCAAAAACTCTACACAGAGTTCTTATGCCTCACCGGTGTCTACATGGTAAGAAAATACATATAATACGATCGCTTTGACGGTTCGGAATCGCCTTGCAAGTTAATAAGAAAAACTGGACCGCAGGTTTTTGAACAGTAACCTAATTATAATCGGAAGCTGCCAATACTGTCTGACAATTCCACCTCTTCGGCTCCCAAAGTGTGGCCCTAAAAAATTACAGAGCCGGCGTACCCAATAGAGGGGTGCACCAGGGGTGGTTCAGGGTGTCCCAGGGTGCGCATAAATACCCGTCAAAATTCCTCGAAGCCATGGGAGGTGGCTCAAAAGTTCATCCATCAGCGCGGAAGTTGCCGCCCTCCAATTTGTCGACGGGCGAAAAGGTTGGCGCGTATCGCGTTTTCTCTGCCGGAAATCCGATAGCCGGACACTGGATACACGGGATAAAAAGAACCGGATAGAGAGCGAAAGGGAGAGAGGGAGGGAGAGAGAGAGAGAGAAGAAGTAGGACAGAGACGAAACTATGGAAAAATATTCGAAAAAGGAATCTGCCGAGCGTAGGAGCCCGGGAAAAGCAGGAGCGAGTCGAGGGCGACAGATGCGTGGGCGGATCGATGCGGATCGAGAAAAACGAATTCCCCGGCGCATCGGTAATTCGAAAGACTCTCCTCCGCGAAAAGTTATTCGAAATGGCGCGCGTGGGCGGCTTGTTTCCCGCCCCACCATCCGGGTGGAATTTAATTTCATTGAAAATCCGACGTCGATGCCTCGGGGCGAACAAAGCTCGAGGACAAGGGAGAACGGTGACGTCGTCGTCGTCGTCCTCGGCTCTGGAACGCCGATGGTCGGCCCACGTGGTGCACGAGCCATCCCCAACCCCCGAAAATATCGCCGAAAAATCGCTCGACGCGTTCACCTCCGCCGGAAATTAAAGATTCAACGAGCCGAGGGTAATTCCGATGAACAAGAAGCCGAAACAAAGAGACACCGTCGAGGAACAGAGAAGGGAATAATGGTTGGGAGGGTATCATAGTGAGAGGGGGTAGGGTATGGTAATCGATGCTGGGGCGAGTTACATTCGGCCCCGTTAAGTCGAACCAGAGGGAACCAAGAAAATGTCTCTGGGAAATTCTTTCTAAACTCCGTGGGACGGAGAAAGTTTTTGGATAGCGGCTGGTTCTTTGGACGAGCCTCTGACCTTCGGGAGGGGTTCACACCCCCTTCTTACAGTATGATCTTCATTGAATTTAGAATTCTTTTAATACGTCAACCAAGCAAAAATCGTATAGAGTACAGGATCATCCAAAAATGTTGTACTTCCTCGAATGAGGTGATTCCTGAGGTCATTTGAAGTGACTTTTTCGAAATTTTTTGACAAATTTTGAAACCAGATTTGAAATCAGCGTGAAAAAATCTACGAGAAATGATGTGTCGCATGATAAAAAAAAAATTTTTCCGCGCGTGGTATTGGGAAAACCACAATTTTCTTCAAGTTGTGCAAATGTAACCAATTCTTTCAAGGTTAAAAAACATTCGCACCACAATCTCCATAATTATCCCATATTCTGCAAAGTTTCAGCTTTTATTTTTAAAAAATTTCATCGCTCTATCTCATTTTCTATCGAAAGTTCTTTGATTTTGGCACAGATTTCGTCGGTTTTGCCCACTGTGCGCCGTAGCCGCGTTCTAATTGGTCCGCGTTTTTCGCTAATAACTTCTGAACAAAGCCGCAGAGGACATGTTAGCAAAGGAAAAAGTTACTTCAAATAACCTCGTATAATCTCGTATCATTTCGTAAACCAATGCTTCTAATTGATTATTGAAAATCAGGTCGTTTCGTACAATTATAAAAAAGTTATTAGTTTTTAAAAGGTGTACGAATACTTTGTACACACATCATGGATACGGTAGATACAATACTATCATTTAAATTATAACGCGTTAAATGGTCCTCAACATTCGCAACATCTACAACTTTCCTGAAGGAAGAGAAAAGTGCATCCTCGCCAAAAAGGAGACACAGTCAAGAAAATTCTTTTCTCACCGGGAGCCATAAAATCTGCCGCAACGTGTACGCGTTCCCCGGGAAACAGGAACAACGAAATATTCATTCCGCTTTTTCATCTCGGGCCGGGGACACGGATCCGCGCGAAACATTATCGTAACGACTTAATTAACCGGAAAAGTCGCGCGAAAGAATGATGACCCGGGGACACAGAGGGCGTGCCTCCTCCGTAATCAAAAATTAAATCACGTTTTAATATTGTTCGGGGGCCCGGGAGTTTTCTCGCCTTTGTTACAGCAGCCAGCTGGCATTGTCCTCGGTCTCCCGGCCTGTTCCAGATAACAAGTACTAATTTTTCTCGCGGGCGTCGTCGTTCCGTTTAAAACCGCCCCCCCTCCTACTCGCCGGCAAATTATGCTAAATTAACAATAACAGAAGCCTATTGTCTCGTCGCGAACCGTTTCTTCGCGCCTAGAAAACGGTGCGCGGTTTATTACTTCGCGGAAACTTGTTTACTCTCGCGGAGCGTCTTGCTCGTTTATTAAAACAGCCCTTCCGCTTCGTTTTCCGAAAAAAACGGTACCGAGTTGTCGTCGACGGCCTGTTGTCTCGAGACAGACCATCTCCCCCGGACAGAAGTTCCATTGTTGAAGTTACTTCGACGTGATACTGTGCAGAAGCCAGCCGAAGTCACCTCCGGACTGCAGATTATTGTGCGAATTCCTCGCAGGTGCGATTCGAGCAATGATCTTCCTCCTTTGTCGTCGATTTTAATTATCTGCAAACCGGAACGTTTTTATTAGGCTGCTCTGTGTGAAATGAAGGGTTTTTAACGGTCACGCATTTCCGAATAAAACTCTTTAGTTTATTTTTACCATCGACGAATAGCACGTTTCATTAGAATTGTCAAGTAGAGAGTTAAATTGCGGGGGGGGGGGGGGAAGAGGCTGATATATTAGAGTGAGTGTAAAAAGTATTCGCACGGTCTTTAAAATAGAATAACTTTTTTATAATTGTACCAAACGACCTGATTTTTTATAATCAATTGGAAGCATTGGTTTACTAAATGATATGCAAGAAAGATTTTCCAAATGTTATAATTTACGAGGTTACATGCAAAAATAAAAAGGGCATTTTTCAAACTTTTTTATTTGGGTCCTTAATGAAAATTTAAAATATATGTTTTGTAGATCTATGCTAGTCATACACATACTGAAAATTTCGTCGAAATCGGTTCACTTGAGAACGGCTGGACCGACTTGGCTAATTTTATTTTTTAAATCTTCCTAATAGTCCGAATAAGGTTTTAAGGAAAGAAAAATTGGGAAAGTAGCCCGGAAAAATGGAAAATTTGGGAAAAACTAAAAGTGCTTTTCGAATCATATTTCAATACAACAAGAAAACGAACGTCGCCGCTTTTAATCAATATTTCAATAGGAATTTACATTATCGACGTGACTGTTTGCATTATAGACATTATCAACATCCGCCAGTTAGTTTATTTCTATTCCAATTTATGAATTTACATTATCAACGAATTAAACTATGTGTGTATAATTTTTTTTTCATTTTGTCAAAAGTTGTGACGCCATTAGTGCGCCCAATGTGCGCATCCCGGCCGGAGGGCCTGGTTGCGAGCAGCTAAATAGTATTATAATAAAAATAACCAATTAACGGACTTGCCCCGTATACGGACTTAGCCCACTCCACCTTACCAAATAACAACACTAACAGTGTGTGGGGTTGGTGTTTCAGGAGAAATGCGCTGCGATGCTGCAGGACCTGAGCGACAAGATCAACAACAAGCACCACGAGCTCCACACGCATCCGCTGCTCTCGATGTTCAAGATGGCCGAGGTCGAGGTCAAGCTACCCTACAGCAACGAGGCCGCGGGTCTCGTGAGGTCGAGGAGCGTCCTCCTCGTCGCTCTGATCCTCTCGGTCCTCAGCCTGGTTCGATCGGCGTCGTCAACGTGTCTGATCGCCTCGTGACACGGGCCGCCAATCATCACCAACATCTATTGAAGAGACAGAGAGAGAGAGAGAGAGAGAGAGAGAGAGAGAGGGGGAGAGGGAGAGCGAACATTCTTCAGAAACGAGAGACGACGGAGAATAGAGAAGAAGAGAACAGAATTGCGTCGCAACAGCTAAGGGGAGAAAACAGAAAGCAGGAAATGCGCGCGGAACGCAGAGAGGAAGAGACGAAGAGAACGTGAGAAACGCGAGGAGAAACTATATAAATATATACATACATATTCGTGTTCTCGGAAACCGAGAAACGAACGGCCTCGGGCGTGTGCATCAACGAAACAGAGTCGAGCTGGCGCACCTAATTAACGGGGCTCTAATCTTCGTGCCTCGTGGATCAGATACGTAGAGAATTCGGGCTCGTTAGCCGGCCGATCGGGGGTCCCGTCGTCTTCCCAAATCCGGCTTTGCGAAACTCGCGACTAGCTTCTCAAGACAACAGCGACGCGTCGCGACGACGTGGCGATTTTTCCTGGAGGGAAATACCATATGGAATTTCTCTGTACGTGAAATAGCCTCGATAGATATAAGATTTGAGTTTCATTATTATTCACGTTGCTCGGAAATTCGAATCAGAATAATTTCGAAAAATTGCAGAAAGCTGTCGCAAATTTGACGAAATCCTTAAACTCTGCCGGACTTCAGTACCATCCTTCTCCGCTCTTTAATCTGATTTCTCGAACTTTCTCGAGCACATTTACGAAAAATGCTGTTCAACGTTGCCACGAGAAAAATGCAGGAATGTTACGAAAGATGAGAAAAAAAAATCAGTGAAAATTTTAAAAAATCGCTCCAATGCTTTCTACGAAGAGAGAAAGCCTCTGCTCTTCGGTCCAATTTTCTTCGAATTTCCCACCGCATTAAAAAAAAACACTTCTTCCACTTCTCGGTCCTTAAAACATGCTCTTCGACGTGCTACATGAATTTTCCGTGCGCACTCAGAAGCTTCTTCAGGGACGATCGTGTTCCGCTATCTGTTCTTCCCATCGGGTTCGTCGAGTGAATCTTCGGGCGCGTTTCGAAATCATGGGACGTTCCTGTTCGACGTCCATTCCACTTCCGTTCGCAGCATCGATAGGGCGTTATGGCGGAGAGCTGGTGGAATTTTCGACGGTAGTTCCCGCGGCTCGTTACAGCGAAGACGCGTCGGAAACGAGCCGATAGAAGCGACACGAAACACTTTCGAGGGCCATTCGATCGCAAGCAGAACGAGCCTTAGCTGTTGAATCGATTGTTACAAGACGTGGTAGATATTGAGACCAATTCCGCGCCGGTTGCATTTTCGCGGCGGACTTTTATTGCGGTGACATCCTCGTCCCGATACGTGGCCCAATAATAAGGGGATCCCATATGCGGGGAACGGGCGTGGATCCAAACACGCGCTGAGTTCACCGGTGCTGGATCAGCAGCGATATTGCAGTCGACCGGGAACAATCATTAGAACCGGCAGCGACGTATCTGCGAGCTTTGGTTACCGTGGAACCCGTTTCCGATCGGAAACATGTTGGAAGCAGTACCTGCTCTTGCATTTTTAAAAGAAACACCGTTCGGTTGCGATTTTTTTGCAGAGGGACTGGCAAAGCTTTGGTAACGGGACTTCTTGCGCCTGATACAGTATGTTTTGACACTGGTATAGGCAATGTACTACCTTTTTTCAAGGCACTCGGTCGGTTACGTTTGCGAATTTTTTCGGGAAGACTGGCAGTGTTTGCGCAATTGGATTTCTTGCATCGGACAGAGTATATGTTCAACTAGTAGTTGTAATTCTTTCAATGGATAATATTGACAGTCGACAAAGATATAGGCAATACACCGAGAGTCGATTTTCGGAACTACTAGTTATAAATTCAAATTTCCTGACTGAAGCACATTTCGAAAAATTGGATTCTAATAAAGTCCTTTTCGGATCGGAACATGACTGCAAGACCAATTACAGAAATAACTCGACTACGTTCGTTTAAATCGCAGTCCGAATTTAATTTCGTTTTTAGGTCAGATTTGAAAATACCTTCTGTCGTAATATCGTGTAGATTCGTATTCTGATCGACGGATTGGAAGAAATTGGGATTAAATCAATTTCGGATTCAGGTTAAACATCATAAATTTCCAAACCTGAACATTTTCCGAAGACATTCGCACGCTGCTATTTCAGTGAAAATTGCTGTCATAGAGTGAAGAAAATCGCAATCGTCGGAAAAAATCAGTTTCAATTTCGATGAACGCACAGTTTCGGATTATCAGTAATTTTCTCAGCTCGCTCGTTCCGCTCTTTAAAATGTCAGATAGCTCCACCACTTAATTCCCGCTCTACTCAGGGTCGTAACGCGTTGAAATCGAGCAGCTCGATCACAGAACCGATTACGAGGGAGGGAACGATCCCCGATCGCCGGCAAACGACAGCGCGCGTGTAAAAAGAAGAAGCACCGTAGAGTCTGTAAATGACAACCGCTAATTTATGGTATACCTAATAGGCTAGCAAAAGCGAACGCTCCTCCTGTATCGGACCATTAGGTGTTTGTTAAAGTTCAGAGCTAAATTTAAAGAGCGTTTCAGGCGTCGCGGGAGGCTCGAGTGTATAGATATAACTGTAGATTGTTAATAACCTCGTAACAAATCGAGAAAGCGAAGCAAGAGAGAGAGAGAGAGAGAGAATGAATGAAAAGAGGAGAAAGAAGCTATCCAAAGAAAATAGAAAGAAGCGAGTGTCTTTTGCACGGTTACCTCGATCGACCAACAAATCCAGAGCTTCGGAAAAGTATGAAAAAAGTTCCACGAATAAATTCCGATCTGTCGGAGTAGGGAACTGGCAGCGAGACGTTCGTCGATCGAGCGATTATCGTGTTTAAATGGTCCCAGGACAGCCAGTTTAATTATGTCTCGGCCCGTGGCATGATAAAGCGCGTTGCAGGCGGGATTATTTCGCGACGGCGCGGCGTCGGCCCGCGAAACGTTCGCGGGCCCAGAGACACCCGCTTTAAAACGGTCGATTTGTCACCGGAAAAGGAGAAAGAAGCGGAAAACCCGGAAAACTTCTAAACAGCCAGCCCACGCCGCGTGACGTTTACAAACGACGCCGAAACACACGACCTCAAATTATTCAGCGGTAACACCTCGTCCCCGCTCGTCGGCTCGATTATAATCTCGACAAGCGACCGACGCGTGCTGAATACTAATTTTCCGAATTCCGAACCGCGCCAGAACTGCGAACGCCCCGCCGGAAGTTCGCGAAATTCTTCGATCGTTACCCAATGACTGGTCATTTCGAGACACCCTGTATCTATGCCTCTGTCAACTCTCCGAGAGATGATTTAACATTCCAGTCAGATATTGGATCGCTTTTTATAATGGTTTTTTAATAGACACATCAATTCCATTCATTAAAAGATCATCTTCATGGAAAAATTAAAGTGGAAGCGTCCATCATTTTTGTTCGAGAAGGTTCTCTTCACTGTAAAACTGCTGACATACATTGGTTGTCAGATTACAGATTTTTATGCTCATTTTTACTCGTCGCGTCTGGAGAATATTTTGTGAGAATCAAAATAGGGAACGAATTCATTTCAATGATTGGAAGATCACCTTTATTGGTGGAAATTTTAATAATTTTCATCGGAGAAAACCCATCGCAGCAAAAACAAAGCAGACGTGTCCTTAATATTCGTTTTAGAAGACTCTTTACTGTAAAAGCAAAGTGGAAGTGTCTTCAGTTTTCATTTCAGAAGATTATTTATCGTGAAAGCAGAGTGGAAGTGTCTTTTACTGCGAGAGCCAAGCAGAGCCGTCCTCAATCTTTTGGAAGAATTTTCAAATGTCATAAATACATTAATATATGCGCTTCATAATTTTTTCAATTGGACTGTGCGTATGATGCATCAGTAGTGTTCGCAAACGTGTCAAACACAATTGTTTAAAGAGCTCCGTGCGTTAAAATAAAACACAGGATAAAAGAATTAAATTTTCAGTTTCATTCAACTATGATATTCAACTCCAGCCCTTGCAAACGAATAACAAAATATTTACATTTCAACATTAGCAGACGGTATACCTACGAAACGCATAATGGAATGCTCTATTAACAACAACATATAAATATTTTATAAACACGCGCGGAAGCTGTCATTTCATTTTATTCCAAGATGTTCGTAAAGATCTGAGACATTTCTCACGTTTTCTGCCACATTCATAATTCATGAAAAGCGACCTGGTTTCGAGTGAACGAGGGTTAACAGAGGGTTAATTTTTTATTCTCAGCTTTCTGAAGATGCAAAGGGGATCAGCAAATTTGCTTTCGAGACACTGAATTCGGAAAGTCGATGTACAATGTTTAATCGGATTGAGAAAATTATTAAGAAATTTTCTAAGATACTTGTCAGTATTTAATTTAAGACTAAATGATCCAAATGTTCCACCGAAGCTAAACTAGTGTTTATGCATTTTCTTAGAGAGATGGAAGCCGCCCCCCCCCCTCATCGAAGGATTAACCCTTTGCACTCGGGGCTGTTTTAACTAAAAAATTAAACATTTCTTTCGACCTAAATGTTTAGTAATTGATCAGATACCAAACAATATTGTGAATAATGGTACAGCAATTTTTAGTCGTCACTCTCCGAGTCACCCTTCGACTGCTAAGGATTAAAAACGAATAGGTGGTGATTTTTGAAAATTATGTTGAGGGCAATGTCGAGCCATGGCGGGGGTGGAGTTATAGTTGGAAGATAGGGGTTGAACCGGACAGGCGGGCGACATATTTCGCGAGTAAGCGTTACGCGGTGGCCGCACGGCAAGCGCACGAATAACGAGAAACGAAACGCGGGGAGAGAGAAAAAAGAAGAAAACGGGAGATAAAAAGACGAACAGGCGCGAGTCGTTTGCGGGACGGGGACGACGGAGCGTGAATCGTCGGGGAATCCGATTAGGAGGGTTTCGTCAGTTTAGGGGAATTAATTGTGCGCGGGTTTCTTGAGACCGTGTATAAAACAAACGAAATAGTAACAAGGAGGAGGCTATCAAAACGTATCTGGCTCGCGTTCGTTTCCCAAAAACGCCTATCTTCGAACGTATTCTCGCTCGAACGTTCCATTCGCGATACCTTGAACATATCAGATATATGTCTAGTGTTTCTATTGACTAAGTTTTAAAGAATCGGAAGAAAATTATTGTTACAAGTAGCGTCAAGCGTTTCGAGTTCTATGGAAATCGTTAGAGAAATTAGAGGTTTATTCTGGTCCCCTGTGAAAACAATAATTGAACATAGGTGACCTCGGGATTTTCAAGTCCAGGAAATCGATGGACAGTGTAGGCGGAAAAGGAATGCATAATTTGTCTTCGAGGAGATTGCTTCGTTTCGGATTCAGTAGAAAAGGCTGACCGAGTTCAGACATATCGTTGAAGTCTTTTAAATGTTGTTTCAAAGTCACACAGTTTGTGATTCAATATGATACTATTAATTGGGACGTCTCTCATTGAAGAGTTTACATTGGAATTTAGTAGATAAGACTGGCAGTAGTCAGACATATCAGTCGAGACCTTTACACACACATTGTTCTGTTGTGCCACAGTTTGTGGTTCGACAAAATAATATAAAATGAAGGACCTCATCTATTCAGTAGAAAAGCACGACCATACCCAAACATATTAAACATGTATTTTAATCATCAATCTTTCAGAAGATCAGTTCAAATATCAGAAACATATCATTCAAGCCCTTTAACCATCATTTCCACAGTTGTTGTTTCTCTTAAACTCACAAACTTTGTGACTCTATCTAATAGTATAAAATGAATAACGAATTCTTCAGAAGTTGTTCACTTCGAAATCTAGTAGAAAAATATCAAACTCCTAATCATAATTTACGTGGATATGACCGGATCCAATAATACTCTATAAATTGGATAGAATCTTTGCGAAGCTTAATTAAAAATTCAGTAGAAAAGACTGATCAGAGTAAGGCCGATCGTACGGATCACTTTTCTAAAAAATCTCTCGGCTTCTAACTGAAAGAAAAAAGAGAACGCTTATTCTAAAACGAAGACTCCTATAGCGTTTCCTCGATTCGAAATCGTCGATTATAAATCGCGGGATGGATAATCAAATTTCGATGCTGTGCAAGAGGAATAACGCTGCTTTGCAGGCCGTAGGAATTAATACGGGAGAAATTGGATTGTTCTTTCGGGAAGGTTTCTGATAATCGCTGGTAGAAAATCCGGTGGCAATTCCGCTGCGGAAAAACGGGTGGGAAATTAAGCTGGTCAGGCGTCGCATAATTAGTTGAATTTCGCCGGCGAAGTGGGACGAACGTGAGCCAGATCGGCATGTACGTGACGTGGCTATCGGCAAAGCAATAATGTATAAAGTTTACGATCCACGAGCACGTGGCTCAAAAGGGTGATGGCGCATACTCGACGAATGTATAAATGTCACGTTATACATAACACGCACGTAGAACTGCCCTCTCTCTCTTTACATATATACATATATACATATACATATACGTATGTATATATATATATATATATGCCCAATGTACGTGTACATGTGTATGTTAATTCGCGTCGAGAAAAATCTCGATCCCGCCGTTTGGAACAACGGGTTTTCTTTGCGAGCGATAGATCGATCACCCGGCGAATACCGATCGATCCGCGCCGAGGCGCGCAGAACTTCGGCAGATCGTGGTTCTCGAGCTCTCGCGAAGCACGGAGTTGTTCTACACCGATTTTGGTGTGCCTCTTCTGCTCCGGAATTCCTTTGACACGCTCTCATGGAATATTCTATTACACGACCGGCAAAGAAAGTATTTGTACCTTCACAGAACGATTCTGCGCGTTCCCGGATTACGTTATAAAAATTTCCAGCCGCGCAACCTACCGAATGGTATTCTTTATTTACCGCGCGTTGTCCCACTGGAAAGGAGCCGCGCAAATACTTCTACCGGTTCGTGCCTCGTAATTAGACCAGCGGACTGTCGCGCGAGATTTCCATGCTCCGATCAGAGGGAATTCGATTTCGGGAATAATTCACAAAAGCGTGGAATTCTGTTCGGGACACCGGGTTCAACCTATTCTTCCTTGACGATCGTCGCGAGCCGCACGAGAGTCGGCTGGTCCGCTTGCGAGTCGGTTTCTTTGGGTTCGTTGGCTTGAGACGATTGTGGTGCGTACAAATATTACAATAAAGTAGATAGGGTTAAGAGTCTGCGCACACAGGTTTCATTGCACGAAATTCTAGGGTTCTTGAAGTTACAACCCCCGTCCGTTATAACTTGTACATTAACACGTTACCTGACCGCGCGATTCTCCTTCGTTGAAAGAATATCGATAATGAGCAGCCCAGAACATTGTAACAAACGTCTCGATGGCCGCAGCTATTTTAATCAGGATCCAATGATTCGTCCTCGATAACGTAATTTAATCATTTCTATTCCAACTGTTCCTTGACAGAGGATAATCTAACGATTTCCGACGGGTAACCTGTTAATTTTAACACGATATTTTGTAGTTAAGAGACATTGTGAACTTCTCCGATAAATATGTAGCAGCGAGATATATTTCATATAAAGTTGTTTGCGTTGTTCGGAGCTAGACTGCGGATCTCAATGGAAAATACAAATTGAAAATCTCTCGCTCTTAACATTTAATGTGTTAAATTTCGTCGAATCATTTGCGTGTCAGAAATGCATAGAATCCGCAGTCTATTCGTAATGAGATATATTTAATAAACGCAAAGAACGGACGAGGGCCAGTTTCGTACGCTTGTTAATTATCGCAGCACAAATGAGAAACACGCACAGATTTCTGATGATCGTCGTGATTTAGTTGAGGAGAAGTTTCCGATAGAATTTCGGCTTCCTTGCTTCGCAAGCTCGAGAGGAACGTGCTCCGAAAGCGTGTGAGAAATGAGAGTGTTGCGGGAACGATGATTTCCAGTGCCGGAAGTTGACGGGATTGCAAAGAAACAGGGAATAAGTTTTCTTCCAATGAGTTGCGCTCGTGGGCCTTCGTACAGCTGTCTCTCTCTCTATCGCCTTGCAAGCTCGTACTGTGAGCGGCAGACAAGAAAATCCTTGTTCTACAGAGGTACAGGGATCTACGGGGGCCCATCGAATCGTTTACACAAGCGACGCCGTTATTTTGGGAGCTCGAAGAGCTTCGGGAGCTTCGCGAGACGTATACGCGCATTCGAATGATTTTGTCGATCGCGTCGATCATCGAGGCGTGGCTATTGTTCGAACCGCGTCCGAAGGCGGACGATTTCGTTTTTTGAGAAGACAATGAAAAAATACACACGGTGGTTCCAATTGAACATATCAAGGCCGCTTAGAAGTGGCCAGCCAATAAGCGGTTTTACTCTGGTTTCACGTAGATTCAGTTTTTCGATGCTTTTTTCGAACGCCGGGGGCACAGGAAACACGCGAAGAGCGATTCGTTCGCGCTTTGTTGCCACCTCTCGCCGAACATTCGCGGAACTCGAATGTTCCACCTGGATATACAACGTGAAGATCGCATGAAATGCGATTCTGATCCCGGCTGAGGCGACTTTACCGACCGAATTCGCGGCCAGGTATTCCCCGAATACTCTCGGACGGCGACGACGGCGGCAACACTGCGAGCCCGTATCGTCAATATCGTCGCGCTGACTGTCAAAAAGGAAAAAAAAGAAAATAAAAGAACAGCGAACAAATCACCGCGAGGCAGAAACGCTGCAAACTGTGGCGGGGGTCAGAAATCGATTTTCCCCGAGGCACACCGCGCCGGGCCTCTCGTACTCGATTCCCTAGCTAGTAAGTAAGCTCACAGAAGCGTTCCTGTCTTACCGACGACGAGAAATGTACCGTCGCTCAATACTACCCTGCTTTAGTGACTAGTTTCGCGGATAACTACCTCATTCCTGGTGCCGTGATGCTGTTTCTCGGTACCGACGGGACTGCGTCGATAGTTAGGGACATTGGGGTAAACTTCCGAAAGTCGGTCCAAATGAGTTCGCTTAAAAAAAACATGTTTCCGAAACGAATTTTTGGCGACTCGAAAAAAATCTCCTATCATTTTAGTTGAATCGGATTCGACCGATTTCCGGAAGTTTGGTCAGGACATTTCCCAGCCTCTTTATCCACAGTTGGTACTACTACTCTCCTCTTCGAACATCGAAACGGTTACTATAACCTAGAAATCCTCTCCGATTCGATTAACGCGACTCGTTTCGATAGAAATGTTGAATGAACTTGAATTTTCAGTCTGGACTCCAAGGTCCCAAGGTGTTTCTAACTGTCGAGTCCAGGGGATTCCCCTACAAAAGTCCCTAGACATAATTTCTCACGACCCGTACGCGGTTCTGCGTTCTTAGCGTAGACAACCCACTTTGCGCTTTTGTTGCCGAAGTGAAACAGAGTGGACTTTGTTAATTACGGAGTGTTTACGGCCGTTGCGGTTTAGTTTTCACGTAGAGCGTTGGCAAGCCTGTCCTAGGGGGCGGTAATTCCCCATGTTTCTCCGTCGGTAGAGCAGAACGATGGCTCAACCTCCTCCGACTACACACTTGAAAACACTAAAACACGTGCAATTATACATATTTACCCGTGCGCGTGTATACATATACATATTATACATAACATATATATATATATATACATATACATATATATATATTTTATTACTTGAAACGCACTCTGACCCCGGCCACGCGTGTATTATAAAACCGTAAGACTACGTAAATGTATACTTAAGTAGCGCACTATTCAAGATGCTTGATCCTTCCTAAACGACTCTCGTAAGTCCTCGAACGACCGCCAACTTTCGAAGACATCCTCGTCTCGCCAGGTGGAGACGGCGAAGTAACTATATCGGTTGGATATTAATTGCTATTCAATTCTATGTGGGCTAAAGTTAATCTTAGGATGGATACAAGGCAGTACTTTTTCAACTTGCCACACTCTGTACTGACTTACTGTTGTTCTAGACATCCTTTCATCACATAAAATTATGTTACACAGTTCAGAAATAGTTTCCTCTTCATCTGATTCATGTTTCGAAGAACAGTATGCGTGATCCATTCTAAAGTTAACGGGCAAAGTAAAATTTTCAAATCGAAAATGTCCCAATGCAAATCTGAGATCTGTATATTTATAATTAGACTGCGGATTTGTATGCAAAGTAAAAATTGTCCGCATCGATTCAACACACTTTAAATCAGAATAACTTTTTTATGAGTGCACCAAACAACTTCAATTTCTCTGTAAGGCTAGAAGAATTAGTTTAGTAAATGACGTCTAAAAGATATTTGGAAAAAATGCATTTGGTTGAAATTGCGAAAAAAATAGTAAAAATTGATTTTTACTACTTTTTTAGCTGGGCCAATAACGAAAATTTAAAAGATGTATTTGGTGAACTCGTATAAATTATATACGCTCTGAAAATTTCATTGAAATTAGTTAATTTGTTTACGAGCTATAAACGATCAAAAGATTTTCGGCCATTTTACCACTTTTGATCGTTTATAGCTCGTAAACCAATGAACCAATTTCAATGAAATTTTCAGAGCATATATAATTTATACGGGTTGACCAAATACTTCTTTTAAATTTTCGTTATTGGCCCAGCTAAAAAAGTAGTAAAAATCAATTTTTACTATTTTCTTTCGCAATTCCAACCAAATGCATTTTATCCAAATATTTTTAGACGTCATTTACTAAACTATTTCTTCTAGCCTTACAGAGACATCGAAGTCGTTTGGTCCTTTCATACAAAAGTTATTCTGATTTAAAGTGTGTTGAATCAGTTATGCTCGTTAGTGTAGATCATAAGCGACTTGAACTGTTGCGTTTATGAACTATATATATGGTGGACTAGAAATCTTTAAATGGAGATGTGCGTATATGTTTATTGTTTCGGATAAAATGGAGAGGACATTTTGCGGTTGAAATCTGTAGTCAAAAGTGGTTCCAGCTTTCATTTCGAGCGATTCTACCTTCAGCCGAGCCGCAATTATTGAACCAGCCGATATATCAACGGGAGGAAACATGGGTCGGTGGGTTCCACTGTCCAACGCGACACGTTCAATGATTTACCGTCCGTTTCACATGCTAACTGGCTGGTTTTTCGAATATAAGAGGTGTACGCTGCCGTCGGAACGTTTCAGGACACTTGTCGGTCGGAAATGTAATATAAATTCGCGAATGTAATTCGTTAGGCTTTGATAGCTCTTTTAATATTAAACTAGGGGACGCATGAATTCAGAAACATGTGGGTGCTATTCAAAATAATCGTTTTACAAATATCTCTTATCAAACGCTACAGGTCAATTACTGGAAATGTTCGTTCCTTTTCGATTCAGTTGGAAACTGGTAATCTAATCTAAGCTGCTCAACGATATGTTAGTCTAGTCGATATCGAATTAAAGCAAACGCTCTTGTTAATTTTTACATCTAGAAGCGTTATACAGAAACGAGAAAAATTCCATTTAGCATCGATATTGTTCTTCTTTCAGTGTGAAAACCAATATTCAATAATTGATGCGATATTTAATTCCAATTCTATATTCCAGTGATTAAAAAATTCATTATACGTCGGTATAAAATTGTTTGAGAAACTGTCCTAACTCTCTAACAATTTCTCCATTCACATTAGCTATCGCAAGTGTCCCGACTGTCTCGGACAGCGTAGAAAAATGTCTCGGAGTGAAGAAAACCATCCTTCGACAGTGAAAATGAGTTTCAGTGTCTACCGCGTTCAATTTATACGACAGAGGGCGTGTTCAAAGGTAGAACTCTAGATAATCCTCGACAGTAATAAATTAGTTTCTATTTTGGACGGTTCCGCGACTTTTCGAGCACCACTGACCCAGTCCGCAAAGGTGATCTTGTGTTTACGAGCCCATCGTGCTAAAAAACCCGTTTCCTCCCGGTATCAACCGACAACAAACGATTTCGGGAGGTCACGCAACGTGTCTCCACCCTCGCACAACCCCCACTTAATATTTAACGAGCGGGGGAGGCTCGCGAGACGCAGGAGGTCGCTTTAGAAGACGCAAAAGTGCGACGTGGCTTTTCAGTAGATCTCTCTCGGTTCGCACGCAAAACAGAAAACAGTCGGGCGGGAGGATAAAGCCGGGTTCGCATTATTGGCGCACACACACCACGCTCGCGAGAAACGCTATTCAAATAATCAGCAAATCGCACTCTCTTCAAATACAATCGCCTCCGAAAGTATCCGAGCAGTAAATTTTCAAAAAATTGTTGATCTTCAATCTGCAGTAGTTTTCTAAGAAAAGATTATACGAAATTGTGACCCTGGGCTCATTTTATAGCTCAAAGAATCCACTTTCACTCTCCTTGGTTCTTTTTTTACAAAGATTTTTGTATTTCATTGAGTCTGTCTCTGAATGCTAGCTTTGTCTCGATAATGGGATAAATTCCAAGTTCTATAGAAAGGTTATACAATTTTTTTCGTGGCTGAATTGAACGTAGATTTGTAGATTGAAACTTCCGCTTTCCAGCGAGACTTCGGAATTTCACCTGCGATTTTTTTCCACCGTTTTATGGAACACCAACGAAGAGTATGTTTGGTCGTGTCAAGCCCCTCGTTGTATAGTTTACAGTGCATCAATGTTGGCGAAACACCCTGCATTCAAAGTTCAATGAAACGGCGGAATAAAATCGCAGACCAATTTTTTGGACATCGTTGTAAAGGGGAAGCTCCGTTCTTCAAATGTGCGTAAGATTCGTTCACAAAAAAATTTTTTTTGATGTTTTTACAGACCTTTGAATTTGTATAATTTTTTAGCGAAATCATGCCACCAGTTTCTCATCTGCCATGATATGCAAGAACATCTCAGCAAAAAAATGAATAACAGTGTTGAAACGTAGAGGCCTCAAGCTTTAAAATGACCGAAATTTTATCGTCGTATGATTTTTTTCAACGAAATTACAACAGTTCGAACATCGACAATTTTTTGAAAATTCGATGTTTCAGCAGTTTTTCGGGCCATAAATTTCGATCTGCATAAAAAAGGAAATCAGTGCGATTTTATAATTAACCGATTACTGTATCTCATCAGACTCTACACTCACACTCGCGCAGCATCGCTCAAATCCCGAGTTCCACACGTCCAGCGTGACCATTTCCGTTCGAATCGATAATTTTTTCCTCGGACGTGGTGCGAGCGTCGCTCTAATGAGAATCAGGCTTAATAAAGGCAAAAGGGGACTCCGTTGTTCCCCTCCCGGAACGCGTGTGCGTGCACCGATCGTTTGTACGTGTGCTTGTACGTATGCGTTTGTGTGTTGACTGTGTGCGAGCTTCTGCGCGGTGTGTACACGCGCGTGCGTGTGCCCGGAAACCCTGTGTAGCTTCGCGCTTCGATCCTATGGGATGTCGAGGAGAAAATTAATAGTGGAATAAGCAACGCGACGCGATTCATGTCCCTGATATTGTTTATTTGATGTGCGGCGATAGGGAGAGCCTCTAACAGGCCTGACGTAAGCTGGCGAGCACGAGCTGCGCGATTATGCTATCGTTGTTTCCTTCGAATCGATTAAATATCTGACAATAGAGCGATCTTCTTTGTCCAGGGAAATCTGAGCGATTAGCTTCTTAATTGGGGAAACTTTTCTTGTAGGAAAATTTTTAATTTGATATAAATAATTTGAAATTAACTGTAATAATAATTTTGTTCGATCTGTCACTTGAGATTTGGGATTAGCTTGTTTTTGATAGACGAGAGATCGGTGGAAAATAAGGCTTGTTTCTCTCGGTGTAAATTTTCAAAAAAGAAATTGTCGGAAGCATGATTCTTCCTCCAAGATTGATACGAATCTGCGTGCAATTATTTAAAGTTGAATAAAATCATTACTTGAGATCGTTCATTAAATTTTGCCACGAATGGAACAGAGAATTTTTTAAAAGAGCTTTTCGTATTTATACGCCACGAATTTTTTAATACAGATATCCCGCGCGAGAGTTTATGAAAATGTCCGTGAAACACGCAATTGTTAAAGAAAACAAAAGATTCGAAACTCCAACAGCGATTGGAAAGCAACCAGGTCCTCGAATAAGCAAACATTTCGCAGGCGATATTATTCTGTTATGATAATGAGCCTGCACTTGATTACAATAATCAAGCGAACTGAATGTGACGGCTCTAGTTACAATGCGGTCGCTTTCTAGCAGAACAATGGGATATAATAATGGAAATACAAGCCATGGAGGGCGCTCGAAAGTTTCGAGTGGCAGTGCAATGGTACGACATGCGCCTTTTTTCTCCATCGAGCCCTTCAATTTTAAAGAGCAGCGACTGAATTTTTGCGCAACTCCACGATGCCAGCTCACGTTTGGCCCTTGTACTTTCGGTGGAATCTTTATGCTGTGTAAATTATTCTTCATTGCAATTGTTACATTCGCTCAACCTCAGATCGATTTTTAATATTTGTGTCCATAGAACAATTTTTTAACATTTGTATCCACGAAAAAAAGTCTCTGGTATTTTGTATATTCACTTCGAAATATTATTTAGAGCGAAGACGAATTCTTCATTCATGTCAGAAGTGTTTAAACGATTGTTTATGGCTTACTAGGACAATTGTAAGTATTATGTGCAAGCAGAAAAATTTTCCAAATTCAAAATCGTGTAGCCACGGGTCGAATTTCGCAGCGTAAAGATTAATGAATAGACTGTGGAACCTTCAAACACATTTTTCAAATCGTCAGATCCATATATTGTATGAAGATTAGAACAATAATTTCTTTTACAGATCAGAAGTATTTAAGTATCTATTTTGATTCGTCATTTAAGTTCATCAAGTCGAATTTCTTCATCGCGAGTTTTGTCAAAGAATCTATTAATTTTAGAAAAAATGAAATCTTCGTCCTTAGTCTTTGAATTTTTCGACACAAGTCTGCTAAGAGGATTTGAAATTGCACGAGGATCGACAGTTTATCGCCGAAAAACAACATCGAATGGCGCAATCTCGCAGTAACGATCGCCAGCGTAACGACCCGACAAAGTTATTATGTCAGCTTCTTTCAGCGGGTTCTCATGATCGCTGAATTTACTCGTAGCCAGAGCGAGAGAGCCGACATTTTCTAAATTCCCTGGGTGGAAATTCCCGGCTCTAGTGGATTGCTGAAAACTGGCGGTGGGGTCGTTACGGTGATGATAGTTGTCGCGTTTTAGGCGAGCATGTATGGTCTCGTTGTAAATACCGCGATAAGAGGGTAGATAGAAGAGACGTTGTCGGCCATTTATACGGTGCTTTGGCTAAAGGACAGCGGGTTGGTGGAGGGTGCAGGGTGCTCGGGTACGCAGCGGCGAGTCCATCCAACGGGAACGGTGCAGTCAGCGAAAGGGTCCATGTTCCTGGGTCCCTTTTCGTCGACTCTGTTGACAATAGCCGATTGTCGGGGGTGGATTAACCTAACGGGCGACGAACGAACGATAATAAAAATGGACGAAGTGTTGGGCATTCGTCGAATTGAATTTCATTTCATTCAAAATTACAAATTGATAATCGCCCTACTGTTATATTCTTTCCTTTTTCTTCTTCGACACGTCTTTTACCATTCTTACGGATATGTGACGTCTATAGTTTAATTAATTTTCTACACTTTGTGTCACACTGTGTCTAAACACAGTATATTCTTTCCTGAAATTCGATGACTTTCTTCTGCTAAATTGTCCCAGGTCATGATACATAGTACATAGTGCATTATATTCAGCGCGATCCCATGACTTTCTTAAATTGTTTAAATGTTGAAGGAGT
Organism: Lasioglossum oenotherae; assembly: GCA_028455765.1. Taxonomy (NCBI): domain Eukaryota; kingdom Metazoa; phylum Arthropoda; class Insecta; order Hymenoptera; family Halictidae; genus Lasioglossum; species Lasioglossum oenotherae. The sequence goes on along the minus strand of CM052279.1, from coordinate 28,722,590 downwards.
TACGTTGCATTTGATAAAACGTTCTAACATTCGAAATAAGCAATGGAATCAAGCAAACGCATTAATCCCTTGTTCATCAAAATACAATTGTCCATTGAACTAAAATGTGAGTATACAATGAGTAGAAGTTTTATTTTTCTTGTGTAAGAAATCTGGAAGGGTTAAAGAGACATTTATTCTAAGTAGAGAAAGTCAAGCATCAAGCGATCAAATAAAAATGTGTCTGAATCGATGAACAATTTCTGCGTGCTATATATTATGTCTGATATACCTACCCTTAAAAATACAGTTAAGGGTGAATTTAAAGAAAAAAACGAACATTCTCTGAAAACAATGAATAACTTCAATTCGCTTGTCGCACTCGTGAACAATAAATAAATGCTAGCGTTACTCACGAGTTCCATCGAAATTGAACTTATTCGTTCATGTTGCATTACTATTGCCCAACACTCTCTCCGAAGAAACAGCGCAGGGACGACTCAAGCCCTCAGCGCGGTGTAACCTTGACTGTATATACCTATACATACGTATACATATGCATAAATATAATTATAAATATAAATATACATAATATACATATGCATATACACGAAGGTACGCGTGCCAACGTCGCCGGGTCGGACGAGCGCGATCGATCGGCAATCCCCAGGATCCATGGATCGTTTTTCCTCGGCGATGCACCGCTTTATCGATCCGCTCGGTCGACGAAAGCGGGTGACGGAACGGCCGCTTAGCGAAGAAAATTTTGGAGGATTAGAACGAAAAATATTAACGAAATAATAACGATTATACAAGTGTGCGGGTGGCAGAAGGTGCAAGAGGTCGACTGCTCGGTTCGGGTGCGTGCGGGTGCGTGTGAACAATGCGAGGCGAGAGTATACTTGTTACAAACTTATTATACGGACGGCTGCAGAGTTGCCGAGGAGTTGGTAAATAAATACCAGAGGGCCCTCTAGGGCCCCTGAGAATTATACACACGGTGTTCCACATTTATTTACCGGATCTTTTATTTTATCAGCCAGCGGATCTTCATGTAGAATAAAAATTGTCTACCTGAATTCCTACAAACTAGAGTAACACAGAAATTTATTTCCTTTCTTTATACGTTCTACTGGCTGAAGATAATATAACAATGCTTTAAATTCTTCATGAAGCTCTCTGCCTTCTTCCTACTTCCATAAAATTGCGTCAATAATTAGAAACACTTCAGTTTATTTTATCAGCCAGCTGATCTTCATGTACAATAAAAATTGTCTACCAGAATTCCTACAAACTAGAGTAACACAGAAATTTATTTCCTTTCTTTATACGTTCTACTGGCTGAAGATAATATAACAATGCTTTAAATTCTTCCTGAATCTCTCTGCCTTTTTCCTAGTTCTTTAAAATTGTATCAATAATTAGACGTAACCTCAGTCCTGAAACCTCATTTTAAGTATTGCTAACCTGCAGAGTCTCTGCACTCGCAGAAAATCTTTGATCTTCGAACCTCTTTGACTCCCAGCCTAAAACATATAGAAAAGATAAATACGATGTCCAGTAGAATGAAACATTTCAAAAATGTCTGATCCCCCTAAGAGAATAAGCAGATTCGATGAATTAGTTCAGGAAAGCCGGTATCCGCATTAAAGCTCCGCAGTGAAGCATACGTTTTTCGGCGGGCACGTGAAACTAAATAATTTCAAAACGTTCTCCGGCTCTTTCCGCGACCCAAATGTGCTTTCATTTATAAAAAAAACCTGTCGTCTGAATTCGAGAAGCTCGGCGGAAAAAGTTTTCATGTGAGCGCCGGTATTTTCAGTTTCCTGCTCTGCAAAACCGGGGCTGTTGAGAAAAAAAAGAAGCGACGGTGAAAAAGAGAGGTGTGGTCCGTGTGTAGGATCGGCGCACGTTTGATCGAGGAATCCTTAGGTATGGCACAATTAGAGATTTCGACGCCGCATACGCGTATCTGACGTTTCGAGTTCTGCGTTGACCTACATACACTGTGTCCCGCGAACTCTGTCCACCGGAAATATCCTCTCCTTTATTGAAAAGATAGAAATCACTCGAGGAGCCATTTGATGGAACGAGCAAAATTGAATGAACGTACTACCTATTATACGGTAGGTTTCATAATTACGGATTGCATGCGTTTATGAGAAAAATGAGTACAGTGAGCGAAATTTGTTTAAACGCACATACAAAAATTATAAATAATTTTATATCTTGTCGAATTTATTATTTCCAGTCATAATTTTGTCTATTCCTGATGAATACAGATGCATTTTCACTTAGAATCAGGGATCCGAGTAATTGTTTTTCCTTTTTAGAAAAATCCTACTCGCGAACGAAGATACACAGCCGAGCTGAGCTCATGGAACTGGAATGCAAATGTATACGCAAGTGTGGACGCGCTTGCCGAATTTCGCGATATCGATAGGTATAACAGGCTATCGAAGCATTTGAATTGTTACCGTGTCCTTGTTTTCGCCGATGTTTTGCCAAGGCACCCAGACCCAACACACCAATGCCGGCCCTGTATTTCAGCCGCGTGTGTATTCAGCAAACAGTTCGCCGATTCAATTAATTCTCGCGCGAATATACGCTGAACTAGAGGCGTGCTAATTTCCAAATCTATAATCAACTGCGACGACAAACGATTATTGGACGCCTCGCGCCGCTCGAGATCGCTCTAGCTGTTTTGGCTTATGAATGGCTTTAGAAAGCTTCTTCTCCAAACGGAACCGAAACCGTCAGGAAAGAAGTAAAATTTTGCAAAATTGCTATATTAGTAATTGATCGAAACGTTAGCGCCGAAAGCATTTATAAATTTGATATTCAATATTTTGCGATCGATAACTGAAATTATTTTAACCTTTAACTACCCGCGCCCAGAATTTTCACTTAAGTACTCGCGCGGTGTATTTTGTACAGCATATGTATCACTGTGTGATTAAATAGGTATATATATCATTGTATTAGAACAAGAAAATACATTGTCTTGATGAATTATGATATTTATTGAGAAAATAACGATAAATGAATATAATAATTGTTAATAATTTTAACAGCTACGCAAATACTTGTAAGATTTAAAACGAAAAACGTGGGGCGCAAGATAATAGTAAGGAGCGTAGAGAGTAGCAGCCGTTGAGAAATCTCACACAACAGTTCATATCATTTGCGAAGCAATAACATTTTTAGTAATTTGGGTGAACTATTCATGCATCAACTATCTATTGCATGCGCCCCACGTTTTTCGTTTTAAATCTTACAAGTATTTGCGTAGCTGTTCAAAATTCACAATCACAAATTTTCAGGATTATCTGCACGTGGTTAGGAGTCTGTAGGGGGCTAGGAAAAATTATTTTATACTTTTTAGTCCATTTTAAAAACGTGGCGTTTTTAAAAAATTTATGTTTATTTAAATAATTATTTTCTGCTTTTTAGTCTTGTATGTGTGAAATTTTACAATCTATTTTGAACATTTTGATGAGATTATAACAGAGACATGTAGTAAATTTCAGACGGTATTCCAACCGCGTCCTATCGAAAACAAACGCCGTGGTAAAATATCAAAGATAATAAGGTTCGACCGAAAATCTCGGTGTAACTGTCCTTTCGATTGGTAACAAACATTACATTTTAATAATACGTAGTAACATTGTAAACACCGCACGGAGCTCAAACGCACACTGAGCTCCTTCGGTGTAAAGCGGGTCAGTAGAGTGGGGATGAGTCAGAGTGGGAACGCGTAGTAGAGTAGGGAGCGCTGCCGCGCGGTTGGCGATGACGTAGTTTCGAGGGGAGGTGAACAGGTAAATATTTAATTGTTATTTCTTCGAAACGGATAGACTTTTAAAAAATTTTTTTTTTTGAATAATGCATTGTCATCCATTTCTGAGCTATGTTTCAAATTTCAAGCCTCTAGCTCATCGGGAAGTTAGTTTAAAATCAATTGCAAAATTTGCCACCGAACAGACAGACAGACAGACAGACAATCAAACAAACAAGAAAGCGAGCTAATAAAAACGTGGTAAAATAAACTATGATCGAAGCATGATACCGCAGTAATCGGTATAGTTATCTCATTGGCAGGAACATTTGCAACGATTCACATGTTTTTTCTATCGGAGGAAATAGGGGTGTTGGTTGCAGTGCGTGGAATGTTTACGGTGTGGGGTAAAAGCGGTACGCGGTCGCATAACCGGGTAACATCCCTCTTACGATTGCGTTTGACACGACCTCACGACTAGGCCAGCTTAACCCCACTTACCCCTCGGCTGCTCGCCGAGTGCGGAGAGGATTTAAAACTATATTTGAGGCCGCGGACGTCGGCTGGCACCGGCGCGCGTTTAACCGTGCGAGCTGTCAAAACACCGCTCGTCGAATAATTGGATTCGAACGGGTTAGACGACCACGCCTGCTCCGCTGGTTTCCTTTCCCTCGTAGGCGGGGGTGGCTAGTCAATTTTTTCCTCTATCGTCAACACCAACCGAACCCTTTCTCTCTCCAACCCTCCTTCTCTGTTACTCACCCCCTTCGCGCGATCCGGAGCGAAGCAGAGGGAGGACGAAGTAGGTTAAGCCGAGTTTCAATTTTATGCTTGAACCTCCATGCCACCGGGAACCACATCTTCATATTTAGGCCAAATGGTTGCCCATAATTGTTAAGCCTCCGAGATCTGGTCAACGGACGATCTGCTTTAATTGATCCACGACAACCTTTTATATGTATTTTATATTTATTTATCTGTGTGTGTGATGATCTTATTTTCTTAAGCTGGAGATTGGTAATTAGGGCATTTTTCTGCACAGTCACTTTTTTAGGAAAATTGTAATGCAAGTTGTATCTTTTCATCATTTCCTCTTTCTATTTATCACCGAAGAAATCAACTACAGACGTGTGAAAATAAAGCGGAGATCACATTTCGATCTCTATTTACCAATTCGGTAAAAATAAATGTTAAATATGTTCTTTGAATTTTTAAGGTGCATATTAAAAATTAATTAAAAATATATGAAATCTAGTGAGAGTCACCACTGAGAAATGTCCTAAGGAATACCCAGTAGTAAGTCACAAATTTCCACCAATACCAGTCTTGAATGACTATATGCGCTTCCTAGGGAATCAAGAATTTTCACACACCATGAACGCATGAAGATCCACTTGCAAGAAATCTTTCATGATTTCGGAAGACTCGCAGAGGTTCGGCGTATTTGTCTTGAGCGAAATGGCGAAAGTAGGCCAAACGGAGAAGTCGCGGAAAGTTTTTCCGGTGGCACGTCGATAGACGTAAGCCTCGGCCGATGTCGAGTTAAAAATACGGTATTGATTCACCATCCCGAGATCTCGCGATTCGCTAGTTCGCGAACAGGCCTTTTTGTGTATCTCGCTTCGACAATTGAGAGGAACGCTGGAGAATAGAACGAAATAGAATGGTATCACGATCGCGCGTTGTTTGGGTACGATCGTTCGATTTCGATAGCACCGGAAAACTGCTTTTTCCATGGAGTGTTTGGAACTACACTTACCTTCGTAATTTACCACTGGAAACAACGAAGTGTACGAACATTTGTGCACATTTTATTTATTAATATTGTATATAATTTTGTAGGGATTTATCAAATAAAATGAATAACAAAGTGAATTCAATTTTGCCATTTACATGAGAATTACTACATTGAGTATGGAGTAAGTATCGTTTAATTATGAGAATGTTCAAGGTACCTTCCAGAAAATACAACCAATTCCTCTCTCAATAAAAAAAAGAATACACTAATTTTAAGGAAGGCTTTTTAAACTTCTCATCCCAGCTGTGATTAAATAAAGTTCTCAGCCCCAGGAATAAGCTGCCCATTAATGTTCTAACGAATTGCCAGTGGAACTTCTTATCGTAAAGGATTTCTTCTCACTTTAAAAGAAGAACAGAAAAAAATATTAAACAGGTTAGCCAGGCGATCCAGATGATGATAAGCATCTTTCTTCTACGGAACATACTCTTTTCAAAATGTTCAACTTGAAGTGTTCATTATGATCACAATTTTAATATGAATTTAACAATTTCTCTTCTTTTTGGCAGAGATTTTTTGTATTTTAAGTTATTAAGTATTTAAGTTATTTTAAGTTATTAAAGTACAAAAAATCTATCCCAAAAATGCTCACTAAACTGTGTAATGCACAGCGAAGGCATGGAAATTGTCAAAATTTCTCATCTTTGATAAGGAATATCTTTTGAGTTCCAAATAGTACTGTATTATTACAAATTGTACTATTTTTGGTACAAAGGAATAATTTTTTATTGAATTTAATGATATATCTCTTATGGTTCAAGAGTTACAGTAAAATGTCATCAAATTTCTCGATCCAGCCCACTGTGCGACGACCTCGTTTCCACAAGCTTAGGCTTACTAACAGGGACGCAAATTTCCCAGGGAAGTGAATAACGGCACCTGTCGTCATATCGAGGGACTAAAAAAGAACCGAAGGGCAACAGCACGTGTTCGCCGAAATTAGGCGGGTGCAGGGCTTTATTTAAACGAGAGAACGCTCGGTGTTAGAATATGGGACAAGCTGTTCCTACGGGGACACTTGGAAGTTCCTGCCCGTGTTATTAAAAAAGGGACGCGACGCGTGCAAGCGAAGCGAAGCAGAATAGAGCTTGCAAGCGTGCTCGAAAAGAAATTAATCCGGAGTTTCGCGAGGAAACAGCGTAAATTTTATTACACGGCGCGGCGCGACCATACCTAGAGGGCTCAGACCTGAAACGCAATTCCGTCGAGATACACACCGGAAGTGGGCGGCTGCAGACGGCCCCGTTGTCTCGGCCCCTTACAATAAAGCTCCGCGTTATGCAGAGCCATCCGGCAACGGTGAACGCAATTACCTTCTTTGATGCCGAAGACGCTGAGAAACGGACGGAATTGATGTTCACAGCGAGTTCCTAAGTGAGCGAGGTGCGCGCGGCTAACTTCTTTATGGGGATTTTATTAACCAGCCTCTACCAACAACCGCCGCCGTCACCGTGTCTTCTTATCTTCCGCAGGAATTTTTATGCGCCCGCACTTCCGGACAATCAAAGCTGTTTCGTTTGCCGTTTGTCTCCGTTTGCCGGAACGCGCTGTGTCCGCTTTGACGGCGCTGCTGACGCGATGGAATTGTTAAACGATGGGTGTGTACGAATCGTAAGTTTTAAGAATTGTTTTTGGACTTTTTTTACCTTCTCGACGCAGCCCTTGGCTGATCAATTTCATTATTTTATATAAAAACACTTAAAGCATGTGTGTTGTTGCACAATTCTTTTTTCACATTTTAACTACATTAAATTTCCAACAAACTAGATATACAGGGTGTCCCAAAAAGCCTTCAACAGCCGGAAATGGAAGGTTCCTGAGATCATTCGCAGTTTGATGACGCTTTGTTTAGAAGTTATTAACGAAAAACATGGACCAATCAGAGCGCGAGCTAGACACGAGTTGGCACAGTCTATTGGCCGACTGTGGCAACTCGCGTCTAGGTCGCGCTCTGATTGGTCCGTGTTTTTCGTTAATAACTCCTAAACAAAGCCGCGGATAACATTTTTTCAAAGGATAATATTGCTTCAAATGATCTCAGGAACCTCCCATTTCTGGCTGTTGAAGGAATTTTGGGACAGCCTGTATTTAAGCAATCAGAGTTGAAAAATTTTCAGTTAAGAACGAATCAATACGAAACACAATAAAACTTTTCTGGACATATTTTTAGCCTTTGCTTGTCACAGCTACGCTGAACACTACTTGCTGCTTCTAATGCCCATTAGAAGTTTCTTTATAAACAGACATAAAGTTGACAACCATGACAGAAGGAATAAATACTCTTTTTTATGATAATACCACACAAAATGATTAAGCTACTGCAGTAGGCTTGTTTAGTTACGATTGTGGAGGGTCATTGAAAAGTTCCCCCCCCCCCCCCTTGCCATAGAAGTTCAACAATTATGAAATAACTGCCGATAGTTTAAGATGGTTTTTTAAAAGAATTTATTTTAAATGTAGAAAGTGAGGCATTAAGTGTTCGTCTTGGGAATTATTTGGGAGTTTGTTTCACGTATGTTAGGTTAGACTACAATCAGATAAGGAAATTCAGACTTGAACTGATGACGTGAATGAGGATTAGTATCGTCTGTGATCGGGCAACTGGGATGAACACAGTCTACCGGCATGCAAATGGATTGGAACAGTATATTTCAGCTAAGTAGAACGAGAGTGGTCAGACAAGTGAAGTGTATAGGTCTGTAGTTAGACAAATGATGTTTTGAATGGTGTGTATGATCAGAGCAGTGAACGTAGACGTCAGACGGTGTAACTTTGGATTAAGAATGTTCTGGAGGTATATAAAAACGCAACAAAATTCTGAAAATTTGGCAAGATATAATTCTTACTAAATTAATGCAATTACCAAAGTTTGGGTTCGATTCGCTGCACCGTTTAAGAATTATAGCAACTTAAGATTTGCAGATTTTAACACGTCTTCTTATGGAGAATTCATAAAATTCCACTTGAAACCCTATTTAAACCTTGAAAAAACACAACTAGAAACTCCAGTTTTTTTGTATATATAGTAAAAATTATGTAATTAATTATGTTCAAAATTGATTGGGATTCGCCAAACAGTTGCAGAGCAAACAATTATAAACTATTACAAAACGTCAAAATCGTGTTGTCATCTCACTAGCATAGCTACAATCAGAGGGTACAATTATTCGCAAAAGTCACTTGCAACTTTTTATAATATGAAGACAATTTGATTAAAAAATAAATATAACATCAAATTCACTAATTAAACGAAAGCTTTTTAAATTAATCTATTTTTTTAATGCAAAATATACCCATGAGTGGATTTATTTCATTGTCAATATATTGATGGATTACGAATTTCTTGTACTTTTGTCTCCCATTGTACCTCCAGAACATCCTTGAATCATGATCGAAGCGAAGGTAGTGTATACGTAATCAAGTGAAATAAGAAACGTATAATGTGGCCAGACTAGTAAAATGAGGGGTGTGTTAAGTAGAATAAGGGGCTCTGCGGTTAGAAAAGAAGAATGAGTGTAATCCACAGTCATACAAGTAGAATGATAAGAGTGTGTGGTCAAACTGGTAAACTGAGGCTGGTATGTGATCCTACCAGAATAGAATGAGGATGCTCCGTGGTCAGTCTAGTAGAATGAGGGTGGTCAGTGGTCAAATTAGTAGAATAGGAGGGTCTACGTTCAGCCAAGTGGAATATGGTTATCCTGAGAACCAAAACGTAGAATAAAGACAGCCCGAGAAACGAGACCTAGAATAAGAATATACACTGGAGAACAATATTTTTTATATTTTTAACAAAATTTATAGACCAGAATAATACTGAAGTGATCATGATCATGAATCCAAACAACCCAAAATTAATATGACAATCTATCACTTTGAACAATCGCTTTCTTGACTAATTACAATTTTTTCTGTTCTATACAAGTATCATGCTAGGAATGCGGATTTGAATCATTTATGACAGACATGATTAGCACGAATGTAACACAAATACTGTAATGAAATGTTACGGTTGGTTGACGTGCCTGATCGTGACCAACCAATTCTACTTCTCTCGAACGCGTCAGACTTTCAACCTTCAATTTTCTCGAAAACGACGGATCAACCGGAAAAATGTTATTAATTTCTCTTAACTTTCTGCTCTTAACTTAACTTGACTCTTAACTTTCAATTTTCCTCAAACGAACGTCTCGAGATCTCCGACAATCGACCAGGATATTTTGCAATGATCCAATATTTTCAAGTTGTCCAAGGAAATAATGTTACGTTGCCCACATATAGTAGAACAACAGGAAGAACGTGCCTGATCAGGTCAGCAGAAACAAGCTCCAGTCGAATCGACGATCATCCAACCACAATAAGTCCGGCCTGAGCACTCGACTGAATCAGCTCCCGAATACTGAGCAACCTTGAAAGCGATTGTCATGAAAACCTCGTGATTTTCTCCCGCCGTGAACGCAGTTTCGTCACGAGAACGGTGCCGGTAGTCGTCGAGGATCGATACCGATCGAGACGCATCGGTACCCATCGCTACGTGCACGTCCACCACGATGAAAGAAGAAAGTAGGGCTTAATCAGTTAGTCGATAGACAAATTGGCTTAGAGGCAGCGACCGACGGGTGGTTTACAGAACCAGCAAGCCCCGTCAGTGGCCAGTGGCCTAACGGCGAATCAACCCTTCGCCTGTTACCGGCGAGTCGCGCGTCCCCGATCCTTCCAGGGGTTTCCTCGAGCTGCTAGTTATATCGCGGCCCGACAAAAATTCGCACGATCCCACGCGCCGGAAGTGAAACAACAACCGTGCGCAACCGAACAAACGAACAACGACACCTGTGGTCGAGCCACCGAAAAACGCCCCACCCCCCTCCCGTCGGGTTTACTTAGAGTCTCGATCGCGTTCGATTTCCTCTTTCCGTCCGTTTTCCCAGCAGGGTCGAAGCACAGAAACGAGCGAAACATATCGCATCGACCACGGCCAGCGACACTCGCGAACCGATGATCGGTCGCCGATCGAAACCGATCGCCTCGCCTCGAAACGGACGAACACTTTGATGGATATTCGAGGGACCGTCCGGCGAACGTGGCTCGTGGGTTGATAAGCCGGTCGCGCGATCGTGATAAGGAAGGCAACCGGGAGAGCCAGCCGGAGCTGAGCGCTGGGTTCGACAAAGAGGATCGCCACGGTAGAATGTGCAGCTGATCGGTGAGTCGTTTCGATCTTGCACCGGGGAATTTGCAGATCCCTGTAGTAAATCACTGTGCTAGATCCCTGCTTCATTATAACAACCGTTAATCTGCCGTCCCATTGCTAAACAGAAATTAATAACCAGACTGCCGATTTTTATGCTAAATAATTGTCAGATACAGGAGTCACACACACCTGGTCTCCTCTCTGTTTTACAAATTTGAATACTTAGAACTAATACAACATATATTTTTGTCATAAATCTATAAATGATGTTATGAATATATGTTTGTCATAAACATATATAAAATCGGTCTATTAATAACGTTACTGTCCTACCATGAACGCAAAATTGAAGGAGCACATGCACGGAGCTTCGTAGAAACTCTGCAGTTCCCTTCCTCGAGTCAAGCTTTCATTTCCCCACTGTGAGAGATGACTCGAAGCCTAGTGCTCGATAAGTACCCTAACAGAAAATCAAGAAAAAATAATAGGTCCCTGCGACAAGTCAAGTATCGACCTACTGTTTTACTGAGAAAGAAGAATTGAAGGTGCCGTTGCATGTGAAGCTTTATGGAAGCTCTGCAGTTCCCTGCTTGACTAGAGCTTTCGTCTAATGTGTCACTGTGAATAAACATTGACTAATCTGAGGCTCCATAAAAGATTTTAACAGAAAGTAATAAACCCCTGCCTCGAGTCAAGCTTTGATCTAGCATTCCCAGCTGTAAAAAAATTGGAAGAGCCTCTGCACGAAGCTGTGTAGAACTTCTGCAGTTTCCTGTTCGTCTAGAGCTTTCATTTAGTGTGTCGTTGTAAAAATGACTTTGGGATAAATGAATGATAGGCGGGTTTCTCGAGTCAAGCGTCGACCTACTGTTCCACTAAAAATGAAGAGCTAAGAAAATTAAACTCGCCCGCAAACGAATGTTCAATCTGAAGATAGTTGTGTGGTAAAGTGTCCGACGAATCCACGTTTTTATTTGGAAACGGCGAAGAGAGTCCTTTAGGAGAACAGTGTATCGTTTGGTTGGCCTCAAAATGGCTTCCAGGTTAATTATACACGCAGTATTTGTTATTCTCGAGTGGGGACAGCTCGCGGACTTTCCGGCGAGAATAATAGTGACCCATATACTGGTCGAGGGACAACGGACCGACGTTAATTTCCATTTTCGTAGGTCGCTGTACGGTGTGCTCGGGGCTAACCGAACCTCTCTTTCGAGGGTTCTCGATGAATCACGGGAATTACTAACTCCCGGCGATCCGCAGCCCTTATCGCAGAACCGATCGGCCTATCACAGGCTTCGCGCCCCCTCGGCGTTCAGGCATCCGCGATATATCCAGTCCAATAAAAGCGCACGCTATTCTAGAAAGAAACTTGTCCGCGGCTCCATCGACCGAGCCGGCTCTCGGTTGCTCGAGGGAGCTACCGAACAACCGTCGAACAACAAACCCCCCGGATGCCTTCGAAATCAGAGATAAAAAAGATCACCGGAGCTTTTCGACCCACTCCATGAACGCCTTTATGTTTGCTTCAAGTGCACTTTTGATGGAAAGATTTTTTCGTTAATCCTCTGACCGCATGATTCTTCAATTATTGACACTTAGGCTTGGAGGTTTAACGAGACGAATTGAATGGCAACGACAAAAATTTTGATGGAAAGAGTTCATATTTGTTGTCAATCCTTTATGTTTACGTTTGCTTCAAGTTCATTTTTGATGGAAAGATTTTTTCATTAATCCTCTGACCGCATGATTCTTCAATTATGGACACTTAGGCTTGGAGGTTTAACGAGACGAATTGAATGGTAACGACAAAAATTTTGATGGAAAGAGCTTTTTGTTAATCCTCTGACTGAGTGAATCGTCAACTATGGAAACTTAGACTAAGTGGAGATTCCAAGAAAGGAATTTAATGGCAACGGCAAAAATTTGGTCTAATTAGATTACCAATCTGTTTGCAAATTTCTTCCGCATCAGTTGCAAGGGATAGGAGTCAAATTTAATTCCTACTTTAATAATCTTAACAAGTTTAAGATCGATGTTCATTTATTTTCGTTCTTGCACTGCTTCGAATTTGACTTATTCGAGTGCATAAAATCCGCAGTCTACCATAGTAATAATCAATATGAGCTATACGTGATAAATATGAACGTGATTAAAAAGTTACTGATGGGGTAGCGAGCCAGTAGCGTCAGTTATTTGAATTCGATGGATTGAACACCTCCAGTTAAAAGGTTCATGATGCATATTGAAATATCTGTTCCATAAGAATACTTCCTGAAGACGTTCCAGAGAGTAACGTTGCTTTTGATAAAAAATTTACGGGAGCATATATTTTCTTGAATGAAATATACAAGTTCGAGCCGAGCTCTTTTAACTCATTTAGACCGTGTCATATACAGTACGTATACGGTCATTAAAATCAATTTACTGGTGTACATGCTCAACTTTTGAATATGCATGAGCCTACTGAATCATATGTATATGGAACGGCTGGTTCTCAGGAATAGTTACATGAATTTCTCCTTCTGTATATTTAGAAAGATTTTCAAACGTCCATGTACATTTATAACCAAAATTCTACAAAATTCAGAAGACTCGATTAGTTTCAGATCTAAATGTGTTAAGAACAATAGTTGGTTTGTGATCTCTGAAGAAATTTGTAACCAACGTTATTAATGAATATTAGTAAAAATAACGACTCGACGTTGCTTCGATTACAGCACGATTTATAATTGAGTTCTTTTGATTTATTTGCAAAGATATATTACGTCCCAATTGGTTGTGATAAATGGAATTAAAATGTATTGTATCAGCTGTTGAATTTATTAATTGGAACATTTAGATTAAATATAGTCCACAACCTCACTGGATCATCCGGTATCACGTCATTAAAATTATCATCATAATCTTCATACGAAAGGATTAAATTATTAATTTGCAAACAAAAGTTCATTTAACGATTGACATTTTTAATTGATACTTTTATCGTACAATTTAATTGGAGCAATTGTCACTTATTCTTAAACTCATGCTTGGAGAGGGGACAGTAAATTGCGACACATTTCTCACCCGGAAATAATACAGGAGAATTGAGAGTAGAATTGTGAATTGTGATGCTCGAGATTTTGAGAGGTTTTTGGACTCCTTCTGTACAAGCACGAAACCAGAGGATATTATATGACGGGAAAAAAATCCACTCGCGAAATAACGGCGTCGCAACCGCTCGTTGCGACCTGAATCCCCGAATAGCGCTGATAGAATCCCGTGGACACGAGTCTCTCCACGGAATCTTCGTTTCGCGTCGTTCGTGAAGCTTCCTCGATTCGCTTTCACCCCTTGGAAATTTATCTTTCCCCCGGAGTTCCAGCGCTCGCCGAGATTGCGCGATCCTTCAGTCTCGCTGGAGAAAATATTTTTGAAAACGTATTGGACGCTCTCCTGGAAAATCTCGCCGAGACGCCACTGTACAATCATTCTGAGAGATTAGAACATTTATGTTTTGATCCTTTGACCTCCACAGATGAGACTTCCAATCAGTATACATTTCATCTGGACTGTGGATTTTATGCATTTGTGACAGAAACGAATAGGTTAAATGCAAAACAATTTAAACAACGTAAACAACACTTACGTTAAACAATTTTTATTTTAATTACGCATAAAATTTCCCAGTCTGCATACTACTTTTCATTTTTGGTTAGACCAGCGTTCGGATTTATTTACTCGCGACGGCCGAGTTCCGAAGGCTACGCCCCACAGTGGGACCTTTCGTCCAAATCGGAGACAAAATCAAAGAACTTTCGATAGGAATGAGGTAGAGCGATGAAATTTTTTTTTGAACATGCTGTACTTCATCTCCCGTAGATTTTTTTACGCTGATTTCAAATCTGGTCTCAAAATTTGTCTACGACCTCAGGATATTGCAAAACCGATTTCTTGAAATTCTACATGTTTAACGAATTTTCTCAAGGTTAAAAAACGTTCGTACCACAATCTCCATAATTACCCCATATTCTGCAAAGTTTCAGCTTTTATTTTTAAAAAATTTCATCGCTCTATCTCATTTCTATCGAAAGTTCTTTCATTTTGACACAGATTTCGTCGGTTTAGCCCACTGTGGGGCGTAGCCTTCGAAACTCGGCCGTCGCGAGTAAGTAAATCCAAGCGCTGGGTTAGACCAACAGTTCGGAGAAGTAGGAACACCATTTCATAAGGTGCATTTTCGAAGGCTGGAGTTTCTTGAATCAGTTCTAATCGAATTGGAAATAATTTAAATGCTTTATTATATTCGCTTTTGTTCCAGGAATGACGAGACACTCTCTGGTGATCCTATGCTGCTACCTGTACACGCTCTTTGACATGGCAGCCCTTCACTTTCCGTGAGTAGGCGAGCATGTTTCGAAGCTAAACAGCCGCGAGCGAACCGGAACACTCGAGATTAGCATCGATCGAAGGCAGAGAGCTTCCCCGATCTTCTATATAGATCGTTAATCAATATCTCCTTGTACTTTCGATCGACATCCGGGAGAAAGCTCTCCAGCCTTCCTTCTCTATCTCTTTGCATCTCGATCGAGGAGATCGTGGCTGTCTTGCAAGGTGGATGAACCTATCTTCTGGACCTCCTTTCGAATCGACTCTGGCATTGTCGACAGTCTCATTTGCCACAGTCTCGTTCACAACGCTTGATTGCCTCGAAAATCAGGGAAAGAATGAAAAAGAAATTTTTATTTCTTATAGACAAATATTGAAACAACTCGGAGATCAATTTAACCCTTTGCAGTCGGAGCTATTTTAACTCGAAAATTAAATATTCCTTTCGATCTAGAATAGTTCCATTGTGTAGGGCTGTTACGAAAGTAATTTATTATACATATGTGCGTGTTGCTCAGCTCACAGCGAGGTACTGTCTTCTGTTTCTTAACATGCCTTGCCTCGAATGTCTTTGCAACAGCCATAGATGACAAACAATTACAGTTCTTCTTCTTCATTTTATGGATATGAAATTGATATGATGCCAACATATTTAATAATGTAAACAATATTGTGAATAATCTGACTCGCCACTCGAGTGCTAAGGGTTAAGGTATGCAGAAGAATGCGATTCGAAGGCTATAAGGTCCTCTGGAAAGGTTGTCTGGACGGTGATCGAAAACTGCGATCTAGAGTCAGTTCGAAGCGAGGGTCAGATCCACGGTTCGTCCGATTGCAATATGACGACGATCGAAGCCTGGCCCAGCATCACCCGCGACTATGTCGAGTTTCAGCGAGGAAATATGCGAACCGGTACTCTCCACGGAGGTCGAAGCCTGGCATATTAAGGTCGATAGCCTATCGTCCAGTACGTTTCGACTTTCGGCGAGAAAACGCGGGTACCGGTTTTTTCCGAAGATCGAAAGGTAACGCACCCCGCAGAGATGGAGAACAGAACCCGAGAACACACCACGAGAACAGGTCCTCCCCGTTTCCGCCCCAACGGTACACAACTCCATCGCACCTCAAGTCAATAACCGCTAATTATTTACTTGACCGTCTTCGCCCGTGCACCGTTGCCACAGCGGAACGTTTCGCCGGTTAAACGACCCCTACAAATTTAACTGGCTTGCTCCAGGTTTTCCGGCGATCCTCGTCCGGAGACCTTCTCCCTGATTTTTCACTCCTTTCGTCTTCTACTGGCACGGATCCTCGTGATTTTCATGGCAATCGTCGGTGGGACCCACGAACTGTGCGGCGTCGGCTCGGAGATGTAGTTTTCGATTGTTTCTAGTATTATGAACATTTCTCGATAGCATCAGTTCCAATCTGTTACATAGAATATTGATTCCTGGCAGTCTGTACATTTTTTAATGACAACAATCACGATTTGTTATATATTAGGTTGGCAAGAAAGTAATTTCGGTATTTTAAGCTGAAATAGAGCCCCATTTTTTAATTCAAGCAATCAACTTTAATGAATGAGATATTTTCCCGTTTGTTCGATGATCTTTTGCAAAAAAGAATAAATAAATGAATATTTTATTGATTAAAGTTCATCGTTTGAATAAAGAAATTCGGTTTTATTTCACCTTAAAATACCGAAATTACTTTCTTGCCAACCCAATAGAATGTTAATTGTTACCAGTCTGAACATATTTTTATGTTCGTGAACGTTTTTTGATGCCTGCAATTCCCATTTTTAAAAATAGAACGCATGTGTTATTTCGTTTACGTTTTATTTCGAGATGGGAAAGTTTTGGCACTTTTTGTAAATTTATTTTTTTCTGTAATTCTGTGAATTGAGTTTGTTTTACGCTAACGTGGTAGTGTACAGTATTGCTTGGGACTTGGGGGTACTTATATTAAGGATGTAATTCAATAGGGAGTGGTTTCAGTTTAGGACAATGGAATAGACGGTGTTTGTGGTTGGAGAAGTAGTTCATGTCGGTTTATGGTCAGACAAGTACATTGAAACGGTGCATATAGTCAGAAATTTATGTTGGCACAATGTTCACAGTCGGGCATGTAGAATGAGGCAGGTGTGGAATTAAATGAATGCATTAAGAAGCTGATATATGAGGGAAGTAGATTGTGACGGCCATGTTCAGACAATATAAAGACAGCTTGCCAAATAGGTAGAATATAGGACTGTCATAATTAGGCAAATGGAGGACAGGTGTGGTCAGACAAATAAATTTAGGCAAGTTGTAGAAATTAATTACGAGCATGATCACCAGACTGTGGATTTTATGCGTTTATGACAAAAATGAGTTGGTATAATTCGAAACAATAGAATTATTAAAAAAGTTTTACAGTGTCGTTATACTATTTCGACCATATCAAAATTATTAATGAGCAAAATAAACTTTTACTTAGCTCCTGTGGATTACAATTGATGTATAAAAATTTTATTTTGCATAAAAATCCGCAGTCTAATGATCACTTGGATGAATTTACATAATTAGACAAACATGTTCAGGGAGTCAGGGAGTCTATGAGGAACCAAGTAGAATGAGACAATGATTATACAGATGCAATAAGACAGTATGTAATCAAACAACTGGAATAAGTATAGTTCATTGGGCAAGGAAAATCAAGATGACTCATGATCAGCCAAGAGCAATGTAGGTTCTTAGTGGTTAGATAGATGAGAGTTCATCTATGAAATTAGGGCAATAATTTCAATAACGTTGGGAACAATTGGCGAATAGGAAGGAATCGGATGAGAATTCTTGAAAGTCTTGTTATGGATTATCGGCTTGGCAGGTTTCACGGCGCTAGAAGGCGCCACGACACGTTTGACAGCCAACAGCTTGAGCCACTTGGTCGGATAAACAGATATCATCTAAGGAACTGATTCCTACCACTGTTCGTTATCTAGGTTCAAGAATCCCGACTCGACAGATTTTTATTCCCTTCCGAGGAACATTCATGCCAATACCTAAACCTCAAACTACAAGCTCGAGAAGAAAGTGTGCTTTTGTGAATTTCAGAACGATCATCTTCGAAAAAATATAATTAATTAAATCCGACCACTTTCTCATTTGTGCAGTCCTTCGAAAATTGAAATCACAGTAGTGGTCGTTGATTTTAATTAAGTGTATCAGTGAATTACTTGATAAATAATGAGCATTGTCAAAAACTCTCGGTCATGGGCCTGCTTATTTCTACTCTAGATTTACCATAAAAAGTTTCATTAAAATCGACAAACCCTTCTCTGAACCCTCTCCTTGCTAGTTGCGAAACAATTTTCAAATCGATCCAGATTAATTCAACTAAATTCTCGAAAAAATTCAATCACGTTCTGCAGTCTCCTAAAAATCGACCCTGCACACGTACGTGGGAATTCGAAAACAGCACGTACGCGGATTTCAAATCGATTCTCCACAAGAAATATCCGCACAGCATATTACAGAAGGAA
Source organism: Lasioglossum oenotherae (assembly GCA_028455765.1). Lineage (NCBI taxonomy): Eukaryota > Metazoa > Arthropoda > Insecta > Hymenoptera > Halictidae > Lasioglossum > Lasioglossum oenotherae. The sequence continues at coordinate 28,703,953 of CM052279.1, read as the reverse complement.
CGGACTGAAATTCTCCAAAAAATTCAACCACGATCTGCAGTCTTCCAAAACGAAATCTACAGACGTAAGAATTCGGAAACAGCACGTTCGCGAATTTCGAATCGATTCTCTTCAAAACCAGATCGAGATTCTGTAACAGAGACCAATTTCGCCGGGAACGAATTTCGAGTGAAACCAGGCTTTAAATTACTCGGAGTAACTCGAGAGCTTGATCTCCCGCGAAAATTAGCGAGCGTTGAATGGAAAGATAAAGTTTTTTGCCGGCGATTCAAGCAGATTGCGCGGCGGGAGCAGTCGTAAATCAGCGGACGGAAAAGTTGCGGAAATTCAAAGTGGAAATTCTCGGCTGGCCGCTGCGCGGTGGGATCGTAGGTTAGCATATTAAAATGTCCGCGTATAAGGAACACGCGTATCTCGGTCGGACTTAAAGGTGTGCCGAGCACGAAGACCTATTATGGCTTCCGCGATATTGCTGTTTCATCGGAATCGCGGCAATATTTCAGAGTCGCTCGCGCGCACCGTTCGTGGACTTCCTTCCCTCGACAACCCGCGTGTCATCCGACATCTTGTCTCGTCTCAGACAAAAACCTGATTGTATTTTTACTAATTACGAAAAAGGGAATTATTAACAGTCGGATCTGACGAAGCTCGTTCCTAGAAATGGACACGATCCGAATGCTCGTCGTCGTCGTCGTTGTTTTATGTAGGAAGTAGCCGGGCGCTGTCTGAAATGGACAGTAAAGGCTGATGGAATTGAATAAAACAGGGAAAACCAAACGAGATATCGCTCGCCGACTAGGTGATCTAACGTCGGCACATTTTACTGCGGAAATACCATATTCTATACATAAACAAGCAGCTGATGCGCTTGAATAATGCGCTCGAATTCGTGCGCCGCCCGGCAAAAGACTCTCTATGATCGTCAAACGAAAAATATTCAGCCTCGTCGGTTTTATTTCCGTCGCTCGCATCGTTCTTGCAAACCGTTCGGTTGATTATTTATATAAGCGATTTTTTACGGTAAACAGTAGTGTTCGTTTTAGCCTCGCTTCAATTTTAACACGCGGTCATCCAATTTTTTCAAACCACATGTATTAGGAGTACAAATTAATTCGTAGCCCGTGGTGAAATTATTGATTACATACAAACAATTAGAATACATGCAACTCTCCAAAATAATCTCCAGTAAGAGACTGCGGATTTTATGCATTTATGGCAGAAATGAGTTGGTGTAATTTTCAGAAGGATTAAAAGAATTTCTACACATTTCGGAGAATTTAATGAAACCGGTAGAAGGAGATATAAATTTCCAGCAATTTTTATTTCGCATAAATATTCGCAATCTTTAAATCAATCATCGAAATACAAAATAAAGTTACAATGTATGCCACGAATTAATTTTTACGCAACGAGGAATTCGTTTAATGACCGATTCAAGTACATAAAAATCGTAGGAAATCTAACCGAGTTCGATCTCTTCGTAATTATATGTAGAATAATGTAAATCGGTCGCGTTTAGTATTCGGTGGTTAATTCGTAGACAACAGTTTGGGACGAAACGATGGTTTCCTTCAACTGCAGGGAAAATGGCGCGGGTTCCGTGGTCAGGCTCGTTTCTCCTCGCGTCTGCCTTCTTTCAGGGAGTCGGACCTCGAAGAGTATGGCAGAAAGGAGGCCTCTTTGTCGCTGAGGGATATCCTGCCCTTGAACCCGAAGCAGTATGACAAGCACAGGGCGCCGAAGTTCCTGGGACAGCCGACCATTGTCTACTTCCATGTCACGGTGCTCAGCCTCGATTCCATAAACGAGGAGTCCATGGTAATTTCACCTAAATCAAACGCCATCATAAAGAAACTCTTCATGTTCTCCTGGAGAGGAACATGAAATCGTTTATTAATATATCTTGATCGCATTGTAAATTAAATATGTTATAGTAATTTTGAAAAAAACAGAAATATTGAATGATTGAATGTAAGAAAAATTGTTCATAAAGACACACTCACTTGCTTTTGGGAAAATAAATTTATGATAAATGTGCGACACGCGTGCGTTGCGTGCATCATACATGCTTGTTGTCAAGATACTGATGTACGAACGTATTTGAAACCGATCTAGGTTTCAGTTACGACTGAATGACGTGTGTGAAAACGGGATGTACATTTTACCAGTGAAAACTGTAAGATTGAATACTTCCTCGTTCGAAAAGTGAATAAACAAACTGAACCTCGGTGCTGAAAGTCCCTGAGGATCTTACAAAATGCACAAAAGACGCCATTTAAAAATCAGATGCACTTTTCGCGAGAGCAACCTGCTGCAGAATTAATCTTACCTTCTTGAGAAAGACAAGCTTCAAGTTACACGAATTTTAAACGATAAGTTTACACATGATAAATTAAAACGAAATGTGAGACATAATTTAAGAGAAAGATTCTAAGCGATGATCTGCGTATAAAAACAATTGATTTAATGTTTATATATTTAGAAGCTCTGTGCATCCGGAAAATCCTGAAAAATGTCCGCTTCTCGACGACCATAAAAATCCCGAGAAGTTAAAGGCGCGTTTCGCCCACGACGCGGGATTTACAAGCGTGTATTTATCATAGCGGGTTATTCTTTCAGCTTGGCCGAGAGATAAAGAAAAATGAAGCTCTCGGAATACGGTAATCTCGTTCGCGGAAGCGTTTTCAGAGCTGAGAACCCGCGAAACCACCTGGAAAAGCGCTAATGTGAATGCAAATTAGAAGACCACCGTTCGGTGAACGCTTTTTTAGCCGCTTTTATCGCAAGTCGCCGCGCCGCCCCCGCTGAGGAACTTTTTGTTGCCGCGGGGGCAATTAAAATTAAATAACGCCCGCCGGCAAAAATGGGAAAGAGGGTGCAAACGGTCCAGGAGGGTGGAAATTAAGACTAGAGCAGCTGCGAGCCTGGAAAATCAATACGATGATACAACAATTTTATCTTGGAAATTATTGGGGACCATTTATCGCCGATGCTGTCTTCATTAAACTGCGAATTTCGTGGTTTCGGTCGCGGTGAAATTAATTTTCTATGAAACAGAAAGGTTTTAATATTTATGATGGTGTAAAGAAGACTGTAACATGCAAGATAAATTTATGAAGCTAGGGATATGCATAAAAATATGATGGCAGAACGATTTTATCTTGCAAATGATTAAAGACCATCTATCGCTGGCGTTCATTAATTAAACTGCGAACTTTACGGCTCGAGCGCGATAAAATAAATTTTTTGTAAGATCAGAAGAATTTCTATATTAGTGAAGGTGTAAAGAAGACTATAGCGTATAAGGTAAATTTATAAAGGCATATGTATCCGTAAAAATATGATGACACGACGATTTTATATTGAAAATGATTAAAGACCATTTATCGCTTTGGCTCCCTTCACGAAACGGCCAGTTTCATCGTTATTTTATTCCATAAAATAAATTTCATGCCAAGTAAAAGGAATTTTTATATTCCTGGCGTTGTAAAAAAGACCATGAACACACAAAATAAAGTAAAGACATTGCATAAAAATGCGATGATGCGGAAATTATTAAAGACCATCAATCACGGATGCTGTAATTATTAAACTGCGAAGTTGTATGTTTCGAACGCGATCAAATAAATTTGATACAAAGTAGTAGGAATTTGTACGTCACTGACGTTGCGAAGAACACCATAAAATACAACATAAAGTTGTGAAAAAATGTGAAGATGCAGCTATTTTACTATTTTTGTAAACAAGATTATAATACAGGAAATAAATTTCTGTTCAGTCTCAATTTTAGCAGATGAATATATAGAGACATGCTTTTGAGCCAAAATTAAAGTATGGATTAGCTTTTCGTGAAGTGTTCTAAACTACTCTGAAAAACATATGCTAAAAATAAAATAAAATCTTTTATACACACTTCCCCGTGTTGAATTTTACGCGACGAGGTAAAAACGAAAAAATAAAATATACAAGTCCAAGTTATGAACGAAATATACAAATAAAGAATAGAAACACGACACAGGAATTGAAGTTACGGTTAAAATACAAAAATAAAAGCTATCTAAAACGGGTAGACAGAAAAGGTAAAAAAATACGGTTTAAAAACGAAAACTGTTCCTAAAAATAAAGAAATAAAATGTAGAAATGGAAACCGTGAATGAAGTATGTATAAAAATAGAAGCTACAAATGAAAGACAGAAATGGATACTAGAAACACAGTGTCGGCGCAAAAGCCACGAACAGAAATAAACAGTTTAAATATACAAGTAAAAGTACACCAAAAAGAAACGAGAGAGTAAAATCTATCGAATCAAATACAAGAAAGCTATGAATGAAAGATAGAATTAAAAACTAGGAATACAATGTAGGGATAAAAGTCACAAACAAAAATAAACAAATTAAATGTAAAAGTAAAAGTTACACAAAAAAAGAGAATATAAAATCTATTGAATGAAATATAGGAAAGCTATGAATGAAAGATAGAATTAAGAACTAGGAATACAATATAGGGACGAAAGCTAGAATGAAATGAAAGAAATTAAATACAGAAGTTACACTTGTAGAATGAGAAAACAAATTCTCCAGATAATATAGAAATGAAGTTTCGAAATAGAGTGCAAAAAATTGAAAGCTGCAGCGATAAGAAAATAAAATCTGCAGCCCTTTGACAGGTGCACCATCTACGAAAGCAGTGATAAAGTCGACCATGTTTCAGACGTACGTCGCCGACATATTCCTGGCTCAAAGCTGGCGGGACTCACGGCTCCGACTTCCTGAGAACATGTCCGAAGAGTACAGGATACTGGACGTGGACTGGCTGCACAATATCTGGAGGCCGGACTGCTTCTTCAAAAACGCGAAGAAGGTCACCTTCCACGAGATGTCGATACCGAACCATTACCTCTGGCTCTACCACGACAAGACCCTGCTTTACATGTCAAAGTAAGGGTCCTCCTTGATTAATGAAAAATGCAATTTCCCCCATCGAGCTCGCCTGTATCCTCGATGTATCCCGTCCTCTTCACATAATGCCCGCGAAATTGAGAACGTTCCGCGACATTTAGCGGATTATTAGCATTTCATTCATTCCAATTCTCATCAACGAGATACTTGTTTCTAGACTGCGGGATTTTATGCATTTATGAGAGAAATGAGTGGGTGCAATTTAATCCAGTGGATAGATTAAAAACATTTTATTATTATCACCATTATTTTTATTATAAACGGACCGAAGTCCTTTTACACAAATGTTTACAATAGAATGAAAAAGAATTAACGTAAATTAACTAAGAGGGGACATGCACAAAAACGTTGAAACGTTGAATGTGTGTAACGACCCATTAAAAAAATCAATACTACATATTATACAGTGTGTTAGAGTTTGCAATAATGCAATTTATAGGATTTATATGTGGATTTGGATTTAAGTATTCGAAATCCTACTCTAGATCTCAAAACACGTTCAGGTACAATCGGTCACAAGATTTCAAGTATCTAGCTAATCGGGGAACAGATAAACAAACAGACAAGAAAGCGAGCTAATGAAAACGTGGTAAAAAGGACTTTTGCTTGGCTCCCTTGCTTGTAATGAGTGCAAACAATTTTTATTTTGCATGAAGATCCGCGGTATACTTATTTATTTTCTCGGGCACCATTCAAGCTTTCATTTTGCCCCCCCCCCCCCCTGTATATTCAATCATATTCAAAGAAATAACCAGAGTATTTAGAAACAATTTTGTGGAACATTTGCGAAGTTATAACCTGGTCAATCTTTGAAAAAGGTTCGTACAGTTTATATTGTTGTATAGGTCGATGTAATAGCACTAGAAATAAAAAAGTAACTTGCAGAATAAAAATTGGAGACGTCAAAGGTTGAAATGGATGGTTCGGATTTTATTGAAAAGTTTTGTTAGGGCTGAAATAATGGCGATTGTGTTGACAGAGGATGGGATATTGATATGGGATGATCGTATCTCTGTTTCAGATTAACTCTAGTGCTGTCTTGCGCGATGAAGTTTGAGTCGTATCCGCACGACACGCAGATCTGCTCGATGATGATCGAGAGCCGTAAGTATCGATCGACCCGCGGAGACGCGGGAGACTCGCGTACGTTTGAGCCGCACCTGTCAAAATATCACCGCGGGCTAGGCTCCCATAAATTCTTCGTCCGCAAATCCGGGCCACGCGAATTCATTAAAGCCAGATTTAATCGCGGCTCCTAGCCGACCGTTGCGTCGGCCCGCGTTTGTATCCATTCCTGGTTAACGTTGATCTACGCCAATGCATACACCGTGCGATGAAATTATTACAAATTTCCGTGGTTGCCTGCTCCTACGAAATATTACCCTGAATTTGGCTCGCTTGTAATTACGCTGCGTCAAAGTCTGTATAATATACATTTTATTCGTAAACATTCTGACAGGAAGTGTTGATATTTGACGCAGGGTAACTGTATCGATTACTGCGGTATCGTGCTTCGATCGAACTTTATTTTATTAGGTTGCAAAGAAAGAAATGCAGGATTTTTGTTCCTTTGTTTTAATTGCAATTTTATACCAATAAATATTTACCTTAATTTAATGAGTAATATGTCATTTTAAAGCTTGGTTTTTACGCTCTATTTAATTATGCTTTTGATATTTAATTTTATTCAAATTTATATTAAATTTGCGACACGACTTCCGCGCGAAAGGGAAGGTGAAAGAGCCCTTATGGTCTTCGTCGAAACCGAGTCCAGTTAAGGGATTAACGCGTGCGTGCCGGTGTTTTCAGCGCGAGGTGGTGAAGCGTGAAATTGCTTTCTCGGTTTCAGTGTCACACACGACTCAGGACCTGGTGTTCATCTGGAACATGACGGACCCGCTGGTGGTGAACCCGGAGATCGAGCTGCCGCAGCTCGACATCTCGAACAATTACACGACCGACTGCACGATCGAGTACTCCACCGGGAACTTCACGTGCATACAGATCGTGTTCAATCTGCGGCGCCGACTCGGCTATCACCTGTTCCACACGTACATACCGTCCGCCCTGATCGTGGTCATGTCCTGGATCGCGTTCTGGATCAAGCCCGAGGCGATCCCGGCCAGAGTCACCCTGGGCGTCACCTCACTGCTCACTCTCGGTAAATTCGGAAAATTAATTAGCCAACGCCTGCGGACCGAACCTCTTACTAGCTCTTGCTCTCACTCTTAGACTCTCTCGCTCTGCCTCCCTCTGTCTCTCACTGCAAGCCACGTTCAATGCCGGGGCCACGCGAACTCGTAAAAATTACGAGACTGCACTTTCAACCCCTCCGGCTGCTAATTAACACCGCCAGTATAGACCGGGATAGATGGTTTCGTAATGGCTACTCTGGGTGACAGAGCTCGTCATTTATTCACAAGTTTGGGCTATTTTTATCTTAAAAATATATGAAAAAAACTTTTTAAAAACCACGCTTATATTAAAGTGCACTAAAAAGGAGAAAATAATTTTTTTAGATATTAGCGACAATAAATAAAAGCGTGCAGCACCCACGAAGATTGTGTCAATATATTTTAGCGCTCCACGCTTTTATTTATTGTCGCCAATGTCTAAAAAAATTATTTTCTCCTTCTTACTGCACTTTAATATAAGCGTGTTTTTTAAAAAGTTTTTCATATATGTTTTTTTATTTTCTACTTTTTAGCCTTTACATATCTTGTAATCGATTTTAATTATCACTCCAACCTGTAAATTCAACCATCTTTTGCAAAAAGAAAAATATTGTGTCATGGCGGCTGCAAATCGGAGTTTCCATTCTGTAGGATCAATCGTTCAGGAGCTAGTGGTTCCTGAGACCATTTCAAGCGACATTTTCCTTCGCAAAAATGTTATCCGCGGCTTTGTTTAGGAGTTATTAACGAAAAACACGGACC